>CM023943.1:21182668-21221762 GCA_013407115.1 Glycine latifolia
ATCAAATATATAATATAGAAAAATATATAATATAACGTATAAGTAGCAATATATTGGAATAAATGACAAACTGATATATGATAGCTCTCCAAAGTAATAAGTTCCTTGTATTGATAAATAAATAAAAAATATAAATGGATGGAGCTTGGAGAACACCAGCAGAGAGCAACAACAAAACCATGAAAGTCTCATCAGGCTCAAACCCATAACTCCACATCCTAAAAAATACCCAATCCCATCACCTAGTGAAACACAAGCAGTCATAACTGAGTTTCAAGGAGCAACAGTTCTCTCAGGCATTTCATCAAACAACTTCCTCACATCCACAATCTTCTTACAACACCCATAAAAATGAATCAAATTATTAACCCATAAACTGAGTGGATGTTTGTATAAGCACAATGGTTCGATCAAAATCAAATACCCATATATGGATTTGGGATTTAGGGTCTTACCTCCGTTAGAACTAAAACTTGAGCCAGAGTGCAAGACACGAGTGAGTGAGAACCTTGAGTGGCAAAGGTTGAGTTAGAGTGAACGGTGAAGTGCCTCACTACATCGTTGAGTGAGAGTGTGTCATTGCATCGTGCCTCACTACGCCGTGCAGTCATGTGAACGCTTGAGTTAGAGTGGTAAGTTAACAATTAACTGTTCAATTTTTTTAAAAATTAAAATGCACTGAACTATTTTTAATAACAATGCAATTTTTAAAATAGAATAAAAAATAAGTATAGTTCAGTTTTAAAAAAAATATTTTAGTTATTTTAAGTTCAATTTAATTCAATTAACTATAAATTCAATTTATAACAGTTATTATGAACACCCCTATAAAATATGGTTCAAACGTATGTCATTTAAAGTTGTTGTGCATAACAAAAAAGTTCAATTTAAAAACATAAAAAATATATTGAAATACACATAAAAAATGTGTTTCTATTGTGCATTTCCTAAACATACATAACAATAACGTGTTTTGTTTTGTATTTTAGAAATACGCAACAAAAATATATTTTTGTTGTGTATATTATTTAACATAAATGTGTTTCTGTTGTGTTAGAGTTGCAACCTCTACACACAATGAAAATATGTTTTTTGTTGATGAATCATATATATAGCAAAAATTTGTTTTCGCTATATGTAGAGATTACACCCTATGTTTTCATTGTGAATATGGTTCAACAAAAGCGAACTTTCATTAGGTGTATTTTTTAAATGAAAAATAACAAAACACATGTGGGAATAGCAAAGCCCATTGGTCCATAGTATGTTCCAAAAGGGAGTTTAGTCATGAAGATAAACAATGGAGGCGTGTACTTCCTACACTCCCATTATTATTTTCTGCACTTTCCATTGCTTTCCGAAAAACCCATTCCAAAATGCAATTGAAAGTCATGGAAAGTACAGGAAGCAATAGTAGGAGTGCAAAAAACAATAGCCAACATTGGAAGGGAGATAAATTATGGGCTATTAAACTAAATATATCAGGAGTTGTTATTCTCGCCCGTCAATTGCTATTTTCACCCTTATTGACATAAATATTATTCCTTTGTACAAATTGTAGAAAAGAATCAAATAAGAAGTGGGAACAACAAGAAGGGTAAAGTGAAGTGGGAGATGGGGTGTGAAGCAAATGGAGGAGAAAAGAGAAGATGGAAGTGGGTGGGAAGAGAAGGAGGAGGGGTGGGAGTGTAGGAAAACTGACAACAGGAGTAGTGTCATCCTTTGCATAGGATTTGAAGAAGTAAGGGTGTGAATAGTAATATCCAGAGTGAGAATAGCAATTCCATATATTATATGCAAAACCAGTTTAATATTGGGCCATAGTAACTTCCAAGTGTGAATTTGTCAATGAAGCTAAACACAAAATGGTGATAAATTAAGGATCAAGCCCGCGCAAGTTATTATTGATTATTGATATGAAGTGAAGAATGCTATTAGGTATGCTTTCTTGGTAATTTTTTCCTACATGATACATCCCTATTTATTTTTTGCTTCCTACACCTGTCAATGCTTTAAAACTCCCTTATTACCCTCTGTTTATTTCATAATGATCATTTCAAAATTATATTCCTATTTCGAAATAATTATTTCAGAATATGAAAAATATATATTTCATAATAGATATTCCAGATAAATGAGCTTAGCTCCCAAGTAGTTATGGTCATGATACATATAAAGGGTACTGTACAGATAAATCAACTTATCTTCTGACTTCGAAACACTTATTATAATGGAAAATTATTCATGGACAAACTAAAGCGTTATAACATGTATCAGCCCCCACCATGTCAAACGAAGCTGGTAAACGGGATCAGAAAATCATCTATCACCACAAAATCCCGTTAGACATCAAGGTTTTTGAACGGAAAATAATCTTTAGTATAAGATTTTGAAGAAGAATTTTGAACTCATCAAGATTTGATATTCACTAGATCTTCTAAAAAAGAAGTATTGATATAAAAAAACTCTTAAGATCTACACAATATTAAAAAAAATCATTTTCTCCCCTCTCTTCCTAATATATCAAAATGAGATCTACTACTAAAGAAAAAAATGAAAGGTCTTGAAAGATCTTCAATCCTATATGACATTATAAGGTTTATTAAAAAATGGTCTTAGATCCCAATTTAAAATTTATCACTAAATATGTTATCCTTCCAAATATTCACTCATTATTTTAAATGGGAGTTTACTCTGTCAAAGCTGTCTTGTTACTTGCACCTTACAATATTTACAACCATTTCATATTATAGACAGAGTACATCAAGAGATAGTTAATTAATAAGAACCCGTTGATCATGTTATATATTCTAACTAATTTTTTTATAAATGATTTCATTAAAACAGCAGAATTACAATTATTTATTAGCAGAATGGTACTATTCTCTATTCTATCCTATTCCTATACTCACACCCATTAAAGGTGAAGATTATTGTACTTTGGTTTTACGTACGCGAGGAAGCAACTTGAAGGATTAACTACTGATTAAGCATGCAATGGTGGAAGACAGCTGCATGTGTAGAGAATATTATTGATCCTAGCTTTGTCTTATTGAGCCCATGCTTATGTTAAGTACATATAATCCTAGCATTTATTCCTTACTCTTACCCTCACTGGTAACCCTCCTTCGATCCTCAACGTCAAAGACAAAACATGCTGAGGACACGTGTCCTTATCCACAGCCTCAATCTCAAACCTCTCCAGTAACGAAGCTGCAATGCACTTCATCTGAATATAAGCCATTTCCTTCCCCAGACACATTCGTGGACCCGCGTGAAACACCGGATACCGAAACGGACTCTCCGTTCGGTGCGCGCCGTTATTCTCCAACCACCTTTCGGGCTTAAATTCGGTACAGTCTTTCCCCCACACGCTCTCCATCCTCCCCATCGCGTACGTGTGGTACGTCATGAACCACCCCTTCCGAACCCTAGTTCCGTCCGGCAATACGTCGTCGTTCAGGCACGCCATCGTGTCAAGCGGCACTGGCGGGTACAACCTCATCGTCTCCGAAATCGCCGCTTGCAGGTACTGCATGTTCTTCACCTCCTCGTATCCAAACGCGCCTGCAACACCGATTCAATCCTATGTGAGACTTAAAAGTAAATTTTTATAAAAATATTTTTTTAAAAAATAAGAAAATTATATGTTTAAATATTTTTTTATTAGTGAATTTTTATTTTTTTTGGTAAAACTTAAAAAGTTTGAATTTTAGTTATTTTACCCTTTGATTCTTTCGATCTAACCGTTTCGATTTCGTCCCGAATTTTTCTTTGCACGTCGAGTCTGGAGGACAAAATCCAGAAAAACCAGCTCAGAGCAGACGACGTCGAATCACGCCCCGCCAGAATAAAACTTATCACAACGTCGCGCAGAAACTCCGGTGAGGTATCCTCTGTTCTGATGAAACGTGATAGTAAATCTTCATCTCCGATTTTGTCCTTGGATTCCAATCTGGACCGTATGATTGAATCAGCAAATTGGTGAACGGTGGTGATTGATTCTCTGAGCCTCCGTTCTGATCCAAAGTTGAACAGCTTCTTTATTTTCCACACAACCGGTAAAATGCTCATGAACCTCCCTGAGCTCAGAACTGCGGCGTCCTCGAACGCGCGCATAAACTCGGTGCCAGCGGTGCCGTCCCCGCCGAGACAAGCGGGGTCTACATTGAACGCTAGCTTGCACACGTTATCGAAGGCGAAGCGCTCCAACAAGTCCTGCAAATAGGAGTGATCAAAAAAACTACTTTAGAAAAAAATAATCATAACTAATTATATTCATAAACGGTTATATAATTAATTTTTAGAAACAATAATTTGTTATGACAAATTATAAGTACTTATACAAAACTAGTTATGATCATGGTTTTAAATTATAGTAGCAATCATTATTGAGACCCTAACATCAAGTATTTTGACATTTTGCAACTGTATCGCTATGGTAATTACTATCGCATCAACAGTACTTTTCCTAATTATCCGTAATGTAAAAAGATTTTTTGACTCACTACAATCAATCGTAATTTAAAATTATGATTATGGTTATAGTTACTATAACCATAACCACTTATAATCTAGTCCCCTACCTGCAAATGGAGAACCTTGTTTGTTTCAGAAGCTTTGAAGAGAATTGGAAGAAGCCTCGTTTGGAGTTCGAAGGTGACGGCGTCGACGACGAAGTTTCGGAGTGATTTGGTGCTGAACTCGTAGCTGGCGGTTTTACGCTGCACCTTCCAGATGTCGCCGTCGGAGTTGAAGATTCCGTTACCCAAAAAATCTTGGAGGAGGTGGATGAAGCGTTCTCCCTTGGGGTAGTTGTCGAATTTGGTTTTGAGCACGTGTTCCACGTTGTCAGGGTTGGCCGTTAAGACGTCGTTGAGTTTGTAGGGGCGAGAGAAGACGCTGGTGTTGGTGGGGGTGTCGCGGAGCACTTGGGTGCTCCACTCGAGGAAACGGTGGCGGTTTTTGAGGAACTCCGGTAGTGTTCCGATGAGAGGGTAATCTTTGAAGCCTTTGTTGTTGCTGGGTTTTTGTCTAGCGAGGAACTGGATGTAGAGATAGAGGAAGAAGAGAAGGGAGAGGAAGAGGAAGGTGAGAAGTTCCATTTGTGTGTGCCGAGAGAGACGAGTTCAGTTACAGTGATGAAAATGATATTGTGATAAGGTGTGATGTGTCTATGCATGGTTATGACTTATGCATGCATGAGTTGACTAAGGTTATTACTGTGTAGTGAGTATAATCACTCTTCAACAAATTAAACTACGGTCAAAATATATTTTCCCTTGGATGACGGTCAAAATATAATTAAAATGAAAATAAATAGAAAAAATAAGTAAAATGAAAACAAAAATAGATATATATTTATTTGAAAAGTTATTGGTATTTAGAAATTTTTAAGAGATTAATATAATTACTTTTTTAGTCAATAATTCAATGAATTTACACACACCAAAAAAGGAAATTTATTAATATCAAAATTCATTAATTCAATTGATAAAATAAAATAATAAAAAATCTCTTTATATTCTTAGAATTTCTGTATTATTACTGTTATAATTAACACATGCTCACCACAAGTTAGTTACCTAAATCTTCAATTTGAAGGCATTGATTTTGAAGCATTCACCTGAGGAAATTTAAAATTAAAACTACCATTCAATAACTATATTTAGAATAAATTTATATGCACATTTGTCCTTTGATTTTAAATTATAATGAATGATAAGTTTATTGATTTTTAGTAGTAATTAAAACATTTTTAAATCTTTTAAAATATGTAGGAGATTTTTTTGAGAGTGAAATACGTCGGAAGATTGTTGTAAATTTTGATTGGATATTTCAAAATTTTAATATCTTTATTTAATTACTTTAGAAAATCTTTAAAATTAATTTAGTGCTTATCCAAAATACCTTTTTTTTCTTTTTTTCCTTATTGCATCAATTATTCCATTTAGTACATTTCTTTTGTGTTTTTTCTTTTTCTTTTTCTTTTTCTTTTTCTCTATCTAGTTTTTCTACCCTCTACTTACCTATACTCTAAAATGGAGTATACACATATATAACAACTCATTAAAATTTTATCTCCCCAACCCAATAAAAAAAAGTTTGATATTTAAGATTAATATAGTGACCACACAGATTAATTAGTTGCCTACTTTCCTGTACCTTCAATTTGAAGGTATTGACTCTTTTTTTTCTATCTGAATGCAATGAAAGAGGCAAAGTGCCCCCACAATAAGAAATAAAAAAATAGGCTTAGTTATCGATTTGTTCATCAAATTATTTTAAATAATTTAATTTGATCTGAATTTTTTAAAAGGTTCAATTTGATCCTTAATTCCTTAAAAATGAATTAATTTAGTCATTAAATTATTAAGAACTTGAGAATCAAATTAAATCATTTAAAATAATTTGAAGATCAAATTAATTTATTTTTAAAAATTTGAGAATTAAATTAAATCTTTTAAAATTTAGAAAATCAGATTAATTTATCTTTTAAAAATTAATAATCAAATTAAATCTTTTAAAAATTTAAAAATCAAATTGATAATTAAGTCTCAAAAACAATTACGTAGGTATCCAACCAGTACAACTAAAGGCCAAGGGGACAAAGAATAAAAGACAAAACGGAAATGAAAACCAAGATATTAGAAGAAATTAGCTGGTCCAAACTTAGCAAAAGAGTCTGTAACTTAACTGGCCTCACGGTATTAGGAGGGTAAATTATAATTTTATTTTTCTAATTTTTTAAATTCATAATTATATTTCTGTGCATTTTAATTGTAACATTTTATTTTCTTAATTTTATAAATTAATGATTTTGGTCATCTTATAAATTATTAACAAATAATTCTAATTAATAGAGTTATTAAATTAATTATAAATTAATTAAAACCATTGATTATTAAAAAATTATTAAGAGGTACAATTCTCCACAAACCACAATATTATATTTCTCTTCTTCTCAGTAAACATCTCTTATACCTTTATTGTCACATACAATTCCACGGACAACAACAATAGGGTTAATAGTTTCTTATTAATTTTTTAATAATTAATAAATTATAATTAATTTAATATTTCTAATAATCACAATTATTAATTAATAATTTGTTAAAGAGACTAAAATTATCAATTTATAAAATTAAAGAGATCGAATATTATAATTAAAAAAAGATAAAAATTATGAATAGAAAAATTAGGATATCAAAATTCAATTTAGCCTATTAATAGATGAGATAAGGTCTCATATATCCTGCTATGCCAAGACTAATTCTAGGGTGCACAGGTTTTATAGGTCTTGTACACAAATGATGTTAGATGTAGGCCACAAGATTTGTGTGACTGAGACGAAGGTAAGTATATGCATTCCGTGTCACACCTGATTTGGGTTCTTATAAATTAAAAAAAAAATGCCCACGTTCCTTGGACTTGGACCCACATTAATTTGGGTTTTAATTATTAAATAATATTACAGTTTGAATATAATGAATAATTTTCAAATATTTTCTAATATTGGTTTTTTTTTTTGACAGCGGAAATTTCTGTTTAGTTGAGAAATTATTTTGTTTCTTTATTTGAACTTAAAAATTCATTTAACGAATAAAAGTCTTATAATTACGAATTGTATTTTCCTAACATGCTTTATTTTAAAAATATAAATTATGTATTTTACAATTATAGATTTTAGCAATAGTTTTTCTCTGTGACCTTAAAATATTTATAAAGTGAGTTTTATGTATAAAAAATTATTCTCTTTATTCCATAATAATTATTGTGTAAGAAAAAAAAATTCTAAGCATAATTATCATTTCACCTTTCCAAAATAACATTGTTGAGTGTTAATAAAAGTTAAGACCCTAAATAATTTTGATCGGATGCATCTTATGTGTTTATATCTCTTGTTTTAAATGATCAAGAGTTTGAACTTAATTTTGTTTTGAAAGAATATTGTTATAAATCTGCGTCCATATCGTTTGATGATACCTGTTTGTGAAATATGTTAAGAATTTTTTTAAAAATACAATTCAATCTTCTTTTTTTTAATAGTAATTATCATTATTATTATTATTTATATTTCTTATAATATTAATAATATGAGCTAAAAATAAAAAATAAAAAATAATAAAATTAAATTTGCAAAATTATTATTTATTTTAGTCTGTGAAAAATAATTTTAAAAATAATTATAATAACACGGAAAAAGTATAAAAACACAATTGTGTTGCAACATGGGATAGGGATCAAAGAAGTAAGGTAAAAGGTCTTTTTAAATAATAATAAATGCATCATCTAATATCTGTCTAGCATAATAATGATGTTAAAGTGTAAGTAAGTAATTTTTTTTTGTTATGAAGTAAATAGTTTTTTTTGTCTATGCATAATATATATATATATATATATATATATATATATATATATATATAACTATATAACTATATAACTAATAATTATATGAGGGGCCAATTAAAAAGTAAGCGATGAAGATACGGAAAGATCTGCAATGGTCTTATGAAACCCAATCTAGCTTCTTATATATAGTTGACCACCACAAAAACGCATCCATCTGTGTAACGCAAAATGCAGGAGAAACGTGGAAAGTATATCATCACCGTCGCTTACATCCTTCTCCACCACAAATCCTCTTCACTTCGTAAATCGCACCCAGATAGACGTTGAAATATACATGTTGGAAGATAAAAAAATTTGTTAAAAAAATAGAAATATTTGTTTGGTTAAAAAAAAAAAAAAAAAGTGCCAAACAAGCTTATTTGGCAGTATTTGTTAAATCACGTGCACATCTTGGTAGTATGAGTCTATTGAACTAGTTTGATATCAATAAATATTTGTATATCTTGATCCATACCAAAACACATCATGTTGTGTTTGTTTTAATATTAAAAATTCTAGTTCTCAAAAAATAAGATATAAAAACAAAATCAAAATATGCTTAACATCATTGTCATCTAGAATCGGCAATTATTTCAAAACTCATTAAGATTTACCTAGCTCTTTGCAATTTGCACGCAAGTTCAATTTCCCAGTAAATTGAAAATCCATGGCAATTACATCCTGCAACAATTTGTTTACATATTCTTGACATCCAACACCTTCCTTTTATGTTTTTACATTGGAATGTGGAAAAAGAATTTGTTCAATGCCGTTGAAGCAGTTTCTAAACATACCCTATATCTTCCTGAAAGATGGACCCAAATGTATAATATTCTTTTTCGGGCCACACCATAATCACTCCTTGTTTATATTTAAGTTGCAACAAATTTGTTGTCATAATAGTTTCACCTACAAGCCTTTAGTTATATCAACACATTAATATTGCAATATAGGGATGCAATTTAAAAAAAAAAAATTCCAAGAGAAAGACTACATGGTGATGCAAAGTTGCTACTTGCTAGAATGCTTAAACAGCCCAGATTATGAGCAATTTTAGGATTACTAAAAGCTACAAGTATTTTGAACAGGTAAACAGCTTAAACAAATCAGTCACTAATTGTTACTGAAACCAAAAGGGTGTCAAATTCAACTTCCCACCTACCTTTTCATTGACTACACTCTGGCATCAACAGGCTTGTGCCTTTCCATACAGTAAAAAAAAACCCTAAATTAAGGCATACATTTGAAATTGTTCACCTACCTTTTTCTAAAATTTTATGGAATAACCAGGTACGTTCTTGACATCTACTTTATACATAAAACTGCCAACATGAAAGCCTAAGCCCCATTGCTAACAGCGGCATCGTCAGTCTTCACCCTGCGGTAAAATAGTACATAGGCAGCAGCAGTGTTAACCTCATCTTCACTTATGAGTGATATGTGGCTGTCATCAAAATTGTACCACCGGTTCTCATCTAAAAGCTGCATATTTGGAAAATATGAATCAGACTGCAGCATTGCTAAAAGGAAGAACATTCTGGGTGCTGACTACTTAACCCTAGCAAAAAATCAAAGCAACTTCAAAGGATTGAAATTTCTCACTTTACCTTAATATGTGCAGTGTAATGCCCGCTACCCATACTGCCATAATGATTTGTAAGGGCATACAGTTCGTACAGTTGACGCCTAGAGTTGTTTTTGTTGGCTATGTAATTAGTTAAATCAAAATCATGAATGGGAAAGTTAACAAAAGTCTCCAGTTTATGCTTCATTGACCTGCTGTATGAGAACCTCTTCAAATGAATGACCAAAACCTCTTGGGAGTCTCCACAAATCAAGTTTCTTGCTTGCTTGTCGTCTCTCTTTGCATTTAGGACAGTACCTATATCGGATTTAGATAGATATAATATTAGCCATTGACATTCAAGTACTAATTTTATATGTGCAAATGCAGAAATGTTTTAAGAACTATTTCTGTGTTGAGTTTAAAAAATTGCCAGCAAAAAGGTTTGTTTTTTTTTATTCCCGCAACTGCTGTGTTTTTATTTTGAAGGAGAGAAACTTAGTTAAATACAAACTAAGCTAAAACCATAAATACACGTTGCCCACTAACTAGCTGATATCTTGGTCCACAAAATCAGCAATAAATCAACATAACAGTAAATAAAAATAAAGATGCAGTTAAACACTTCTAAAAATAAGGCTGACCAAGTAAAATAAAAACAACTAATTAACTCCTAGAAAATAGGACATCAATAACAGCCTTGATACATCAACACTCTTCTCCTGGATCAAGCGCTGCATACACCTAGCTTTGCCCTGAGAAGTTCAAATCGACCAAAATGAAATGACTTGGTGAATATGTCAGCAATTTGGTTTTCTGAACTGCAGTACATTAGCTTCACCTCTCCAACCTTCTGCACTTCTCTCAAAAAATAATACTTGATCTTAAAATGCTTTGTTCTTCCATGAAATACTGGATTCTGTGAAATGGCAAGAGCAGCTTGATTATCCACAAATATTTCTATGCCTTCTTGCTCCAAATGCAAATCTTCCATCAGTTTCTTCAACCATAATGCTTGATTCACGGCTGCAGTAGCTGCAATGAATTCAGCTTCTACAGTTGATTGAGCCATTATTTCCTGCTTCTTTGAACACCAAGAAAAACATGCCGACCCAAATGTAAAACAATAACCTGAAGTACTCTTCATATCATCCACCGATCCGGCCCAGTCACTGTCAGAATACCCTTGCAACTTAAACTCTTGAATTCTGCAGAATTTAATTCCATATGAAAGAGTACCCTTCAAGTACCTTAACACCCTCTTTGCAGCTACCATATGCAGCTCACTTGCACAATTAAGAAACCTAGACAAGACACTTACAATAAACATAATGTCTGGCCTAGTTGCAGTGAGATACATTAGGCAGCCAATTAAACTCCTATATACTCTTTCATCTGCAGGTTCTGATTCATCTTTCTTTTGAAGTTTTTCCTTCTGACCCATTGGAGTACTTACACTCTTGCACTCCTCCATGTTGAATCTTTTCAGGATCTCCTTCAAGTACTTCTTCTGACAGATAAAAATTTCATTCTGAATTTGCCTAACCTCCATCCCCAGAAAATAAGACATCTCACCAAGATCAGTCATTTCAAACGTTTTCATCATCTCCTTTTTAAATGCATTAATTTGAGAACTATTACTCCTTGTTACCAACATATCATCCACGTAAAGGGACACCACCACCAAGTCAGATATTAACTTCTTGACATATAAAGTGGATTCACTAAGACTTTTCTTGAAACCCAAACCCAACAAGTGCTCATCCATCTTGCTATACCATGCTCTGGGAGCTTGCCTTAGGCCATAGAGAGCTTTTCTCAACAAATAAACCTTCTCCTCTTGACTTGGTGTGACAAAGCCTTCTGGCTGCTCAACATAGATATCCTCCTGCAACTCTCCATTCAAGAATGCAGATTTTACATCTAACTGATACATTTTCCATCCTTGTTGAGCTGCCAAAGCAAGAATCATTCTAATTGTATCTAGTCTTGCCACCGGAGCAAAAGTTTCTGAGAAATCAACTCCCCAAACCTGTGCATATCCCTTCACCACTAACCTGGCTTTATGCTTATTCACTGAGCCATCAGGATTGAGTTTGGTCCTGAACACCCATTTTACTCCAATCACCTTCCTATCATCAGGCCTTTCTACTAGCTCCCATGTCTGATTTTTTTCTATCATAGCCAACTCTTCTTTCATAGCATTCATCCACCTCTGATCACTTTTAGCTTCCTCATAACCTGAAGGTTCCAAAACAGCCACACTACACCTCTGATATATATCAGTTAGAGATCTGGTACCTCTAATTGGATCATCATCTACCAGCTCATCTGATTCCAGTGAGACCTGCTTATGCTTGGCTTGTGGCTCAACTGTCCAGTCCCATTGCTCATCTTCTAGGAACTGAACATCCCTGCTAATGATCACCTTCTTTGTCTGTGGTTGATAGATCTTGTACGCTTTTGACACTAGACTATAACCAACGAAGATCCCAGGTTCAGCTTTCTCTCCCAGCTTTTCTCTCTTGACCTGTGGAATGTGAGAGAAACACAAACAACCAAACACCTTCAAATTTTTTAAAATTGGCTTAAAACCAAACCAAGCTTCGAAAGGTGTCTTCTTTTCCAATACCCTTGTAGGCAGTCTATTCAAGAGAAAAACAGATGTGTTTGCTGCCTCCACCCAAAATTCTTTTGGTAGATTCTTCTCATGCAGCAGACACCTAGTCATCTCCATAATGGTTCTATCCTTTCTCTCACTAACTCCAGTTTGTTGTGGAGAATAAGGAGCAGTAAGTTGATGCTCAATTCTAGCTTCTTCACAGAAGGAGTTAAACCTTTGTGAAGTGTATTATGTTCCATTATCAGATCTGATGACCTGAATTTTGCAGCCACTTTGGGTCTCAACCCATCTCTTAAACTTCAAAAATACCTCAGCAGCTTCTGACTTTTGCTTCATGAAATAAATCCAGCACATTCTAGTATAATCATCAATGAAAATAAGAAAATACCTACTGCCATTTAGTGAAGGAGTTTCATGCGGACCACAAAGATCTGTATGAATCAGCTGCAGCTTCTTTGTAGCTCTCCAAGTGGATTCTTTGAAAGGAAGTCTTGTCTGCTTGCCCAAAAAACAAGCCTTGCACCTTGTGATCTACTCCTCCAGTATTGGTAACCCAGTTGCCATTTCATTTCTCTGCATGAATAGCAAGCCTTTGTAATGAAAATGCCCCAGCCTTTTGTGCCATATCTCTGAATCACTAGCTTGACACTTGAATGCCACCTGCTCCTTCTCAAGAGGATCTAGAGAAAAACTCTTTTGTTGCATCTTTATCCTGAACAGCTCCTGACCACTGGAGTCAAAGATCAAACACTTCCCCTCTTCAAATATCACCTTGAATCCCTTTTCTACTAACTACCCCACACTCAACAAATTCTGATCAATATCAGGAACATACATCACACCAGAAACCAGCTTAGTTCCAGCATAACTCTCTATCGCTACAGTCCCTTTTCCTTTCACTTCTAAGTACTCCCCATTTCCAATTCTCACTCTTGACTTTAATGACTTGTCAAGGTCTGTAAATAGCTTTTCATCACTTGTCATGTGGTTTGTGCAACCACTATCAACAAGCCAACTGTCACATGGAGTACCAGAGGAGAAACAAGAGGCAACAAACAATTGATCTGTTTCATACTGGTCTGCAACATGTGCCTCACCTTGCTGCTGATCCCCCTTTTCTTTGCAGAACCTCTCAATGTGTCCAAGCCTATGACACTTTCTGCACTTTACATCTGGCCTCTTCCAACACCTAAAGTGTGGATGATTCTGCTTTTCACAGTGCTTACATGAGGAATATCCACCCCAATTGTTCTTAGAGTTGATTGCACTGTTCTCTCCTGCAGCAGCTTCTGAACCACTACTGTCATCTCCTTTCTTCCCTTTTCCTCCTGCATTATGTTGTTCTTTGGCCTGTAATGCTCCTTCTGTACTTCCTTCAAGCCTCATTAACCTTCTCTGCTCTTCTGCTTGCAGAGCACTTAGCAATTCTGACAACTTGATCTGAGACAAATCCTTGGTATTCTCCAAAGATGCAATGGTTGCCTCAAACCTTTCGAGCAAGGAAACAAGAATCTTTTGGACTAGCCTGTTATCAGAGAGGTCAGTGCCTAGAGTTCTTGCTTGATTTGCAATATTTATCAACTTATCAGAATACTCCTTAATTTTCTCATACTCCTTCATCTGCAGTCTTTCAAATTCTCTAATCAGATTCAGCCCCTTCATGCTTCTAATCCTCTCATCCCCTTGATACTCAGCTTTGAGGAAGTCCCAAATAGCTTTGGCTAATTCACAAGACATGATTCTGCTGAAAATGGCAGGTGAGACAGCAGCATATAAACAAGACTTTGCCTTTGCTTTCCTTGTTTTCCTCTCCTTGTGAAACTTGATCCGATTGATGGTTGGATTTTCAGGAAGGGGAGAGACTTCATAATCTTCTTCTATAGCTTCCCAAAAATCACAACCCTCTAGATAGGCTTGCATTCTCACTGCCCAGGCTTGATAATTTTCTCCATCAAATGCTGATGGAGCCATTGCTGAAAAACCACTTGATCCTCCCTCCATCTTGCCTTTGGCTTCTTTGGATGCAGACTTTCCTCTCAATCTATTTCACGATTCACTCACGGCACCTTAAGATCATGAAGGCTCTTGATACCAATGTTGAGTTTAAAAAATTGACAGCAAAAAGGTTTGTTTTTTTTATTCTTGCAACTGCTGTGTTTTTATTCTGAAGGAGAGAAACTTAGTTAAATACAAACTAAGCTAAAACCATAAATACACGTTGCCCACTAACTAGCTGATATATTGGTCCACAAAATCAGCAACAAATCAACATAACAGTAAATAAAAATAAAGATGCAGTTAAACACTCCTAAAAATAAGACTGACCAAGTAAAATAAAAATAACTAATTAACTCCTAGAAAATAGGACATCAATAACAGCTTTGATACATCAACATTCTGCAGCAGTTACACAGCTTTGCTCATCATGAGATTTCAGTAGCGATACAAGATTAAACAAGGAAAAAAAAAGTGAACGACTGAATTACAAAATTAAAAGTAGGCTAAGTTCCTTTCCTAAGGTAGAAATTGGTATAAAAACAATATTTTATAATGTTTATGTATCACATAGCTTGAAAGATATAACACTAAGAATAGAAATAAATATCACACAGACATTTTATCCTTCGTTTTGGTTATGACTTTTTATGAACTATATTCTTTGTTCTTAACTACTATGGACAATATGGAGTTCTAAATCTTTTAGAGTCTCCTTTTGAATTTACTAGGTAGTTTGACTCTTTTAATCTTTGAGCATTTTATTATGAAATGGATTTGTTTACCCACATATACTATAAATGCTTATAATTACTTGGCTAACAACTGTGTTGAACTTTGAAGAGGAATGCTAATAACAAACATTCTCTAATGCATTCTTTTAACACTCTAATTATTGAGTGAAATCTATGTGAATCCCACTAAATGATTTGGGTTCCACTCCCTGTTTAGTTGATCCAGCATGGAATTTTTTTGGTAAATAATATACATGCATTTTATCCAAGCTGTTTTGCTGGCATTTCATAGTTTAATTGGGTAACTCGTTTGATCTTAAACAGGGGGAACTGTATGTTGGACCATGGGTGTGAATAATGCAAGTTCAACTTTCAAATTGTGGATGAGTTTATTATTATTAGCCAATAGGATAAAAATATACCCTACTGGCCTTGCATAGCCATTGTAGACGTGGTCTCTATGGGCCAATTCACATAGTAGTTACTTCTTGACATTGTTTTCCCTCTCAAGACTAGTGATGGTTACTTCATCTCATTGTTTTCCCTCTCAATACTAGTGGTGGTTACGGGTTACATCTTTGCATTTACTTTTTAAATGCTTTCATTTATCTTCTAAAATTTTCAATTTTAATTAATTGCTTGGATAAAGGTTATAGAAGTAATTGGTCGGTAATTGACACACTTTGGATCAATCCCTACAGGAACAATAATCTACACTTAGTGTGTCACTTGCCATGTGTACCTGAATCTTAACAAGTACTCCCCCTGGTTTTCAATATAAGCAAAAAAAACTGTTTCAACACTAACTAAAAGTTGGTTAACAACATTTAATTTCATCAATCTTAATTAATAATTAAGTTATTTTCCCAAACTGCCCTTCTTTGGAATTTGATATCAATATCAAGAATAAAAATAAGTCATTGGAATTAAAACCCCTATTAAATGAAGTAAAATTAGTTGAGATTTGCTTATATTTAAAACCAACACCCAAAGCAATTTTTTGCTTATATTCAAAACTATAGGGAGTATATATTCAGATAGCAATGACAATAAATAAGTCATTGTCATGGATTTGTTTACGTACAATGAGTTGAATTTGGCCACAAAATTCCATTACGACAAAATATTGTAGCATAGAATTAGCAAAAAGCACTTCATGAAGTTTAAAATCCAATACCAGAATAAAATGTATAAACACAACACAAAAGTTCAAACCTAACCATAAAAAAGCTAACCCACCCAATGCTCATGAAAAGCACCGACATCTAAATTCATCTAACATAAATTATGTTAACTACCCCACAGGTGACCATGTAATGGACAATGTCACCTCATGCTAGAAAATTCAATGCTGTGGATCATCAACATTTGCAATTACTCTTAATTCACTATAAATAACTCTTCAAACAAGAAGCATGTTACTGGTCACAACCACTAGTTTCATTCTCTTGAGTTAGATTCTTAAATTGCAAATTAGTGAACTTTTTGGGGAACATTATTTGAATAGTTCATTAACAGATCTAGCTCACAATTATTAATGTACATTCCATTTTGATGCTTGCTAAGCATGAGAAAGAAAGATATGAAGAGAGAATAGAGTGAGCTGCAGGATGAACTAACCACATATCTTCGGGCACCAGAGGTTCTTCACGCAGAAAAGCTTCCAAGCAGGTGTACAAGGACAGAGGTTCAGTACGAGCTTTCTTGGTTACAGGTCCATATTTTAAAACTTCAGGCAAAGTCTCAAGTGGATGAGTATCATACTTCTCCAGAAGCTTCTGAGACCAATCAATATACACTAAAATCTTTGGTGCCAATGGAGACAGTTTAACTACTTTCTCCTCTCCCATTGAAAGATCAATGCAAGCATTGTTATCATCTACCAAGAGAAGAGGTAATGTTGGCAATGGCATTGGCGGTGCCTTTGAATTGGTAGTATCCTTATTTACTGAATTTGACACCATGTTGGTGGCACATGCATCATCATCAGAATTAAAACAGCAATTATCAGATGTTGCTTTTGGGATGCTTGTTTCAGAAGTGGTACCTTGTTCTACATTGACACCTTTCCTTAGCAGCGGACAGAGCATACGATTAACTATTACTTGTATATCACCTCTTGTGACAGTATCATCACATGAAATCAATGAAACAAAAGGTGTTCCATATGGTTTCCATCCAGATATGATGTGTGAGTCACTACTCCTAAGAGAAAATTGCAAAAATATATCAGAAAGTAGTTTAGCAAACAACATACAAAATTATGCCCAACTTGATGTTTTAACTTAAGGCCCAGATAACATATGATACAACGGCCAAGTTACTGCCATTTAAATTTTAATGTATCTGGACCTAACAGACAATTCAAATCAAATCAAAATTAGAAAATACTGCACTATAGTTAGTTATTAACCATGACACTGTTTTCCCAAATCCCCATAATAGTAATAGAAGAGAATGTTATAACAAGAGAGAAGAGTAAGCATCATTATATGTACTAATAATATGACAAAGTAGACTCAATTCTTCGGTAAATATAACAACTGTGCATATCATGTAAATTTAAAATCATATACAGCTCTCTTCGGCGATGTATCAACTGGAGATACTTTGTGTTCTTGTCTATCTTTGGAACCTTGTAAGCAGCAAGATGGTCATCATCTTTGATATTAGACAACAATTGAAGAGGATCTTCAAAATATCTATGGATCAAATGGTTTCGTATCTGTGAATAGCACATCAATATAATACACTCAATTAGAATAAGTATAAGCAATAATTCCAATACATATATTTAACTTCTGTACTAGTTTGGTACACACCTCCACAAGTACTAGCCTCTCATTGTGCTTCAATGAGAAAGCATTGCTAAGTGCCTGTATGATATCTCTGCATCGTCCCTGCTTAGGGACGGTAACTGTACAAGAAGATGGAAGGGTGGCTCCATCGCAAGCAAAAACTGTCACTGTCATGGTTCTATTGGTGGTGGGCTGGAGTGGCAGGGAAAGGTACATAAAAGGATCAAATGTGACAGAGACTTTATTGCAAACTGGACAAACCAAAGTTGACTTGTATTGTCCCTATGAAATGAAGAATTATCAGAAACATATCCAAGTTGGTGAACTTGATCAGGAACATATAAAATGTGAATTGATATCATACATAAGCAATTATAAATGGATAATCAAGAGACCAAAGTTTAAATTATGGAAAGAAATTAGCATAATTGAACATTTTCTTAATTGAAATTTCTGTGTACAAGAGTACCGGCTAAGACAAAAATAAAAAAAATTACACTGGTTAGAAAATACCATTGGTCTCTTATCATATAATTGCTGGCCCTCCCTTTGGATAAACTACAGTTTTTTTTAAAGTTTACTACACTCCAAAGAAGAATGATCATTGTCATAAGAATACTGTAACCTGCATTTTTATTCCCAGTGCATTCATCATAATCCCACATCATTTTCCCAATAAATTTGACCCCTCCTAGATTCATTTTTATCATTTCAAAATTCAAACAAAGTAATCCATAAAGCTTAAACCCTTTAACCAACCAAACTTAGAATCATCAATTTCCAAAAGATTATCCCACCACATGTGCAGTTTTACTCATTCCTCCACACCTCATAACAAAACTTGAAAAATAAGAAAGCAGGAGGAAGTCTTTGAGGAAAAGTCAGTATAAATCATGAAGTAATGATTTTGTTAAGGAAGGAAATTATCTGGGAGAGCAGAAAAGAAAAAATATGGAGTGTACACTGGACGGAACATGAAGAACAATAATTAGAAGTTAGATGATTAGAGGGGGTTAATTAGATTGTTAAAGGGGGTTACTCGGGGAAAAGGATATATAACAGAAAATGTACATGGGGAAGATCATCTTCTGGGGAGGATTAGAACTACCGAGCAACTGCTTTGGTGTAAAAGGAGAAGTCCTTTGGAGGAGGTTAACTCTTGAATCTGAATTCAGTAATAACAGAAACCTTTTCATCCTTTATCTATTTTTTTTTTCAATCTTTGCCTCAATTATTTGATTCTAAGTTCTATATTATACTTGCAAGAGGTTCAGCACACCAGGGGATAATGAGACTTCACAATTTGGAAAAGCCTTGGCTTTTGCTGTGAGTGATTTCTGACAGTAAGTTCAAGAGGCTGACAACTTTGCATTCGGTAAAATACAAGAAGAAACTATGAGTGCTTTTCTCTAAATGCTTTAAGGGTGTTCAAAGGCAAAATTTTGAGTTCCCAGTAGGTTTTGAAACAGTCCCCATTTTCATTTTGTTTGAAAATGTCGAAAACGACTTTTTTTCATTTTCAATTTTGTGCTTCTTTTAGGAAATATTTTCACAGAAAACGTTTTTGAAAATTGAAACGAACATTATTTTAACCTTGTTTTCTGTTTTCACTGAAAATAAAAACAGAAAATGGACAAACAAAACACCCACTAACATTCTTTCAGACTATCTAAAACACAACAGCTTTCAAAATAGTAGATAGTAGTCCCAAACAGATTCTAATAATGCTACTTTAGCACCAAGGCTGTTTATTACTCATTGTGGCAACTAATAAAGATTAGAAGCTGGATGAATCAGAAACAAACGGAAAGTTAAAATGCAAAGGAAAATATTGAGCTTGTGAGGGCAGGATTATATTTAATTGAAAGTTAGCTGACACTTCACAGAGAATCATAAAAGGTTTCCAAAATGTAGATATCTAGACACCAACTGTATAGGTTATATTGTAGGTAAATATAGACCTGCAAGTAGCTTAGAGCTTCATCTCAGTTATGACAGTTCAGTTAGTTGCAACAGCTGTCAGACAATTAGAGCTAGAAGTCTATCTTTGTATTCTATAATTGCCTTCTCTGTAATCAAATCAGATAGAATGAAATAGTTCAGATTACCGTCTAATCTCTCTCTGAATTCTACAATCTTGATTACAAACAGAAATCTTCAGTTAAAAAATCATATTTAGACAGGCTGAATCATTTATATTAATATTTATTACATGACATTCTATGCAGCATTTACAGTTAACTATGCTAGTTAGAGCTGTTTCTGACAAGTTGATACTAAGCCATTAACTGAGACTATGACACAATACAAAAATTTACTAATTACTGATTTGACTCACCTGGCATACATCAACAATTATGGAATCATTACGAGCAATATGATTTGCCCAATATTCGTCAGCCACTTCTTCATCAGGTCGGCCATCAGCATCTCGAGATTTTATATATGGTTTGTGCTTTACACGATTCAAGTCTTCATGAAGACCATCAAGAAGAAATGCTAAAAGCTCCTGAAAAAGATAATAAAACAAATGTTACCATGGACTACGCCATAGAAATTGAAGAGGGTAAAACTTTCGGTCAACAGGTGAACCTGAGAATCATGTTGATTGTGCCCACTGAACTGAGGTGCAAAGCGAACAAGCTTTGCTTTAAAAGGCCGAGGAGCAATTGGTGTTCGCCCAGGTGCCCATAGTTTTCGAAGCAACTCACCAAATGCTAGGGCTAGTTCACCCTACATAGTGGAAAGTTTTATTTAGAATAATGGTTCATAATTACACCATAACAGTTATCATATGGTTGACTAAAAATATCCTTTCCCAACCAAACCAAGTCGTTGAAGGATGGCATAGTAATGCACAAAAAGTTCAATCCTATTGAAGCAGGCATTCAAGCAATACAAAGAAGACAAAAAGAGTTTATAACCCATGATAATAACTTTTCCAAATAGGTATCAATGGAGACCATTTTCTTATAAATTCTACCATAGACTCCAACTCAAATATTCTTTATTTCAAAATGACATGAAATATAGCCCAAGATAATAGCTTCAATGAATAACAGAACAATAAAAAAATAAAAAATAATAAAAAACCATGCCCACAAATTAAGACTTAAGGCTAGGCTTAATTGAATTAATGGACCTCCTACTTTTAGGGGGAAACATATTTTTCCCTCTAGATTTCAATTTGAACAAATAGGAGGAGGATGCTATTCAAATTGAAACCAATTGGAAGGATCAAAAGTGAACTTAAATTTTGAAATAATTGGTTAATGACATAGTGTTAGAACCTCTAAGACCAAGTGGTCTAGAGTTCGATCCATACCAATCCCATTCTTTTACATAGATAAGTTGAAATTAAGTATAAGGTAAGTGAGCCTATACATTATCAGCACTTGAAAACCAAAGGGCTCCAATGCGAAGGAGTATGTTAAAGTCTGGAAATAACCTTTTATCTCTATACCAAAATCTTGTTCTATAGTGTATCCCTAATAAAAGCATGGAAAGAAAAGGAAACAAGTTCATGCTTACAGCTTTTTAGATGATACTTACAACCATGCCCAACGGATTTTGCCAATTTATCTCTTGGTGATAGTCTTCCCTGAAGTACCTAGCAAATTCTGGTGTATGAACAAGGCACTGAATTGCACTATTCATGTAACAAGTATTGCCAAGATTCAGCAATCCAGTGAGACCAAGGAATGAACTTCTTGTGGTGACACCACTGGTTCCATAAGGGTTTTCCACATCTCTAACTGGAGAATTTAAGTTCTGAGATGAAGAAAGGTCTGTGTTGTAGCCTCTAGATGCACCTCTGCTAGCAGATAAGCCACCAGCAATTGATAAGCTTGATTTTGAAGGCTCCACAAGAGCGGAATTTGCTTCCCTCTGTACAGACCCATTTTCTTGAGCAAAACTTGTGTTGTTTGTATTATTGATGACCTCAACAAGAATCTGTATGCAAATTATCATTAATCAAAAGAAAAACAAGAGTCATAAATTGAAATGTGTAAGCACAAGCAAGAGGAACATTCCTACATAAAACATAGTGAATACTCACATCTTGGTCCATTTGTAAATTAGCATCGTTGAGAGTTTTGTCCATGTCATTCATCAAAGCATGTTTTCGACAGGCATAGTAATCCCAAATACACACCTGCAATAGAGATAGCTATTTTTCACTACATGCTGAATAAAAAAGAAAAGGAAAAGCTTTCAAAAAATTAGAATTTCAAGAAGAAACCATGAAATTTTTACTTGGTCTGGCTGAAGATCAAATATTTCACAAGCTTTTCTGTGAAGCTGCCCAATGGTTTCCTGCCCAAAATATCTCAACTTTAAGGTAGATATAGCAGGTATAACCTAAATTATACTTGCAAAGGAATGGTAAGATATGCTAAAGATATATTTATCGATTATCAAGACTCAGTACATTCTCTCAAATCATACCTTCTTGCTTATTCTTATAGGGAAACAATCATTTTTGGGCAACATAAGTAATTGAAGCCGTAAAGGATAAACCTCTACTGCCAATTCAGTCTGGGAAAGACCTGAACTAATAACTTTCCTTGCCAATGTAGGTCCACCGCCATACCTAGTCAAGGGGGGACAAAGTCAGGCAGCTCATTAAAGCCCAGTTAAAGGGTTAGTCATCTAAGTTTGTGTAAATTTGTAGATTTCTTCAAAAACCATAAAAACCAAGAAATCCAAAAGAAAATCATAAATATAATATAGCACTTATCACATTTTAGATGAACCATAGATGACCAGTGTGCAAGTAAACAATCTCACCATGTAAATAATTGGTTCCAAACTTCTTGGGGAAGTAATACATAGTCACGGCCTTCTAAAAGTGTATCATGAATCTCAATACCCGTACCAGAGTCCTCTGACACAGCATCGTCTATCAAATCAGAATTATCAATACCAGCTGGCCTCTTTAACGCACTTGAATTGGCCAAATCAAATTGTTCTGATAAGGAAGATGCATCATATGAAGTATTTGTCTGGTCTTGGTTCACATACTCAATCCAATGTTGCCACCACCTGCATAAAATCTATCAGAAACAACTTCCTTCTAATCCAGTGTAATTACATGTGTGTGTGAAGTATTCAAACTAGGTCAGCCAATCTATAGTGGTATAGCCACAAAATGAAGATTAAAGTACAAACTACAAATAATTTCTGCATAGTGTTTCAAATTTAAGTTAGGTTATTGCCACTGATTTTTTCAATCAAAAAAAATCTCTATGGACTTCCACTGACAAACATTAAGAAAGGGACTGAAATTTTTTATTTTTTATGCACACAGCTTTTAGTTCTAAGATATTTGTGATGAATAAATCTACTTTGGAACAGCACAACTTTAATTGCTTTTAAAAAGACAAGTAGCTCCTTTCCTTTGCGATAACTTGTTTCCAGTTTTAGGGGCACATTGGGAGGAAAGGCACATACAAGGAAGCTGTTTCTTATTATTTTGATTATAGGCAGTGAGCATAAGCATATGAAGACCTATACTTTGCGGAAGTGTAAAGTTTTTATCCTTTCGGCAGTAAAAGTCATACACCAACATTACAATCCCCCCTCCCCCCAGCGCACCTTTGGGAAACAAAAGTAAGTTAAACAACTAACTGAACTGAATAAAAACATAATCTTTGAAGTTTGAATTACAACGACAAAAATGCAAGGCAAGGCAAGGCAACAATGCAACCTAGGGATTTGAAGAAGTCTGCACTGCAAACAACTCCTTCTTAACCCTATACCTCCTATTTCACAACTGTAACATTTAAGCTCAATAACCCTCCCCCAAACAAAGTGATTTACAGTATTAGCTCATAAGATATAAGCTTGTCATGGAAAAAGGGTTCATAAAACACAGTAAGACTATACCATTTGCCCATAAAGCAAAATGCAGCTTTCTAACAAAAACAATTAAACACCAAGCTAGTTCTTTGTCAGAAAATGGCTGCAACAGTTTTTTTTTTATTACTGAAAGTTTAGGTGAGTTGTGTCCCGGGGGCTCACCAGGGACAGGGAAGGCCTCAAGGCTCAAAGAGTACTTACAAAGTTACTTACAGATTACCCACCAACAAGGTCTTCACATCGGCAGTGGGAATTGAACCCTAGTCCTTGTGGAATATGAGTTCTTTCCTTACCAACTGAACCAACCTTTGTTGGTTGCAACAGGTAAACCTAAGTAAAATTATCTATCAGATTAAACTCAAGATTAGCCTAAAATTCACCCACTATCTCCCAACAACTCCATCAAAAATAAATACAAAATAGAGTAAAATTCGAGTTAGGTCAGTAAAATTGAGGGTAAAGAAAGCAAAAGATCTGAGCCAATTCTGGGCATGCCCCATTTTCTCAAAACAATGAAACTTTGGCCTAATCTAATTAAAAAACAGAAAAGGTGTGAACTTTGGGTGAGATTTGGTGTACCCAGTTGCAAAAAAAAGAGAGAGAAAAACAAAAAAGAAGAAGGAAAAACCTCTGAGTGATTAAGAAGAAGATGTCGCCTTCTTTGCTGTTAGCTTGGGAAGCGAGAGCAATGTCTCTGATCAAGATCCTCTCCTCGTCTGGACTCAGCTCAGAGACGCTGGGGATACACATCAACACCTCTGTCATCTTTCCTCTCAATCTCAAACTCGACACAACCGGTTTAAGACAATAGAGTTTCGGATATAAACGACAAATACAACAACCACAACACAAACAACTGCAAGTCTCTCTCTTGTATCTGCGTTTAACAGCGGTTAGCCCTGTGGGTACCTCGGTTCTGTGAAGTTCTACACAATTGCAAATTTATTTTCATTAAATTTCTCGAGATAATTTACTAGGGTACTTATCCGTGACTGGACTTTACCAACACGTGGGTGATTCATTTTTATAGGTGAAATTGAATTCAGATCAGTAGATCTTATTTAAGATTGGTTAGTCAATTTTTTTTTCAGAAATTAATTCTCAACAAAATCTTATTTTTCATGGGTTTTATTTTGTATTTGTCATTGGTTAGAAAGAAATTCAACCTCATTATATATTAACATGGATAGATCTTCAATTCATAATAGTTTATTATAAATTTTTAGTCTTAAAGTTTGAATTTTTTTAATATTTAATATTTAGCTTATTTTATATAAAATTCAATCTTTTTTATCTGTTTACATTTTTAGAGTTAATTCTAAATTTTATGGTTTTGTAAATACTTATATTATATTTTGCAAGACAAGAAGCACCTAGGGTTAAGCGCGTCCAATCACTTAGGTTAGAATGTTAAGCACTCATTATGGACCAAAACACTATCCGCAAGCAATATACCTAATATAAGTTTAATTACTCATTTAATCTTTGTGTTTGTTGTAATTCTTATACCCAACCTTAGACACTCAATAATAACTTCCACATGAAGCCCCTTACATACACTATGTAAAAGATCTTTGTGTGAGCTAGATAAATCTCAAATTCTAGACACTTAAGACTTATTATGATTGAGGTACACAACAACATATGAGTATGTGCAATCTTATCCATAACTACTAAAAAGAAAATAAATAAATAAGAACTTTAAGCAACTGAAGACCATGACATGTCAAACCACCTTCATCTTTCAATCTCGATGCTCAAGAGTTAGGGGCCTTTCTTACTACGTAGCATTCAAATTATAGTCTCTTAGAAGCAAAAGACTAAGACACAACATATCGCCTTTGTCATCCAAATTCAGTACTTAGGGATTTGTAAATTATTCCTATGTAACATTAATCAATTGACCTATAGATTTAAACCCTTCTAATCAAATTGACATGCAACAATCAACTTCATCTTATAAACTAAATGTTTAAGAGGCTATGGACTATAACAATTGAGTAATTGTGCGCACTTAACCTATTGATATCCAAAGTTATGCAAGTCAACTAATGGTCAATAGGCCGACCTAAGTTAAGTACATAAGACCCTATTAATTATGGAGACAACTCCATTAATTCTCATTAAATTAATACTCAACATTTTCAAGTTTTTGTATCTGACACCCAATCGTTTTATTTGCTTCAATTTCCTTAATTTATGGTAGAGTTAAGTATTTATGCTCAAGCCTAGTTGTTAGTTATATGACTAGGGAGTCTCCTTATGATATATGACTGACGAAAGTCCTAAGGTTCCTTTGCCTTACGACCGTTAAGGAAATGTTATTTTTATCAGTCAATATTAGTTGTTAATTATTGTTACAATGTTATTGGAGAGATTCTAACTCGTGACCTTTTCTCCCCTTCTTCCTTAAGCCCTTAAACTCCCTCTTCCCAATCACTAAGTCAACATTATAACTCCATCGCTAAGAAAATGTGATAAGTGAAAGGTTACCTTCTCAAAGGAGGTTACTTTTTAGTAGTAACGAGACTTATTTTAGGATAAAAAATTCTTCCAAGTATCCAAGTAAGAGTGTGCAAAAAAACTCAAACCAAAATGAACCATTTTTATAAAAACAAGTTCAATTCAAACTAAATTATTTTTGCTAAGTAGTTGGTTAGACTTTATCCAACAATACGATTTTATATGGTTCAATTCAGGTTTTTCTTTTTGTGCATGATTCAAATCAAACCAATTTACAAGAAAACAACTCGGTTTGAACCATGGGGTGAACAAAGAAAAACAAATCATGTATATCCTTAGTGCAGCCCTCCATGTGGTTAGGATATACCCTAGTTGAATTAGGAGGCAACACCTCTTTTGCTACATCTTAGTTTTGAGGTCAGTCCCACCTTTGGGGGTTAGGTTTTAAGGTGTTGTTTATTGTGCCCTTGGTGACCCATCTCATAATAGATATTATAAGATCAAATTTTGTTAACATTTTAAATATTTGAAGAAAATAATGCCTTAAAGTTAGATGATTATGTAGAAGATTAGAAGCACAACTAAACATAAACTGTATAAAGTAGAAGACAAGATCTACCATGTGCTTACATATGCCATTTGACGAGGAAAAGAATATTCCTTAAAGTTCAACAATCAACAATGCTAAAAACTAATACCAACCCATCAATTCATTCATCTTTCATTAATCCTCTCTTTTCTTCCTCCTTACCATCCTTTAACTTATCATCAGATGAGACATGTTCATTGGCTTGTTCCAAATCCTCTTCCTTATTCCTTTCATTAATTTCTTCCACGGGCTTGTAAGTGTAAAACCAAGCACATATAAAATAATAAACTAGATTCACAACTTGAATCCCACTAACAAGAAAATAATAATAGTCCAATCCACCCCTATTAAGGTTCCTATCCGGAAGCCAATTATTCTTCTTGCCAGTGTACTTATGCACCAATGACACTAGCAATGTACCCATGTAGTTCCCAATGGCTGTGGTTATGCAGTACAGTGCTGTAGCACTGCTTCTCATGCTTTCAGGTGATTGCTCAAAGAGAAATTCCAAATGCCCAACAGACATGAAAATTTCAGCAACCCCATGAAGGCAATACTGAGGTACCAACCAGAATACACTCATAGGAATAGTGGCTTTTGGATCATCCAATAAGTGGTACTTAGTAGCAACAGATTTCCTTTTCATTTCCATTAGGCCAGCAATCACAGTGGCTATGATGTTGATTATGAAGCCTACTCCCATTCTTTGCAAACATGTGATTCCAGAAGGGTTCCCTGTGAATCTGCGCACAAAAGGAACAAAGAGGCGTTCATATAGAACAACTCCTAACATCATGGTTAGCACGCTGAAAATAGACATGCTAGCTGGGGAAATTTGGAACGAGGGAGAGAGGTGACGGTCCATCGTGCGAGCTTGTTGAATCACAAAACTGTGCAGATGTGATGAAGAAGTTATGAGCAGGATTCCCGATGCCCAAATTGGAAGCATTCTGATGATGGATTTTAGCTCCTCAACTCTGTGGACAGTGGCTAATTTCCATAATTTTGGTGTTGTAGTTGGATCTTTGGCCTCCTCTTCTGTGACAATTGCAGCTTTGTCCAACCATCTGCAGATACACTAAGCAGTTAACTAAGAGTTTAATTTCTATACACGGTTAATGTGAAAAAATTTACATTGTCAATTAACTAGAAATCATGATAAGTGTGAATTTTAAGTCAAATAATATAAAAGTCAATAAATTTATCATACATGACAATATGTGATAAGATGATGATACCGTAAATACTTTTTACATTCCTTAAATAAGGTTAAGTGTGCATCTACAAATTCTCACTGAATTATGGTGGGTGCTTGCACATATTGGATTCGTGAAGTTTCATGTAAATTTAGCAGCTCATGCAATTAGTGTGAAGTTGTTCATTAACTTGTATAACATAGAGTGAAGGATGGACAATGGACCATAAGTTGATTGTTGTAAGCTTTAATATTTGAAGGTGGTGTTTAAATAAATCTTAAATCCCATAAAAGGAACAATCAAGAATTGCCAACCCCACAAGCCCACACCACAATTCATGCTTCAAGTCTTTTTCTTTTCTTTTGTTTTTTGTTGAATGCTTCAAGTATTTGGTTTGAATCAAAAGAGCAAAATATCTAACTTACTTATATTGATCAGAGTGTAGAAGCCTCCCTTCTAAAGAAATTGGAGCATCAAGTTCCCAATTATGGTACAAAAGCTTGGGATCTTCTGGCAAAGCCTCCTTCCTTTTCTTTATAGCTGCCACAGTTACTTGGGCCAAACGAACCAAAGGGCTCCCTTCTGGTTTCACGGTCTTATAAAGTGGTGAGCCCAACACAAAGGCAATGATAGATATCAACATGGCAATGCATGGAATTCCAAGGCCCCAACCCCAACCCATGTTGTCTTGAATGTAAACCACAATGGTCAAAGCACTAAGAGAAGCCAAGCCCATGCTGAAAAAGTACCAATTGAAGATGTTCCACTTCCTTGATGCCACACCACTTTTGGTCATATCAATTTGGTCTGCTGAAAAGGGCACAACACATGGTCTGATGCCACCTGATCCAACAGATGTGAGGAGGAGGGAGATGTAGAGTATCCACAATTGTGAGGATGTGGCTTCTTGGCAATTCACTTGTGTTGGGCATGGCGGGGGACGAAATTGTGGCAGTATAGCTGATACAGTGATGCTAATCAATCCCTGTGTCAAGAAGAATATAGTTTGACAAAAAAATAATTTGTAAGTTGTGCAATATGGTATGTTGTACTAAAATGGAAATTGTCTGTAATTGAAATCACTTGTTTGGATTTGAAATTTTATTGAAATAGTGGCGATGTTTCAAGTTTGAGTTTTAAAATCCGAATAGATTAAAGAAAATATTATATTAACTTTGGTAAAAAAAAATGTATTTTTTCAAGGTAGAGTAATAGAATTAGATGATTAATTAATCAAAAGGCCTTTGACTTGGAAATAAAGTATGAGAGAAATGTTTGGAAGAAGAAAATGGTTAACTTTAAAAATCTATATTTTCTTAATTTTCTTTGTGATCTCATTTGTGTTTGCTTGATAGCCAGAAGTGAAAGGCCGCTAATTTTAATTATAAGAAAAGTGCTTGGTATACAACCAAGTTATTGTTTAGTCTACTAGCAATACATAAGGACAAATAATTAACATAAAAATAATAGTGTTGATGAAGTGTACTATGCTCACCTAGTCGATCAATCATTTTTTGAATAAATAAAAAGTGTTTGATATCAAACCTTTATTTAGGTTACAACATATAATTAGATCATAGTAGTTTGTGAATTATAAAAAAAACACTAAGTCTTTCTTAAACATTTAGAATAAGTAATATGTTAGCTAGCTACTATATGAATGTATAAAATTAAAATAAATAAATAAACTCATTTCTGATTTGCATATTAAAATATGTATGAACCATTAAGTGTTATTAACTAATATGATTGAAATAATTTCTATTTAAAAATTTAAAATACTTGTGTAGGAAAGTTCACGAGCTTAATCAAATGAAAGACTGAGATTAAATTGGAAAGGAGAGGGTATGAGACCAGTTCATAAATGATAGAAGCAACAGTAATGGTCCAAAAGCGTCCAGCAAAGGAATCTGCTATAATAGCCCCAATGAGAGGGGTGAAGCTAGATGTTCCTCCAAAGTTTGTCAGTGTGTTTGAGGCAGCTACCAATGGCATGTTCAGCTCTTGGGTCAAGTAACTTATCAAGTTACCATGAAAACCAGCACTTGCAAATCTGTCACACACTTCATTTGCTGCATTGTATATATGCACAAATACACAACAAGCCAAAATAAGGATATAAGATTGGTCTACTAATAAACTAAGAAAGAGGTAGAAATAGGAAATAGGTTGCGAATTTAAATTCTTTCGTTAACAAAAATTAACAATTATCATTTATTGAAGAAAAAAAAAGCCAGCCAAAATTAACTTCAGGCGGAAAATGGTGCAATGGACATTTGGATACTACAGAATAGTTCTTTTTTTGTTTTTTTTTTCCCCCTGAAATTAGTGTTAGCTACAGAAATTGTGATATTCTCCGGGCCACTCATTTGTGGATTTCTTCAAGTGGTATATCCGACAAAGGAACCTATTATTACGGTACGCGACACCCTCAGAATACATTAATTTAACACATGATTTTTTTAATATATTTTTTAGTGTTAGGTAAAATTTATGGTTTATTTAATAAGTCTCTTTACAGAAAAATTAAGCATAATCTAAATTATGATTAGATGACTTTTTAAAATTGTATACTGTCAATTGAATATAGTATTAGGAGTTTATAATATTTATATATTATGTTTAATCAATTGGATTAGATACCTAAATTTTATATTATTTATCTATGTTGTCTTTATTACATAAATTATTATGATAAAATGATTTTCTTTGCCTAAAACACTAAGTGAGATATAAATAAATAAAGATATTATAAAAATAATTAATGTTTTTTTTTCTAAAGTAATACAAATTTTGTGGCAAACTAATGAAATAAAGGAAATGATTCCATAAATAATGTTCTTAAAACACTTGTTTATTAAATTTAAATCTTACTTAATACCTACCTTTGGTCCTTCTTATAAAAAAGTTTTTGAAAAATGTGTCTTATCTTTTCCAAATTGTTTACAGCATTACCTACTTCTAACAAAATTATCCTTGAATAATTATAGTGCATCAATTAATCAGGTAAAAGAGATTACAAAAATGAATTCTCAATAATTTTAAGAATAATGATCAAAAACGTTATACAAAACATTAATAAATTTAATATCATAAACTAAATTAATTGAATTACTTAACTCTTATATAAAATATGTAGTATAACGTCAAAGCTAGTAACAAATGAGTAAGTTAAGAAAAAGCCCGTTAATTAATTGGATTGTTGTTATTAAAACATTATGTACTACACAACGGAGTTGCGGAACACTTGCACGTGGAAACTGTTTCATTTCATGTTCGGTGAAAAACATAATAGTATTAGAAAAAAAGATTCCTCGTATTTTAGTTAATTAAGTGAAAACTTCACTCGTTACTCAATTCTTCAATATAGTGATATTCAATAAAATCCTTACTGATAGAACTTATTTTCGAAAGCCATAATCATCTCTCTCAGTGTCTAATCACGGACCACGTACAATTTGATTTAAGTACTCTAGGCCAAAGAAAAACAGAAAGAAGAAAAAAAATGAGAAGGGGAAGGATGTGCATATATGAAAATTCTGTGGGAAAGGAATATTCAGAAGTTAACTTAATTAGCAATAAAAGTTGAAGAGAAGTATAATAATGATGAAGAAATGTGATTACCAAGAATGAAAGGTAATGTTCTGATGCCTCCTCGTCGATGCTGCTTCTTCTTCTCTTCTTTCTCTCCTATTTCCGCACTGCCCTTAGTGCTCTTCTCTATCTCCATTTTGCTCCTCACTGGTGTTAGTGATGATGATTAGTAAGTAGTGTACCTTGTGTGGGTGTTGTGTCTCTCTCTATATATATAAATTTGTGATAAAGACACACTGGTGTGGGGTCCCATACTCACATATAGATGAAGTATACCAATACTTTATATATATATATATATATATATTGTTTGTTGTAAAAAAAATACTTTTTTTAATTCTATAGGATCAAAGCAAAGTTAGGGTTGAAAATACCAAAAAAAGGATGTAATTTAATTACTTAATAATTATTTTCTTAAAATAGTAATCAAATTAAATATGATCCAATCAACAACAATTAATACAAGTGATAATGATTTGTATGTTTTAATCGAGTAATCCAGGACTTATATAAAATTAATAAATAATGTTAAAAAAAAATACATCTTGCATGTGCTCATGGGATGCAGAGCAGACAATTAGGAAGCAAAGTAAAAGAACTATGAGACTTAGCTCCCATCTTAACTAAAGCATCAGCATAAGTGTTTCCCTCCTGTAGAGTATGAGAAAAGGAGACCAGAGCCTTGGAGTAAGACATTTTGGATTGTTTACGATGGCAACATGGGGATGATGATCAACAATCTCTTTTTAATAGAAATAGAAATATAAATTACCTTTTAGATAGAATTTGATTTAATTTGGTTTAAATCAAAATATTATTCGTTTATGGATTTCGCTTCTAAATAATCAAATTGATTTAACATAAATTTTTAAAAAGGCAAAAATACTTTCAAAGTAATGCACACATGAAGAATTAAAAGTTCAAAATATGAAGGGATGCAACATTAAAGCTAAATTAAGATCAGAAAATGACTCAATTTTCTTGAATTAGCAACCCAAAAGACAAAAGGTTTATGAACCATGTAACATTAAAATTTGATATAATGAATTTGAAGGATTTACAACTTTCTTCCTATTTAAATAACATGTTTGATGTATTCTTTATCTTCTTTATTCTTTTTTCCTTCTGCATCACTATTATAAGGTATGTAAGGTTTTTTTTTTCATGTTTAATTTTTATTATGTTTTATATTAACATAATTTTTTTTATTATGTTTCATCTCTACTTTCACATCTCTATTTTTTTATTATGTAAGGTATGAATGTGTTTTGTGTGAATAACGTGAGATTGTGTGACGATTGATATGTTTGTGTGTGTGCAGCCAATTGTAAAATGAGAGAGAGTGAAATATATATAGAACCATCCATCATATATGCAATCAATTATTGAAAATTAACTGAAGAATATCTTTTCTTCACTCAATTAATTTTCTCTTATGTCCTAATACTACACTTTTTTTTAATCCTTTATATACTTTACTGTTAATTTCATTTGAGTTACAAATGTTACATTTTATAGGATGGTGTCTTCTCCAAGACAAAATTTACTTATTGATTTAGAAGTTTTATAACAAAATTACTTACAAAGATTTAATTTTAATGTTTTGCAATTGTAATTACTTATGATTTTTAATATTTTTTTAATTAATATGTTTCATTCTCAAATTTACATTGGATAAGACGAAATGAAAATTTCAATTACTATTTTTCCTCGCGATTTCATCTTTTTAATATGTATACTTTTTTTAGCACTAACATTAGATGGCGAGCACTGATATGTATCATAGATAAACTCGAGTGAAGCCTCGAGATGATGTAGAAAAAGGAGAGAAAGAGATCAAGAGATCAAGAGAGGGAGTCAGGTGACGTACGCATGTTAATTAAGTTACTTACTAAAGTATAATATTTGATTTTAACTAGGAAAATAATATTTAGTAGCTAATACATAATTAATTAGTTTTAAAATAACTACTAAAATTTATTAGTAGCATTTGTAGCAAATGTTAAGAATTCTGGTGGTGGATGATACATGTCGGGTTCTTTTGAACTTATGAGGTTTTTCAAGCATAGTATATGCTGATACAGGCAGGCTCTATGTTTCTTTGCATGATTTTGCTCAGGTTGATGTATCCCTGCATGTTGGTACAGGCTATTATGTTTTCTGCATAATGTTGCTCTGTACATTTATCCCTGTATGTTTTCGGGTTATCCTCAGTACATCTCATGGTAAATCCATCTATATTATTAATAGTATTTTTTATTTTGCCTCCTAAAAAAATCCTTTTCAGTAAAATAAAAGTCCTTCTCTTTAAATTTTAGATTAAATTAATTTTCAGGTTTTCTGTTTTATAATTTTTAATTACAAACTTAAATTATTATTTTTCAATTTAGTCCCTGAACTTTGTATTTATTTTTTTAATTATGTACTTATTAGAACCTAATTAAAAAATAAATACAAGTTCAGGATCCGATAAAAAATAGTTCAAGAATTTATTTCATAACGACAATAATGTAGGGTCTAATTAAAAATTAACAAGTCTTTGTAAGTTAGAATTCTCACCTAAGTAAATTGAGAATATCGACAATATCGAGATTAAAATTTATAAAAGTAAGGGTGAAAATAAGTTTAACCATCTATTGGAATTTATGACTCGACCCATTTAAGACCTAACCTGGTTTAACTTAGTTAGTTCAACCTTTTTAAAAAGCTTGTTTAGTTAAATAAATTAGGTCATTGGTCTTAAGAAAAATCTATTAAGTCTAACAGATTTACCCATTTAACAATAATGTTATAATAAAATATTATTATTAATATGATTTATAATATTATAATTATTTTATTTAGATCACAAAATTATTTTAATGATTTGACAATTTGAATCCTTTTAATTAATGTAATATAAATGGGTAGCAAGAATATAAACTATTTATTTTTTGTGAAACTTAAAATACTTTAGTAACATAACACATGTAATGTTTATAGACAAATTTTGTCCATATTTTGAGATTTAAAATTATCTTATTATTTTTTAATAATTTTTTTGTTTTGTTTTAAAATAATATTTTTTATACTTTTTAATATAAAACAAGTCTTTAAATGGACCAAAGAGCTTTTATAAAAATAGAACTCAAGTCTAAAAATAAATTGGAGGTAATAAATTTAGACTTAATCTGTATAAATATATAACAAGTCATATCAAATTTAAAATAAAGCATGACTCATTACAACCCATTTTTAGCCCTAGACAGATGTGAGAATAATGGATCGTACATATATGAAAATATTAGCATGCCTAGACTCGAAATTTTTCATTAAATCCTTAAACTATGACAATTTTCAAATACATCTTGGTACTATTTTTTTCAATTGAGTCCCTAAATTTATATTCATTGATTAAATTAGATTCCAACATAAACCTAATTAAAAAAACAAATGCAAAGGCCCCGATAAAAAATAATAATTCATTAAGATCTAATTGTCAAATAATTTAGGTATCTGCACATTAATTTAACCTAAATTTTATATTACTAAAGAAAAATAATGTAAATTATGATGACGTACCCTCTTACGTGAAGTGAATTGGAATCAATTCAAATGTCAATATCTAGTATAGTGTGTTGTGATTGTTGTGCAAATAAGTTTGAATTGTGACCTTATCTTTCCAAATAAGGACAGATTTTGCAGTGGATACATCAAAAGAGGTCAATTTTGTAGTGCTTTATGCACAGTGAATTAATGATGTCCGTGAAGAATTAGCATAGCTAGCTAGACAAACTTGTCCCCACTTCTCCACCCACACATGGATCTCAAGATTCTTTCCTAGAGCAAGATCATGCATCAACAACATTTGTTCACATTACTATCCTACACCTGATTGCTTTCTTATTGTTTTTTCATTTATTCTTGTTAGTATGAACAAATTTCGGTTCAACTTGTTCAAGTTTATTAAGGGCAAAGACAAAAAAGACAGCAAAAGCTGAGATGTCCTCCATATAATCAATGGCAAGTAACACACAATGCCATTCAACTCAACCGCACCTTATTTTTACTTGAGTTCAACTTTGGACAAGGAAAAACAAAAGGCGCATAGTTATTTTTGCTTAATAGATAGTGTTCGTTAAAAAAAAATATAAATATCTTCTTACATAATGAAATTAAATGGAATTTTGTTTTCTTAAATAAAAAGGTCAACAATAAAATGAAGTATTAGAGGAGAAATGAGGGCAAAGTAAGATTAAATCAATACAGAATATGATTAAAAATGTTTGAAAACAGCTTTTTCAAAAGAAACCAAGAAATGTTTATTCAGTTGATAATGAACAATTTCATATCCAATAAGGACATGAGTTTAATTCTCATTGTCAATATTAAGATTTTATTGATGGATAATTTGTAAGTATTTTTCAATTTTAAGTTTTGAAGTCTGTCATAACTCTAATGATTCGTCGATATCTAATTCACTTAAATATTATTTGTACAAAAAAAAAGCTTTGGCAAAAGAAGATAATAATTTAATTGATAATTGATAACTTCAAAATATAACTAGAAAAACAGTAATTGATACAATTTTATAGAATCATATGCTTATTCCTAGATAGCAAAAGCTAACAATCTACGGGTTTTTTTTCCCATAACAATGGAACAAAGTATCTAATAATTTTATTGATAACTAATCTATGTTGAAAAACTTAATTACTTAATTGACCTAATTTAATGGATTTTCTTTTCTTAATCACATTTTTTCATTAAAAATATCAAATTTGAGATCTTCTTTGGAGGAAATTTGATCATAATAGATGTTAATCACAATTTTTAAATAAAAATTAAACAAAGAAAATTATAATTTTTAACATTTTTTACATATGAACCTTATTTACAATGTTAAAAGTTTGAATTATATAACAATTATTTTAAAAAAGACTTACCTAATTATAACTCAATTGAGGGTTAATCTCATAATTATACTACTGATACTAGTAATGTTTGTATAAGTTGCTTAATTTTAAGTAACTTTGTTTTTTAGTTTTTTTCTTCTATTAAAGCATATGACATAGAATTATTTATATAAGTATTGTTGCTTAATAACATTATACCATGAATAATATATTTTCAAGCATCATAGAATCTATAAAATTAATCTAAACAATCATTTTAACAATCTTAGCATTTATTAATTTTTAGTTTAAAATTCTTAAATCTATATGAAAATATAAAATTCACAAAATTATAATAAGTAACTCATATAAACAATATTATAAATACTCTAAAGTGTCTAATAAAAAAAGTAATAAAAGCTTATAAATAGTGGATTTTCTCTTTTATACATAAAAATAAATGGAATGCGTTCCCTGCTGTTCTTATCTATATTGACTATGTCTTGTCTTGATCTATCATTCTCTAAATATGTTATTTTAAATTTTTCTGCATATGTCAGTTCATATATATCTTTCTTCAATTAACGTGCTAGGATTTTTTTAAATATTTTTATATTCATCTTTATTTTGGGTTTGAATATATTTATATTGTCTATGTCTTGTCTTTATCTATCATTCTCTAATTATATTAACTCTTCTGTATATAAATTATTTGACATTTCATACCCTTTTTCAATCAATATTGTAGGATATTTTTTCGGCTTAATTATATTTTAAATTTTTTAGTTTATTTTTATATTTTTATATTTTAAAATTATAAAATTTCTTAAAAGCAATTTCAAATATCATATCTTTATAGATTAAATATATATTTAATCTTATTTTATTCATCATTTATCATTGATTATTTCAATTTAAAGTGAAGGTCTGGCATCATGCTTGATCCTCGTAATTTACTTTTAAACCAATATACATTTCCATTGGGGTGTGTTCGTGTGGAAATGATCAAGAGTTTATATTTTTTTTAGTTATAAAGAAAACCCTAAAATACAACTGCTATTAATAATCAGCTCATTCGTTACAAAACAAATGAGTTTAAATACTTAAGAAGTTTAAATGTTATTTTTCGTCCGGACTATTTTAGTGTTTTTATACTTTGATAATTTAGTTTTAAAAAATTTATTTGATATATTAAGTTTTAAAAAATTTATTTTGATACTAACCTTTTTAACGAAAAATAAAATAAAATAATCAAAATGAAACTTTCAGAAATATAAAAAATCAGAATAAAAAATTTAAATTTTAATATATCAAATTAAAAATTTTGAAAATATAAAGATTAAAATAAAAGTTTTAAAATTTAACATATCAAAATAAAAAATCACTAAAAATATAATGAATAAAAAGTGATATTTAGTCAATACTTAATTAAAACATAAACAAAATCCTTTTTGAGGCCATAAGTTGGTGCCCCATAAGTCTCCAAGTTGGACCTTTATCCACTAGAATCAACTGCACCTAACATCTTAGGCTCTGCTTCTTCCACTTTGGGCTTGAGCTGGTATGTGTTGATCGCCTTTAGATGCTCTTTGCATTGGGTCTCTTTAGTTTTCCCTCATAAGTATTATTAGCCTAATTGTAGGCTTCTCCCTTTTAGCTTTTATTTTCTCGGGACTTGTTGGCCTAATTGAGGGGTTCTTGCTTTTAGGTCGTCTTTTTCTTCTTGGCAGGTTTCCTTGATCTTCATCACTAACGAAAGGTCTCATGAAAATGCATTGAACAAGTAAGAAGATGTGAACTTTCTGTAATATTTGAGTTTATAAACAAGTAAAAGTTGATTTAATTGTAAAAAGGTTGGAAAGAATCCTCCTTCCATACCTATTGGCTTGACAAACCTCTACACAAAGTGCACATCTTTTAAAATTATGTGTTAAAAACTTTAAAACAGTAACTTAATTTTTTTTTAAATGATTGTTTTAATATAAATATATGTAAGTTTTCCATGGCAAATGCGAGACAAAATGAAACAAAAATATGGGACTGTTTTTTCTCAACCTCACATTTGTTGGACCATATATTCTTACATTACACCGTTACCATCATAATATCATATCATACTATGGCCTGCATCCGGGAGGACTAGGACACTTCATCATCTTGATTCTTGACTATCTATATATCAGCTTCTAACTAGTATGAAAACCTTCATTGAATATTTGTTACTATTAGCCATAAAATATTATTCTTGACATCTTCATCTAGAGAGAGACAAAAATACCGAGGGACCATAAAATGAACGTGACCGTTCTGTGGTACTGGATCGTCGACGTATTCAAACCACTCTTGACTTTTGCAAGCATTATATATATATATATATATATATATATATATATATATATATATATATATAT
>CM023943.1:21221772-21250321 GCA_013407115.1 Glycine latifolia
ATATATATGAATGAGATGTGATTTATTTACATTGGTGTAAGAATTGATAATCTTACACTATTTAATAATTTTTTATTGGATAAATATTTTATAAAATCTACCATTAGATTGAAAACTTATATCATGTAGATCACATTTATCAAATTTCACAAAATTTAAACATTAATAGGAATGTAATCAAATAGTTTAATTTTCACATATTTTAGAAGTACATATTACGTTAATTTATATATATATCAATTAAGTATCAAATGATTTTGGATTAATGTGAAATTTGAGACATATGATCTATATGATATAAGCTTTCCATCTAACGGTGAATTTTGTAAAATACTTATCCAATAAAAATTTATTAAATGATGTAAGACTATCTCATCTCAATATATATATATATATATATATATATATATATATATATATATAATATGTTGTGTTTATGAATTAAATAAGTTAAATGGCTTAGTGGCTTTGGTGGTAGTGAAAACGAAGTAGGCAAAGGTTCTAATCTCTCCTTTATCGGTTTTACTATTTTGATAAATAAAATTACATTTGCATCCTTGCTTTCATTTTTCTTCCGCACATTTTGTTGGCTGTTTTAAAAAATTTGCAAATTTTGTTCCTAATTGTATATCAGCTCACCAATATCACATCAATTTAATTCTTGAACTAGGATAATTCACTGTCATTTTAGTCTCAAAAAATAACATTTTTTTAAAAAAGTCTTTGAAATGAAATTGTAGTTTGGTACTCACTTTAGTCCATATAACCAGAGTTTAAAAAAGCACTAACTGTAAGTAGTTAAATTTAGGAATTTTGATAGAATAAATTAAAGTTCCAGTCTTTTTTTTTTAATTTGTTAAATATAAATATTAAAGTGGCATCGAATCAAAATTTTAGAGATTAAATTAGTCATTAACATTTACTCACACTAAATGATAAGGGAAATATTAATTTTTTTAAAGTGGGTATTCCCTTACTAGTTAATTTATATATTATGCCACACCAATATTAAAGTGTCACATTAACAGTCATTAGTTTCATAACAATGAATAGTTTATAAATGAAGAGACAAAAATTGTTAAATTTTAAAAATTGAAAGAAAAATATGTTAAATTTTATTTTTGAACTCCAAAAAATATATAACTAATTCTTTTATTATTGATTAAAATTTATTAAAATGAATTTGAACTTTTGAACTTTTATGCACTATCTTATGGCCTGATAAAGTGGTTTTAGGTCCATTTTGATTTGACCCAACTTTGGGAACGTGCTTTCTCTGTTGAGACTCAAAATGCCAAAATAATCATCTATGTTTGTGACTCAAATTTTCTCAAGGGCCTAAATGCGTAATGCTTTGGATTGGATGTACGATCACTATGTTTGTGACTCATCTTCGTCCATACCTTGTAAATAGGACACGTACTCATAATTGACTCGGACATGTTATTGTTCCCGGTTGTTCTTTTGCTATAATATATAGATTTAAATATAAAAGTATTAAAAAAATATTGTAGGCATCCACATTAACACTCTATTGACAATGTGACAAAACCAGCAGCAACACCGCCATTTTTGGGGAAAAAATATCTGATAAAAAGAATCTCGAATGACCACAAACACACTTCATACAATAGTAAAAAACATATTATAAAAAAGAAACACCATTGATGTAATATTAACATTATGGAAAGTATCATGATTGGGAAGGAGCCTTTTCTCCACCTAATTGAAGTTATTTGAGAATTTTCAAGTTTAGCTGTCTTATACTAAAATTAAACTAAATCTATAGCATTATTAATTAGTATTATATGTAATTCCTTTAAAAGAAAAAAATTAAATGCATGCAGATATGTGCTTTATATATTTTGATAAATAGGATGTTATTTATATTCTATTTTAGTATTAGTTTTGAAAACCTGAACTGCCATAAAAAGAGAGTAAAGAAAAACAATTTAAAGATAAAACTAGAAAAAAAAACATTAAGAAGAAGAGCAGTGGTGTGTGTTATATTTAGGATGATATTCAGATACTAGTAATTTTGTGTGTGTATATATATAAATAGATACATAAATAAAGTGGGTTATGTGGTAAGTTTTTAGTTATTGTACTTGTGAGAACAAAAGGTTTTTTCAAAACTTGAAAAAAATTATACAAGCTATAAATAAATGTATTTCTTTCTTGTAATAAAAATTAATTTTAATTTTACTTGTAAAACTAATAAATAATTTTATAAAAGTTATTATTTATTAGAATTTAGATATTTAAATAATTAAAGTATAAAAAAAAATTCAACCCTCTTTGATGGTGTCTTGGATCCATCCCTGACTAATCTCATTTAAAAAATAAAATATTTTCTTAAACTATCTTTTATTAGAATTTGTTATAAAAATTATTAGAAATACAATCTCAATTAGAACTTATTTTGACGATGATGTTATTAAATAAATAAAAATTAGTTGAAATTTATTTATATTTACAATATGATATATATAGTTTTTTTTCTTTGTTATATTCTAGATGTAGTGAGTTGAGATTATACAGTAATTTTAAGACTCAATCAAAGTGACAGAACAGATTATTCTACACAAATATTATTAATCATCAAGAAAGTTGAGAATATTCCATACTAATAATTTCTAAAAAATATAATAATTCAGGGCAATTCTATTACTTAGAACGTCAAATATCCCTCAGTAATGTCAAACGAATAAGCACTTGTTGAAACAAAAAATAAATACTCTGTGCTCACAATTACATATGTTACTAGTTGAGAGTTGAGATTCGGGGGTTGAACATTCACAGAATCCAACAAAGCAAATTAGCCACTGTGTACGTAAACATAAATACATTAATCTTTTCTAAACTTCAATTATTCAGCATCTCCACCATCTTTGGAATTGACAGATAAGACCTTTGAATTGGCCTGTTCCAACTCCAAATCCTTTTCCATGGTCACTTCAGCAATCTCTTCCAAGGGCTTGTAAGTGTAACACCAAATACAAATTCCAAAATAAACCAGATTCAACACTTGAATCCCACTAACAAGCAAGTAATAGTACTCCAATCTACCCCTATTGAGGTTCCTATCAGGCAACCAATTCCTTTCCTTGCTGCCACTATACTTATGCACAAGTGTCACAACAAATGTACCGGCATAGCTCCCAATTGCTATCACTATACAATACAAAGCAGTAGCACTGCTTCTCATGCTTTCAGGTGCTTGATCATAGAGAAACTCAAAGAGTCCAACAGACATAAAAACATCAGCCAAACCATGAAGACAATACTGAGGTACCAACCAGAACACACTTATTGGAATAGTTGCACTTGGACTATCCAATAAATGGTACTTTTCAGCAACAGCTTTTCTCTTGGTTTCAACTGGTGCTGAAACCAATGTGGCTATAGTGTTGATCACAAAGCCTATTGCCATTCTTTGTATGCAGGTGATTCCTGAAGGATTCTTCGTGAATCTGCGAATGAACGGAACGAAAAGGCGTTCGTATAAAATGACTCCTGTCATCATGGTTAGTACACTGAAAATGGACATGCTGGCTGGGGAAATTTGGAATGAGTGAGAGAGGTGTCGGTCCATTGTTCGAGCTTGTTGAATTACAAAGCTGGGAAGGTGTGATGATGCAGCTATGAGCAAAATTCCTGATGAGGAAATTGGAAGGATTCTGATGATGGACTTTAGCTCCTCAACTCTGTGAACTGTGGCCAATTTCCATAAGTTTGGTGGTGCATTTGGGTCTCTGGCATCCTCCCCTGTGACAATTGCAGCCTTGTCTAACCATCTGTGGATACATATTGGGCATTAGTGAAGTAATGTTTAGTGTGCAAATCCATTCACTACTATATTGTGAAGTTATTTGCAATGTTGGGTCAGTGAAGTCCTCTTAGTTCCTGTTATTTTCGCAATTCACGCAATCAATGTGAAATCGTTTATTTTCATGCACATATAAAAGTAAACTAATTAACACTAATTGCTTTTTCATCAAAGTTCTCTTGATATGTCTTCCTTTTTTATCCTTATACTAACCTTTCTTAATTATTTGAAATACAATATTGACATCACCTAAAATAAAAACTCGAGAGATATCAATATAAGTTGCTCTGTATAAAATCAAGAGCCTTAAAAGATAAAATGAACTTTTAAGTAAATGGGAAAACATGACAATAATAAACTGGTTGTTACTTCCTGCACTCTTCCCGGAATGTTTTTTTTGACCTTCCAGAATATAATTCTGGAAGCCAAAAAAGGAAGTGCATTTTGAAATGTAAGTTTACATTCGGGATTAACCATTCTGAAAGGCAAAAGGAGAGTGCAGGAAGGAACTGGAAAGTGTAAGAAGCAATAGGCTAATAAACTCAACCCCACCCCACTCTTAATAGTCCAAATTATTGGATTGGATCAAAAGAACCAAATATTTTACTTACTTAAATTGATCCGTGTGTAAGAGCCTTCCTTCCAAACAAATAGCAGCATCGAGGTCCCTATCTTGGTACAAAAACTTGGGATCACTTGGTAAAATCTCATTCCTCTTCTTTATAGCTGCCACAATCACTTTGGCCAAACGAACCAAAGGGCTCCCTTCTGGTTTCTCAGTCTTATAAAGTGGTGAGCCCAACACAAAGGCTATGATGGATACAAGCATGACAATAGTTGGTATGCCAAAGCCCCAACCCCAGCCAGTGTTGTCTTGAATGTAAACCACAATGGTCAAGGCACTAAGAGAAGCCAATCCCAGGCTGAAAAAGTACCAATTGAAGAGGTTCCATTTCCTAGATGCCACACCATTTTTGGTCATGTCAAATTGGTCCCCTAGAAAGGGCACAACACAAGGCCTAATGCCACCGGATCCAAGAGATGTGAGGAGGAGAGAGATGTAGAGCATGCTCAGCTGTGAGGATGTGGCTTCTTGGCAATTCTCTTGTGTTGGACATGGTGGGGGGCGAAAATGGGGTAGTATAGCTGATACTGTTAAACTTACCAATCCCTGTATCAAGCAACAGAATGACAAAATAATTAGAATTTACCCTAACCAAAATGGAAACTTCCAAGAATTCAAAGATGTTTCAAGTTCGAGAGTTTTAAAATCTAAATTGACGAAAATAATTGAATTTAATTTTCTTTTTAGTAATGAAGGTGAGTTTATGATATGCTTTTTGTGGTTTTTACATGTATCCTATTTCAACAGTTATGTTCGAGACATGATCAGATATTATGTGTCAACATTTTTTCTAACAAGAATTCAAATATTGGTTTAAAGGGAAATGTAGAAAAAAAAAACATGTGGGAAAAAAAGCATAGCACTATACTTTAGGATCAAGTGAATGGATATTGAATCTAAAAAATTTAGAGATAAAGAAAAAAGTAAAAAATGTTAATAATTTGTACACAGATTTAAGGAAAATATTTTATGTATTAAAATCCAACTTGAGTGTCTTTATTTACTTTGCAAACATCATATATCTTGGAAAAGTTATCTATTAGGATAAGTTTAATTTTATTTGTTAGCTTTCTGATTTTCTAGCTTTCAGGGCTTTTTTGTTTTGTTATTTGGAGGTGTGGCTTATACAATGGCTATAACTCTATAAGTTACATGAAAAAAATAGTAGCATCCTGCGAATGCGATTCTGTGTTTTGTTCTATGTTTACTGCTAACAGTGGTATGACTGGTATCAGAGGAAGAGGTAGAGGTAGAGGTAGAGGTCGAGATCGTGGATGAGAAAGAGAAAGTCATGGAAATAATGATGACAGTAGGCATTAATTTCAAATGTGATAATCAGTTTTGAGACACAGGTAATAAATAGTAATGGACGAGAGAAAAATGTTGACAAATCAAAAGTGGAGGGGTTTAGATGTCATACATAGATTTGGTCATTATAATTTTGAACGTTATACTAAATTCCCTGACAAAGAAAAGGGAGAGACATCAAATATTGCAGAAAAGCAAGAAGTAGAAACCTTGTTGATGGCTGTGAAAGACAATAAAGAATTTCATTTAGATGTCTGGTATGGATACATGTGGTAAGAACCGCTTGTGTGGAAGTAACTCAAGTAAGTCTTCCTTTTCTTATTAAAATGAAGATTTTTGTTCCAAGACTTGTGGAGATAGCTCTACTGTTGATGTAATGAGAAAGAGTTAAGTTAAGACTATTACATATGTTACTAAGTCGAGGAGTAATTCGTTATGTGGTTGTCAATTGTTGGAATTTTATTAAGAAAATAACTACACAGAAAGGTGCTACTGGGATTTATGATCCCTGAAGGGGAGTTATTGGTATCATTCAAATGAGTTCAAATAGGTTATTTCCATTAATGATTGAGAGTGCTCAATCTTGCTTGGTCGTTGATGACTCTTCAATAGAAAAACATGGTTTTGGCACTTTCGTTATGGACTTATGGGCATTTGCACTTTTGGTGGATTGAAGACTCTTCAATAGAAAAACATGAAGAGTGGACTTCCATAAATTACCATTTCCCCAAGTTTGTGAAGAATGTGTTGTCAGCAAGCAGTACCTTTCTCAATTTCCACAAGGAAAAATCATGGAGTGCCAAAATGCTTTGGAATTAATTCTTTTGGGCATTTGTGGACAGATAAATCCAGTCTCTAATGGAGGCAAAAGGTATTTAATTACTTCTATTGATGATTATGCTAAAAAAAACACATGGACTTAGTTTTTGCAGGAGAAATCAAAAGTTTTTAGTACATTTTAAAGCTTCGAGGCACATGTTGAGAATTATTGAATTGTGGAATGCAGACCAATAGGAGAGTGCGGATGGACTAGTATGTGTGTAAGTTTGGAATGTGTCATTTCGTCTGAAAAGTCTAGAATATATAGTTAGGTTCAAGCACTGCCAACTTATTTACAGTTTTCTCTATTTTGTCAAATGTGGGAACTGTACATTCTCCAAACAAGAATGAAATTGAAAAGACTATTATATACACAGTAATTGAAATATAGGAAAAACTTATGTTTATAAATGTTGGGAGTACTTGTATACTCTTAATTAGGGTGACCTAACCGAAAAAGTGAGGTCTAATATAAAAATTGAGAAAGAATTTTTTTTATTTTAAAGAAAAAGATTGATATGAGATATTTTAGTTGATATTTTTTACTTTAAAAAACTAATAACAAATGTTAATAGACCTTAACATCAAGTTTTAGTTGTTTTAGTCTCAAGGTTGAGCATATTCTTAATTATTTACTAATGTAATTGAAATATTAAGTGTATTTGGAACGTTCATGAGTGTGATCAGATTTATGGGCAATTATGAGTGAATGAGATTGTATGGAGAAAAAGAGAAAGGAAGAAACCAGTTGATAGATAAGAGAAGCAATAGTAATGGTCCAAAAGCGGCCAGCAAAGGACTCAGCAATGAGAGCACCAAGAAGAGGGGTGAAGCTACCCGTTCCAACAAAGATTGTGAGAATGTTGGAGGCAGATACCAATGGCATGTTCAGCACTTGGGTCAGGTAACTTATCAAGTTGCCATTAAAACCAGCTACTGCAAATCTATCACAGAATTCATTTGCTGCATATATGCACATTAAAGTAAACTAGTCAAAATCAACCACAAAATTCATAAAGAATGTGAAATCGGACAGTGGGCACTACAGGATGCATGAATCTTTTTTTCCATTAATTAATGTTTACTTCACAAATTATGATATTCATATGCGTGGCATCCGATGTAAGTTAAAACATTATGAATAAAAATAGAGAAATATTAGAAATATACTACATATTCTTTGTAATACATCCACTTAAATTTATTAAAATATACAAAATCATGATAATTTTTAAATAAAAAGTGTGATTTACATTATATAAATTTCAATTAATAGTTATTATCCCGAAAAAAGTATACTATATTTCTTATCATATCAATATGACAAATGTTAATCAATGATCTTAAAGTATTGATTAAGGAAAAGGAAAAATATTTTTATTGGAATACATAAAATTACACTGCAATGACATTTTTTATGTTCTTTTAAGATGTCGAAGATAAAATATTTTATTATTTTAGTTCCTTAACTAATGTCCTAATAATAATGGTTAACAAGACCCTATCAATTTATCATTGAGTTACTTATACCATATTGAGAGACAAGTACAGGGGACAAGTAGGAGCCTCTAGGACCCTTTATGTATATATGAGTAAAAAAGAAAAATTAAGTTAAATACAATTATTAATAAAGGGAAATGTAAAAATAGGTTTTAAATTGATATTTGTTTAATAATTATTTTTAATTATTTTTATTATTTGTTATATAATTATTTGTTAAAAGTTAGATATTTAATAATGAACACGACTATGACAAAACATTATCTTATGTGAGAATAACTAATAACAACCATTAAATCAAGATTAACAATAATAAATAATTGAGATTAAAATATTTAAAATTAAAATTAAATATATCATTAAATCTCAAGAAGATTAATTAAATAACAAACAAATCTATAAAGATCTCAACTATCAGTCCCTAAAATATCTCAATTAATTTATCATTATCATCATGATTGTCATTGTCACTACCATGATCACCACTATAATCACTACCATAATCGTTGTCATCATTTTCGTCGTCGCTACCACCACCATAACTACTGTTGCAACCATCACCACCACTGTCATGAAGTGTTATCATCATAATCATTGTCGTTGTCATTGTCACCACCTCCACCAATAGCAATAGTGGCACAACAATGACGGTCATGGCAGCCATGACAACAACAACGACAATACTAGTAGATGTATAATGATAATTATGGTGATGATGATGATAATGAGTTAAGGATAATTGAGATATTTTAGGATGTAATTTGTTTGATAAATTTTTTAGAGATTTTATGATTATATTATATTTTAATTTTAATTTTTAAATATTTCAATCTTAATAATCTATTATTTTTAATCATAATATTATTAATTGTTATGATGTTTTCATAAAAGAAATGTTCTGAAAAGAGTAATATTCTTTAAATATTTGTGTAAAAAAATATTCGATATCCCTTAGTTACACACTCGATCTGTTCCTCATTATATTTATCTAGGAAACTGTAATTCAAGTGGCTAGGTCTCTTAACATAATTAATGTCATGATGTTCTCTCGAGTCTATTGTGAAAGAGTAACCCGCAAAAAACTGCAGTGCATGTGCGCCGAGTGAAGCATATGTAATAGCCTAATAGGTGTGATGTGAAGTTAATTAATATCGTGTGCACAGTGAGGGATTTATATGTAGTATGATATGAAGTTAAAACTAATTTAAAATCATGGGCAGTGAGTGAAGCATAAGGTATTACAGTACCAGTTTTTTACCCGCGGAAACTGCAGTTTCATGTGCAGTGTGAGTGATCAGTAAAACATATTTTTAGCTCAAGCAATTGTTCTCAAAATTCTAACCAAAATCAATACTACTGATAAGATTTGCTTAGGTTGGAATCACTTTGATTATGACCGCTAACTGTTAGAAAGAGAAATTACACAATGAAAATTGTCCCGAGAGACATTCAGTAATATTAGTAAACACGATAATTTTTTTAAAATAAAATAATTGAATAGTGAAATTACAAAAAAAGAAAAAAGTGTATTGAGGTTAAAAAAAAATAATTATACAGATAAAATATATTAAAACAAGTTTTGAAGAGTAAAAATTAATATATTAAATAAAAATCAGTTTTTAATTTAAAAATAGTATAAATTCGAAAAAGAAGATATTATCATATATTGCAAATGTTAATAGAGAAAAATTAATCAAGTTATAATGATGACAGATAGTAAAATTCAATAAAAAGAATGTATTTTCAACAAAACTCATAAATATTAAATATCAAATAAACATTATTCATAATTTTAAGATATAATACCGGAAAGTAAAGTGATTAATAAAGTGACGACAACAAATATTAAAGTTACTTTAAATAGTTGTCCTTATAAATATATAATTAATCAAATAGGCTCACACCTCCTGTAATTAACATAAAAGTTATCGATCATGTTTTATACGCCTCATATAATTAATCATAAATAAAATTGATAAATATTTCACATAAATATTATAATAATAAAAAAATATTAACATTTTTTTAAGTTAAAAATATTAACATAAGAACTGCGATTAATTAAATTAAATATTTTAATTATTTTCATATTTAAAATTAAGTATATTAATGTTAATTTTATTAAACTTTAAAATAAATGAATCCTAAATAATCATGCATTTCAGTAAAAAATTGTCAAAAAAATAATAAATTTGAAATATAAAATATAGGCCTTACAAGACGAAGGTAAAATGATTAGTCAAAAGATTGAATCAATTTGTGAGTTAATTAATTAACAACTTGACTTATTTAGAAAATGGTTAAATTGCTGGCACATGAAGTCCTATATTTTAAGTAATGATTAATTAAGAAAGGAAGGTAACATAGACTATTATCTTACTAGATTTAAAATAAGAGTATCTTTGAATATAAGATTATATAAGTGTTTTTGAGAGTTTCTCTATTATAAAAAATTTTATAATTTCAGTAGAAAAATTCTAAAAAATATTTATAACTTGTATTCAAAAATATGTTAAATGTAATAAAAAAAAATTCAATAAAGTTCATTTAAAAAAAGTCTTTAACGTAGCCCTCCAAAGATTATGATCTTATATTTTTTGTTACACTACTAGATTAGTCATCTTGGACTAAAATAGTGACAATTAAACAAATAACTAAAGCTAGAACTGGATGACAAAAAAGCTTTTTGGGAAATTATTTTCTAATAGCTACTATTTTTATAACTTAAAAATTAAATATATAAGAAAATAGAAAATAAAATGTTCATCACAATATTAGTGTCTATTTATAATCAATAAACAGAAACTGACCTAGGATGAAAGGCAATGTTCGGATTCCTCCACGACGATGCTGGCGTTTCCGGGACTCTTCTTTCACCGCAACATCGCTCTTCTCTATCTCCATATCTGCCACTCGTCATTTGCAGTCTTTGGACTCCTCTATATATAAATATATGCGACCATACTGTCCTTGTAGCGTGTAGGTGGGTAACAATAATAACATAATGACAATAATAATTGTTTATTCCTCGTTCCTCTGGATTTGAGTTATTATTGGACAAAGAAGAAAAGGAGTAGAAAAGTTTTATTCACTTCTTAATTATAAATTTGACATTTTATTTTCAATCTGTTTTTTATTTCGAAAGCTTGTGTAAAAAACACCGAAAACAACTTTTTATATATACTTTTCTTGTATAATATTTTAAAATAAGAAACAAATTAAAAATAAGGTGACAGTTTTGTGATTAAAAAGTGAAAACAAAAAATACAAATATGAAATAGATATAAGAGGGAGTTTACTTGCAATTTTGTTTCTTGTTTTCATTTTTTGTTTTTACTTTCTAATTACAAAAATACTACATTTTTTAACATATTTTTTTTATTATCAATGTTAGAATGTTAACTTTTATTATCATAAGTAATTGAATTTAGGATTTTTTTTCTTCTTTCTTTTTTCCTGAATCATTCCACCTATTTTATATCTTCGTTTCTTTTTATCTATTTTATGTTACTAAGGATTTTTATAAGAAATGGAGAAAACAGAAAAAGAATGTTGTTTTCAGTATTTTCTGTACAATATTTAAAAATAGAAAACAAATTATACAATATTTAAAAATAGAAAACATATTAAAAAAAAGGTAACATTTTGTAATTAAAAATAAAAAATGGATCCTAAAGTTTCTATCAAGGTTTCTTTGGAAATGAAGTATTTGTTTCAGTTTTAGGACTACTAATATGTTTAGCTATCCAAATTAAGCGTGTATGCCTATTTTTTTATTGTTTATTTATTTCTTTTTTTAACTGCTTTATTGTTTATTTTCTTATGCATTAGTATAAACTTATAATGATTTTTTTAGCATCTTATATTTTTCGTAAGTCTCATTGAAAATTTTGAATTAATAATCATTTAAAATATATATTCGCTATAATAATAATAATAATAATAAAACCAATATAGAGTGACGACTTTTGCAGGTGCTATTCTGTCCCAATTTATAAAGTTTGTCCCCATTTCATTTACTCTTATGTGGTTGACGGTTGTGCACGGGAATAAGGAAACAAAAAACAATATAGTTTATATAAAAAAAAGGTTTAATTACATTTTATTGGCTTTCAAATTTAGAAAATGCGTGATTATGAGTCTCTCGATTTTTTGAAGATAGTTAATTAGTTTCTATTTAATAAATTAAGCAACTTTAATAGTCCTGTAACTATTTTTTTTTCATACATAAATCTTTCAAGTTTTTATTTGTTTACTCAAAACATTATCACAAATTGGATCTTTTAAATTGTTCTAAATCTTTTCCTATTCAAGCAAAAAAATTCTTTGTTGTAGTTTAAAAAAAATCTTACATAAACCCCTATCAAATTCTCTTATATTTTTTTTAATTTGAAATATTTACAAATTATAAAATATGGTCTTTTTAGTCACAATGAAGTTAAGGAACTAATTACATTTCATGAATTTGAAAGATTAAAAAGATTAAATTTTTAATTGAGAGACTAAAACAAAAAATATCCCAAATTTAAAAGACAAATATATTTAAGCTCTTTATAGACATAGTCATCCAACTAAATTTCGATAAGAAAAACTCTTCTTAAAATGACAACTCCAAAATTATAAATTTTAAAAATTTAACTTATTTTCAATATGAGTAACTGCTATTAAATAACTACTGCATTTTTCTAATAGAAATTAGTTCCAGCTGGCACCAATTATATGAAAAATATAGTTAGAAATTAAAATTAATAATTGGGAAAAATAAATATTTTCAACTTTGATTATATTTTTCTAATACAAATATACTTGTTTTTATTTGCAAATTGTACCAGATTTTAAAATCGTAGGAATCTTTTACTCATCTTAATTCAAGGTGACAACTCACAGTTTAGTAATTAAAGTAGTTCATGATTGACTCTCTTCTTTAACTAATCGATCGATATCATCATGCGAGTGCATGCAAGTTGTTAGAAAATAATAATAACATCTATCTGTGTTGAGATGGCTAAATTTTCACGTCAACTTGCTTCTCTTACTCGTTTCTAATACTAATAATAAATAGGAAAAAGATACACAGACATCTGCACAGTTCCAATACCACTCCAGTATGATTTACTTATGATTTTTCGATCGGGCTGATTCATGGAATTGTTAAGTGTAGTTGCATTGTTTTTTGGCTTTACGTTTTAATTAAATGTTATATATATTTATATTTATTAAATGTGACTTATTGATGATGGATTTAAATATTTGAAAATAATATATCTCCTCCTTATATAAGCATGAAGTGAAACCTCCTAGGTGGTAGTATTACTTCATATTTACAAGAATATATTAGAAATTTTTTCACTAACCAAACAAGTCATTATTATTATAAAATTTATTATCTACTGAGTAGTGAGTTAGGATTTAGAAAGATATTTAAGTTTATAATTTAGTAACAATTCTTCAATAGTGTTATAAATTTTAAGGAGGAAATGAAATCACTCATTATTCATTAATGTCAAAAGACTTGAGCATATTTGAAAATAACAAGAAACGCCCTGGCATGTGGTTACATTCAATGAGGAATTGAACAATTATAAGATTCCAACGTCAACAGGAACATCAATTCATTCATCTTTGCAAACTCTCTATCTTCTCCCTCACTACCCCTCTAAGAAATTTTTATGTTTGATTTTTTCAATGTCCTGTTCCAAGTCTTCTTGCTTGTTTATATCACCAATTTCCTCCAAGGGCTTGTAGGTATAAAACCAAGCGCATATTACATAATAAATAAGATTCACAACCTGAATCCCACTAATAAGAAAATAATAGCACTCCAATCTACCCCTATTGAGGTTCCTATCAGGCAACCAATTCCTCTCATTCCCAGAATAATTATGAACCAATGTCACCAATAGTGAGCCAACATAGTTCCCAATAGCAGTAGTTATGCAGTATAGCGCTGTAGCGGTGCTTCTCATGCTTTCAGGTGATTGATCATAGAGAAATTCCAAATGTCCCACAACCATGAAAACTTCAGCCACACCATGAAGACAATACTGAGGCACCAACCAGAACACACTAATAGGAATAGTGGCATTTGGACTGTCCAATAAGTTGTACTTTGCAGCAACTGATTTTCTTTTGATTTCCACCAATGCAGAAACTAGTGTGGCAAAGATGCTAACCACAAAACCTACTCCCATTCTCTGCAGGCATGTGATTCCAGAAGGGTTCTTTGTGAGTTTACGCGCAAAGGGAACGAAAAGGCGTTCGTAGAGAACGACGCCTACCATCATGGTTAGGACGTTGAAGATGGACATGCTTGCTGGAGGGATTTGGAGGGAGTGAGAGAGGTGTCTGTTCATTGTGCGAGCCTGTTGAATCACAAAACTGTGCTGGTTTGATGAAGCGGTTATGAGCAATATTCCTGAGGCCCAAATTGGAAGCATTCTAACCATGGATTTTAGCTCCTCAACTCTGTGGACTGTGGCTAGTTTCCATAAGTTTGGTGGTGCATTTGGATCACTACCCTCTTCATTTCTGACAATTGCAGCCTTGTCCAAACATCTGAAGATGTAAATTAACTCGACAACAGTCAATTGATGTTAAATTTGCAACTGTAAATTCAGGCATTAAATTATCAAGATACTTGCAATATACGGTCACTCGGTTAGCAAAGCCTATATTTTGTGTTCCTGTGATTATATAGATACTTTTAGATCATTGCATTTACAGAGGTGTTTTCGTAGAACACTTATTGACAAAGTCTCACGTCTTTGTGATATATGAGTCTGATATTTACCAACTGGACCAACTTTTTTATTGATAATTTAGTAGTACATGCAATCCATGTGAAATCGTTTGTTATGATAAAATAGACTTTGTTAAGCATGTCAATATATCAGAATGGAGGTGGAGAAAATGGACTTTTGTTGTTGGATGCTTCTGCATTTGAGGTTCCTTTTTATATATATTCCAAAAAGGGCAAAACCAAGAAAAGCCAACCAGTACCACACACATTATTCATACTTCAAAGTTGGAGCTAGAAAGGGTTATCAAAGCGCCACCCTTATCTAAAAATGTACGACGAAATTGATGACAAAAAAACAATAGAGGATATTGACAACCAAATGTTCTATAAATTTCATTGTCTCCTAAATTTAAATATATGCTTAGGAAAACAAACATGCTAGTATTATTTTTAAAACAACTAATAATGGAGGGTCTTCAAATGATAATAATTATGTCGGGATCATATCAAAATTCGACTTATTCTATTTATTTTATTTTACATCTTTTAATTTCCTGTTTTTGGACAGCAAAATTGAAAGGAAAAATACAATTTTTTTTTGTCGTGAAAGAAGTAACATGATTAGTGGTGTTAATTATATATATTTAAATTTCACGTGTCTTTTCTTCAATGTTACCAAATCATATCCACTGGAACCGGCCTAATAATAAAAATTAGAATATGTTTGCATCGAATTTAAGATCTAAATTTCATTGTTAACATTGTAAAAAAAAACATGTATCATGTCATTGAAGTAGAAAAGATCCAAATCCTTTTTTTTTTACTAAACTTACTTGAATTGATCAGAGTGTAGAAGCCTTCCTTCCAAAGAAATAGCAGCATCAAGCTCCCAATTTTGGTACAAATGCTTGTCATCCTCAGGCAAAGCCTCCCTCCTCTTCTTTATCGCTGCCGCAACCACTTGTGTCAAACGAACCAATGGACTACCGTGTGGTTTCACCGTCTTATAGAGCGGTGAGCCCAACACAAAGGCAATGATGGATATGAACATGTCAATGGTTGGAATTCCAAGGCCCCAACCCCATCCCATGTTATCTTGAATGTAAACAACAATAGTCAAAGCACTAAGAGAAGCCAACCCCATGCAGAAAAAGTACCAATTGAAGAGGTTCCACTTCCTTGATGCCACCCCTTTTTTTGTCATGTCAAATTGGTCTGCTGAAAAGGGCACAACACAAGGTCTAATGCCCCCTGTGCCTAGTGATATTAGTAAGAGAGAGAGGTAGAGTATTAACATTTGAGAGGATGAGGCTTCTGTACAGTTCACTTGAGTTGGACATGGTGGAGGGTGCAGATGGGGCAGTATAGCTGATACAGTTATAACAATCAATCCCTGTATCAAGAAGAATGGTATGGCAAAATTATTGGTATAGTACAAATTAAAATGGAAAGCTTCACTCCTAAATCATCTTACTTGGATTGAAACTGGTTCCAGGTTGATATAATTGAGAATAGAGATGTTTGAAATTTGAGCTTTGAAGTCTAACTTGGAACAAATTAAAATTAGAGTTTAATCCCAGCAAAACTTTTTTAAAAAATAAAATTGAGTGACATAATGAAATTGAAATTGCTAAAAGTTTTAAAACAATGTTTTGAATCCTGCATTTTTTGTTACATTTCTAAATAATCTCATTTCTTTTACAACTCCTGGTGGGTCTAAGCATGTAACATATATTGTATGTCTAATTAAAGATAAGTAATGTCTCAAGTTTTTGAATTTTATGAATGAAAAATAAAATTGTTGAGGAAAAAACATCATTAGAGGTTGACAAGTGGTCCATTTAGGTTTTTTAGCAAAATTAGTATATATTTTGCATCTATTCTCTCCGAACTTAATCATAAGCAATAATAAAAAAATTTAATAGACTTGAATATAAGTAAATTTTAATCACTTGTACTTTATTTATTGATGTTATCTCAAAAATGCTCTTCAATTAATTGAGAAACTATTTCCAATTTTTTTTTGACAAAAATCTTAATTATTGATATCAAGTTTCAATTAAGGACATTTTAAAAAAATATTTTTAAAATGTAATTAGTAAAATTAAATAATATTTACTGAATTTCTTAATTAACACAAAAGTTGATAAATTTTAGGCTGAATTACAATTTTGGTCTCCTAATTTTTTAATTCCATGATTTTGGTCTCTTGATTTTTAATTGTAATATTTAGTCTCCCTAGTTATAAATTTGCAAGTTTTATCCCTTGATAAATTATTAACTAATAATTGTGATTATTAGAAATATTCAATTAATTATAAATTACATAAAAAATATTAATCATTAAAAAAATTTGATAAAAGATTATTAATCCTAATGTGATGTTAGTGTTGGGGAGTTGCGGACACCATTAGAGGTAAAAGAGGTGTTTGCAAAAAAGAGGAGGAACATAATGCTGTAGAAGATTAGGATTAATATTATTCAATTTTATAATAATTAATTGTTTTGATTATAGTTAAAATATTATAATTAAAATCCAAGTGAATCAAAATCATGGATTTAAAAAATTAAAAGATCAAAATTACAATTTAGCCTTAATTTTACTTATAGCTTATGAGTCTAGACGAAATATAACATTATAATAAAAAAAAAGATTTTTTGACAAAAAGTATAAACTTACAATCAAATTTTTTTAGAATTCATTACTAAGATCCTAATTTTAACTAATGAAAACATTTAAAATAGTTGAGGGTTATAGATCCAAAGTTTCATGTGTGATAGGTGAATATGACTTAGATTGTATAGAGTGAAATTAACGGAGAGATGAGAAACCAGTTCATAGATGAAAGAAGCGATAACAATGGTCCAAAATCGGCCAGCAAAGGAGTCAGCAATGAGAGCTCCAAAGAGAGGAGTGAAGCTAGAAGTTCCATTAAAGTTGGTGAGCGTGACTGAGGCAGATACCAATGGCATGTTCAGCTGCTGAGTGAGGTAGCTTATCATGTTTGCATGAAATCCAGAGCTCGAAAATCTATCACACAATTCATTTGCTGCATATTATGTAATATAATGCACAATTAACATCCAACAACTCCAGATTAACTGATATAATTTTTTATGCATCCAATAATAAAAATTAATAAACTAATAATTAATATTTATCAATTAAAAAAACCTGAACAATGGACACTGTTAAACATTTCTCTTATTCTTTTATTTCAAAAATTATGAATATCATATATTCTCATGCAAGGATGGATCAAAGGGAGATAAGCAGGGACTTTGTTGCCCCTTCCCTCAAGACCCTTTGTGTATATTGATATGTGTCTAGCATATAACACTTTTCAAGTTAAAAGAAGCAAGGAATCGATCACAAATGAGCAATAATTGTCTACATATGCTGGAAGTGTTGATTAATTCTTCTCAATCATACTCTCAACCATTTTATGTATTTCAAAGCAGAAAACCAAGAAAAGAAGTGAAGAGAGTAAAATCAAGACAAGCCAAGCAAGGGTTCTCGCTAATCGCTTTGAATTGGCGCGTTCCACGCCAAGGAAAGAATTATGTAGCTTAACTCTCTGCCAACCCACGCTAATCGCGCGGTACTGGAGCAGTTCGTGCTACAGAAAATATTTTAGTGTTAAACTCTCTGTCAAGTGGAGCGACTGGCGTCAGGCCTATTCTACAGTTGTGCGATCAGTGCGAGGATCCACGTGAGTGGCGCGGGAGACACGGGATTCAGCTGTTCCATTTCACTATGCACTCTGCTGAGGGTATTTTGGGGGATTTTATTCCCTAAGTATAAAAAGGAATGCACACAGCTGAGAGAGTAACTTCCATACTTCCAAAATTATCAAAAACAAAGAGAAGGAGAGCTTGGGGAGTGCTTGCTAGTTCATGGAGATTAAAGACCAAGATTGAAGAGATGCTTCTCTTTTTTTTCTTCTTTGATGTTCTTCAATTGAGTGTGCTTAGTTTTATGCTTTTGGAGTCAGACATGTATAGGTCTGGCTAGTTCCTTATTGTAGTTAGGGTCACAAACTTGAAGGAAATCCATTTGGTTTTGGATTGGTTGCTGTTGTTCTTTTATGCTAAGTTATTTTACTTTACCTTGTTATGAAAAACATATACCTTTATTAGACTTGATCACTCTGATAAGGTTTGTGAGGGTTAGGGTTCACAATAGGAATGTTGGGAGTCTAATTTCTGACTGCGATAAAGTAACAATCTTTACATTATCTAGGAATAGAAATGTATGATTACAGATGATTTAATGCATCCAACTTAATGCTTAATCCATGAGAAATTACTAAGGAATTAGGGTCTTTAAATGGGTTAAAGGGTTAAAGTCACTAAGGAATTAAGATTTAACTACTTTTCATGTGAAGGTGCATTATCTGATTAGATAAGATAATCGACTATAGTAATCAATTCAAGTTAAGAAGGTGGGAATCAAAAGGTTCGTGTGTCCTGACTACAATTTCTGCTCATATTTTTCTAAAACCAAATATCGTTGTTCTTAAATACTTATCAAATTCTTGAATCTTGTCTTTTAATTTTCCTTACTTCAAGATACAATACTCATTTTCATTCAAACGTTTAGTCATCCAATTTAGAGATAATAGTTGTGATAAATTTGGTGTCTCAATCCTTGTGGGACGATATTCTACTTATCATTTTTATTACTTGAAACGATCGGTACACCCGTCGAGAGTGTAACATATATATGAGTAAAAATAGAAAAAATTAAAATTTAAAAATATTAATAAAAAATATAAGAAAAATAGATTTTTGAGTTAATATTTATTGAAAACTTTCCTAATATTAGATCATATTTCTAATTTTATTCATAAAATTAATAATAAAATGTTTTAAAACTTATTAGTTATAAATGATCATTTTAGAAATTAAATATTTAAATAATTATATTTAAAAGTTTAACTACCCTTTAATATACTGCTCGATTTGTTCATGTTCTCATCATCTCATGCACCCTTGATATGCTCTTATATACATACTTATTATAAGACGATTTGAATTTGGTGCAATTACTGTAAGTCTGTAATCGTGGACTTTCCGTTTCCAAATCCACATGGAAGTCATAGTTTCATGGAAAACATAGACAGAGTACTAATTTAATTTTTAAGATACTTTTTATAATTGTTAAAAAAAACTTTTATAATATTATTTTTTGAAAAAAATTATATCCTAACGGTGTAAAATATGAAATTTTTTATATTGTCAGCTGACATACTTTAATAAATTATACTTAATGAGACAAATTTAATACAAAATGAGTTTTAAATGCATACTTATTATTAGTTATTAAAAACGAATAATAGATTTTAATGGTTTATTGATGAATATTTGACTTCATATATAAATGCATACTTTTTAAAATAATATTTTTATATAATCAATTGAAATCGATTTTGCCTTAATATATATAAAAGGAAAAAAAGTATTATATCAATTTATATATATATATATATATGTTCAGTAAAATATATATATATATATAAACATATATAAACATATTATAAAATCAATGCAATTAAGAAATTGTATTTTTTAAACTAAAAAATAAAATATATATCTCACCGATTAAAAATAGTCAATACAAAATATTTAAATAATTATTTTTTAACTTCCATCAATGATATTTAATTATAAAAGTTGATTTAAAAATATGAAAAAAATATAAATTATAATTTACATCAACGTAAAAATTCCTTGCATTCTACTGGTACAAAAACTAGTTAACTTATAAAGGAGCCAATTATGTTTTGCTTGAAAACGAATTGTGCGCTTAAATAACTATTTCTATTTTTATATATGCTACGTCATTTCTAGATTTAAAAAATTAAAAGAAGAGTGTGGTTAATATACTGTTTAACAGACTTCTTTGTAAATTAAAAAATTGTTAAAAGAAATGTGTTTGAGAAGAAAATTTTAAGTAATTATGAATTACTACGTACTTATTTATGGTCTGAACTAATATATATATATATATATATATATATATATATATATATCATTTTATAATTTAAAAAAATATTAGATTATATGTCAGGTAAAAACTTATAAAATTATGATAGTAAAGAATTACCTAATAATTTCTTACTAGTATGTCATAGGGTGTGTTATTCAGTTTTCTTGGATTAAATAATGCATTTTAACATGCACGCACATCTTTTCTTCTCTATATAAAAAAAAAAAAAAAGAGGATGGCTATTTTGTCACAACCACAGCTAACACTAACAGACACTGGGCTTTAGCTTTCCCGAGGACTGCCTAAATGCATTATTGGTTCTTTAATATATTTATCATTATCTGTTGAAAATCATTAAAAATATAAAACAAAAAAAGAGTGAAAACTATACAATTTTATATTTTTTTCTTAATAAATTTTAGTTAATAAAAAAATGAAATTATGAGTAACATTTCTTATAATTCTTTCTCTCCCTCTGTGTTATTGAATCATCATATAATATAACTTAAAATGAAAATTTATTTCTCTGATGCCCAACCAACAAATTGAATGAAAAACAAGAAGGAAAGGAATGTGCAGAAGTTAAAAAGTAGAATGAAGTTTGAGAGAGAATAGTGAGTGTGGCTGACCAAGGATGAAGGGTAATGTTCTGATGCCTCCTCGTCGATGCTCCGTCTTACTAGTATTGTGTTGGTGCTCTTCTTTCTCGGCAATCTCGCCATTGCCTCTAATGCTGTTCTCTACAATATCCATTTTTGACACCGATGTTGTCTATGCAGATATGTTCACCTTGCACTCTTTATATAGCCATTGTAATCTGGCTCGATCTTTCTATCTTTTATAATTTATATAATATATATAATAAAATAACCAAGTTTTGGTTTGAGTTCTAAGAGTGAGTTGTAACCACCAGCGAGCTAACTCTGTTGAATCTGGGTTTTTAGTTTATATCACATATATTTAATGCAGCTTTGTATCAGAATTTAAATTTAATATTATTAGTTAAATTGAAATAATTTTACTTTAATTAATTTTTAAATTTAATAATAATTTTATTATAAATTCGAGTCGGATTGGACCAGAATGAGAAATAATTAACTCATTTCAATTATATATGTAAAAGTAAGCTGACTCACTTAAAATATAATGGACTCGTAAACTAAAATTTTACTTAAACTAAAATAATAATAATAAAACTTACTTTATTATTAGTAATCCTCCTTAACTATTTGATACTTTTCCTCTATCATAACAAAATGTGTAATATAGTTTAATTTCAATGTTTAATTGTTATAATATTTTGTCACAAAAAAATTAAAATAATATTTGAATTTATTTTTATTTTTATTTAATAAATGATGTTTATTATTAGTAAATTTAATATATTGTGAGTTTTTAATTTAAATTTTATAAAATATTGTATTTTTAATTATTAGGTATTGGGAGAATGATTTGATTATTGAGTATTTGAATTTATGCATTCTTTTATTGGTTATTATAATTTTTTTATTAGATATATGAATTTCATTTTCATGAGAAAAATATCAGATACAAAAAAAATAGATTTCAAGGTTTTTATTTTGAAATTAATTAAAATCAATATACAATAATATTTTTATAATTAAAAGTGTTTAAATTGGTTTGTTTATTTACTATATTTTTATTTTTAAAATAAAAATATCATATTAAAAAATAATTGTTTTTAAATTTTGTAAATAATTAAAACTAAAGTAAAAATTAAAAGGAAATAATATTTTTACCATTAAATGTAAAAATAATAACCTCCCCAAACTAAGGGTACTTTAAACATTTAAATCTTAATTTTTTATTTCTATTTTATTTAATAAATTACATTAATTAGTAGGACATTTTTTTTATCATGTCATAGGTGTAAAATATTTGCCGATGACTAATTTTCACTAATAATATCATATGCAAAAAATAAATATTAAAAAAATATTTTTATTGTTTAAAATAAAACAAAATGAAATAAATTTTTTAAGACTTTGTCATATTTGAGTTTTTTTTTTGTTTGGTGAGTTATTGAAAAGTATTCATTGCTGTAATTAATGAATTTTATTTCCAATAATTATTTAATGCATTTTTAAATGGGAAATTATTTTTAACCTACATTTTATTGTTTTTTGTATAGCCAACATTTGGAGACAATTTTGTTCAATTCAAATAAGATCATTATGAGAAATGAATTTCTTTCTTAAAGATATTTAACAGATTTACATGTTTAAAATTTGAACTTGGACTACTAATTAAGTTCAAACAATCGTGTGCCCATTAATCCATACATTTAGATACACATTTTATTATTTGAAAAGTCTTCATTATTATAATTAATGCATTCTATTTTTAAAAATAAATTTGTTTTTTTTAATAAAAAATGTATAATACCAATGTATAAATCATTAAATTTGTTTAATACCAATCCATCAATCATTTAAAAAATTTCAGAAATTTGCATTTAATATTTCACATAAAATGTATAATCTTTTTTTAAAGATAAAAACGTATAATCTTAAATATTACTACTATAATTTACACTAGAATATAAGTAAGGATGTGTTACGGATATACAAGATTAAATTATTTTATAATTCGTCTTTGTATAGCAGAATATTTTAACATTACATTTATATTTGACACTCCAATATATAGCAATCCAAAACTGTGCATGCACAAAAACACTTTTTTTTTTAATTTTGTTTTTATTAGCATTAAAATTTGTGGGTTGTTCAAAAGTTGAAAGTTGAAACAACACTCAACTGATAACATGTTATAGGAAAGTTTAAGTCCAATAATTCATTCCATATTTTTCTAATCATTTCTCTCTCTCTATTTGTGGAACCCTTAATTAAGCTTTCTTTGGGGACTGTCGGAAACGAAGACATTTTAATTGAGCATGTTTATACGAAGAAATCAGGATGAGTTTATCTTAGATTATATTTTATTAAAATACTTAATAATATGATTTTTTTGGATCTGAGTTTGATTAGATTGAGATCCAATATAGTACATGAGATGAGACTAAGCTAACATGATTTGTCAACATAATTTATCTATCAATTTTAATATCATGCATGAATAAATTTAAAAATATAAATGTTAAAAGAAAATAGAATATTGTATAGACATAGGGAAACTCAAAGTATGATTATAATTCGTCCTCAAAATAAAGTGGCTTTAATTTCTAAAACTCAAATCCATCAAAATTTGTTTTAGTCAAGACAAACGGAGTTATGAACACTCTTTTCTTCTATATAAGCAAAACAAAGAATGTTTTAGATAGTTTAAGGAAAAAAAAATTATTTTAATAATTAGTTATATGAATTTGATCTTGCCATAACTAGTTGTAATAGAACTTTTTTTGTTGGGGGGGGGGGGGGGGGTTGTTAAACAGTAATTTTAAAACAATTTTTTTTATTTAAGTTGTATAAAAAATACCTTTTAGATAATTAATTGTAAAACAGATATTTAACTTATTGCATCTCATTTTTTTTCCTTTTCCAAATTTTAAACTCTTTTTTGTATATTTTTACACTGTTATAAATTCATAACACCTTAAAATCGCGAAAAAAATTATATGTGAGTGTCACATTTGATTAGTTGATGATATATATAGTCATGCAAATGTCAAAATAATTGTCACATTATTATTTAATGGTGAAAATTAATTTTGTGAAAATTTTAGGCAAAAAAAAATTCAACTCAGTTTAATTATGTTTTTTTATTCCTATATATATATATATATTGCAAATTTCACTTTTAGTTTCTACATAAAAAAATTATCATGGCTTTTATTATTTTATTTTGTTAACAATTTTTTATATTTTTTTGTCAAATAGCAATGTTTAATTGAGGTTAATTGTTGTGTTAGATAGGATAATTACATCAATTTTTTTGATATACTATATTTTTAATCTCGTATGTGTTGAAATCAATTAATGATGTCAAATTAATTTATGAGAATTAATTAAAAATATAATTTATCAAAAATATATTATACATTATTATCTTATCAGACTCCTTAATAATTTGATAACTTACTTGTATATGTACCCTAATCTATAATAATTTGGTGTATATATACTCCTTTCTTAATTTGGAAATTTTTTTATATACTCCTTTCTAACACTATTGAGGTATCATTAAATTTCTCTTAATGTTTTTTTTTATACATATACTAACCTTCTTACTATTATACAACACCCTTTATATATTATATTAATCCCCTTAACTATTTAAAAAATATTATACTATATACGTCTATAAAAAAAGTTGGTCTAAATGCCAATTTTTTTTAATATAAGTGTAATTTTAGAATAATTTAAGAAATATTAATATAATTTATTCATATTATATATATATATATATATATATATATATTTAAATTAATTAGTATAAAATTAATTTTGTATGTTATTATTATGATTTTGATTAATCAGTGTAAAATTAGTTATGTATTTCTTGTTATTATTATTTAAAATAAAAATTATTTTCAATTTTATGTATAAATAAAGTAAATTTTTTAAAATATTGTTTATTAAAAATTAGACATTTAAATAATTATAAAGGAAAGAAAAAAAAATCAGATTCCCTTTATAAATTTTTTGGATCCGTCATATATATATATATATTAGTAATTAAGAATACATTAATAAGTTATAATTAATAATTAATATTCTCTGAAAATATAGTAATAATATATACAAATGTTTTAGTATAAATGTCTTAACAAGTTATATTATTACTATATTTTCAGATAATATTAATTATTAATTATAACTTATTAATGTATTCTTAATTACTAATATATATATATATATATATATATATATAATTTTCATACATGTTAGATCTTCCGTGAAATAGAACCATAGTCATTAATTATTAATTATAGACATCTCTTCTTAATTTAAAAAAATATCAAAATTACAAACAATAAAAGACAAATACCTTTTTTGTGAGCATATAATGTCAATTATGATGACGTCCTTGCTTACGCCAAACTGAAAGTTAGTCATAATTGAGACTAAGCTGTGTTGCCACAGAACACAGTTCAAAGAAGTTGGAATATAATCAAATCTTATCGTATGAGGACAGATTATGCACTATTTTCGTTCTTTCTTTGTTTGATACGATTATGCAGTAGTTATATATTAAATACTCACAGGAGAGATTAGTTTCATAGTGTCTTCTGCACAGTGTTGTCCGTGACACACTTTGTTGCATATAATAATAATATACTTGAAGAGTGCTACAACATTCTTTCTCACATTATCTTTTCAATATTTTTTTATAGTTGATTAAAATTTATTAAAAATTATATATTTTCAATAAAATCATAAAAAAGAAACATTAATTAAGAAATAAAATTCACAAAATTAGTATTTTTTAATAAATTTTAACAAATCCGAGAGAATATTCAAGAAAGAGTAATACTAACACTCCTCTAATATACTTTAGTCGTGATTTTTTATCAATAAATTTTGACAAGTTAAAGTTTTCTTTAAATTATGTTGTTAGCATAAAATATTTACTCATTTTATTGATGATTAATTTTCATTCAAAAATTTGAATGATCATCTTTAATAGAAATTTCATTTTAAACACAATTTTTTTCCTCCGCAAAACTTATTGATCGACACGATAAATATTTGAGATTTGAGTTATCAATTTCAAATACATTTTTTTTATTCATAAGACTTGAAATCAAGATCTTGCATAAGAAAATTGAACTCAATTCTACTATAACCAATGACAGATAAATATTTGAGATTTGAGTTATTAATTTCCAAGATATCATCATTATATTTTTTTCAATTTTGGAAATAAATTTCATTTTCTTGAATTTTGGTATGCCTAGAGGCTTGTTAGTTTTTGGATGTTAATACATGAAGATTAATCTAGCATCTATATCTATCTTTGTATTGTATTTTTTATTTTATTTGTGGAAATCAAAGATAATGTGAGTTCAATCAATTAAATTAGACTCCATTAACTTATACTATATACATCTATTTATCTATTAATATCTCTATCCATAGTATACATTTGAAAGTTATTGTTGTGGAAACTTTTTACACATGGCATGTTGTGGTGCATTACCTCCAAAACCGCCTTTTAAAAAACCAACAAATTACTTACATTTTTAGCATGGGCGGACCAACATATGAGTGAGGGGCCATGGCCTAGTCCCCTGGGCTTTTTTACTGAAAAGGAGTATTTTTTAAAATTTTTAGTATCATTTGGAATAGAATTTAAATAAATTATCAAATGGGAGTAAGTTATAATAAGTGTTACGACTTCTGAGTTAGAAGACTACTTCTTTTTTTTTTAATTAAAGTCGTATAATCTTTTACATGTAATTTAAAAAAAAATTATGACTTCAAAGTCGTAATAAATTTTTTCCTTTTATTTTTATATTTGGACTCAAGTGATAAAACCATTTACGACTTCAAAGAAGAATGAACTTTTTTTTTTGTTTACCATTTTAAAGTTGTGTGACCCTTTTTTTTGGATTTATGACTTTAAAGTCATGTAACCCTTTTTTTGGGGGATTTACGACTTTAAAGTCGTGTAATCCTTTTTTTTTAATTTACTATTTCTTTTAGTTTTAGTTTCATTTAAATTTTTAAAAAGTTGTAAAAATTAGTTTAATTTAATAATTTAAAATAATTAATTTTAATTTTTGTAGTTTGATTTAATATTTGGCATATATTTTTATATGATTTTATTTAATATTTCTTAATTTTTGTTATATTTATTTTTTACTATATTTATTTATTTAATACATTTTCTATTTTTTAGTAATATTAATATTTGTATTTGAAAAGACTTAAATTTAGATGAAAATATTTTGTTATTAATATGAACTTATAATATATTATATAAGATTTTATTATTTTTTAATTAAATTTTATAATTATTATTAAGTTAATTAATAATTTGGTACAGTAATATTAATTAATTTTATTTTAACAATTATTTTAATATTAATAACATATTATAATTAAGTAATAAAATTAGTTATTATACCTTCATAAAAGTGTAATGAATATAAAATAACATTACAAATTAAATAAAAGTAAAAAAAGTAAAAATAATATTAATTGTCAGCTTCTTGTATGGATAGTTACGATGATTATGTCTTTCAGTTCTACACAATGAGCATTTTTTTGGCCTATTTGGATTTGATTCTCTATCTCATTATGGATACGAGTAGTGACTGACATTTCCAATGTCTCTCGTCATTTTGAACAACCAGACATAAAATATGGACCCAAAATATTGAGACCAATTATATTCGCTTCCAAGAAAACGAAAATGATTATGATAAGTTAATATTAATAACAAAATATTTTCATCTAAATTTATGTCTTTTCAAATACAAATCTTAAAATTACTAAAAAAATAGGAAATATATTAAATAAATAAAATAGTAAAAAATAAATATAACAAAAATTAATAAAATATTAAATAAAATCATATACATAATATTAAATCAAACTAAAAAATTAAACTACTTTTATTTTTAAATAATTAAATTAAACTATTTTTTACAATTTTTTTAAAAATTAAACAAAACTAAAACTAAAAGAAATAGTAAATAAATAAAAAAGGGTTACACAACTTTAAAGTCATAAAAAAAAAGGGTTAAACGACTTTAAAGTCATAAATCCAAATAATAAAAAAAGGATCACACGACTTTAAAGTCGTAAACCC
>CM023943.1:21250421-21341862 GCA_013407115.1 Glycine latifolia
CTCCCCCCAAAAAAAAGTTCATTATGCTTTTAAATCGTAAATGATTTTATGACTTTAGTTTAATATGTAAAAAGAAATTAATATATTAAAGTCGTAAAAGATTTTACGACTTTAGTTAAAAAATAGAAATCCTAACACTTATTACAACTTAATTTATTTAAATTCTACTCCCAAATGGTAATAAAATTAAAAAATATCCCTTTTTGGTAAAAAAAAAAAAGCCAGCCCCTGACTTTTTTTGAAAATTAAAATAATGAGTGAGTGTGTGACGGTAAAAAAAATAACATGAAAAAGTGGGGTACACTTAGCAAACACTTGGCAAATACTGGTAATAGCACAAATGTCATCGAGCGTAAACTGATGTGTAGAATGTATTTCGTGCGTAAATTGCATATGGGAATTGAGAGAAAATTGTTAATTCTCTCAACTTTATTTTTTTTTATAGAAACTATCACATAAATAAAAATCTTATATATTTTTTGGATTTTTTTTACAATATTATATTTTATTAAAATATTAGTTACTACTTACTATACAATTTTATCCTTAACTTTTTTTTAATTATAAAATTGGTAGTGATTTTTTTTAATGAAATCTTATCTTAAGATTATATTTTAATAATTTTAGTTATTATATAATTATTTTTATCACTTGAATATTTTTCTAAACTATAAAATCATTAAATCAATAGTAATCTTATCTTTTGTTAAAAAAAACTATTTAGATGTTATATTTTATCAAATTTTAGTTATTATACAATCCATTTTTATTTTCTGGCATTTTAAATTATAACATAATAGTAATTTTTTTAAGGAAATCTTATTTGAATATTGTATTTGACTAATTCAAGTTATTATTTTTCTAGAGCTTTGTTAATTTATAACTGTTAAAACTTATTTTTCTTGCAATTGAAAGAGTTCCTATTTCTTAAAGTATTGGTAAACTATCATAAAATGAAAAATGAATTTTTGACTAATTGTTAGTATACATTGAAAAGTAAATTACTAAAAAGTTTAGCGTTGATTCAATTATAGATTATAATTCAATTATAGATTATAGATAATTGTCAAGAAAGACATTGTGTTTTGATAGAATGTTATTGTAATTAAAGTTTTGGAACATCAATTTATGAATATTTTTCATGATATATAGATGAATTTTATTTTTTTATTATTGGTCCCCTTGTCATTTAAGTTGGGTCCGCCCCTAACTTTTAGTCAACATCTTAAAAAATGTGTATTTTAAAAAAAATTCAAAAATATACAAATTACTTACTATTTTGCTTTCAGTTTTTGTTATAATAGACTTTATACATTATTAATATGAATTTATTTTAATAATAAAAATATAAATATTAATTTATTAATAATACATATATATATGTGTATTAAAATATTTTTAATATTGATGAATGTCCATAGATATGTCTACAATGATCGTTTCGATCACATTAACAAGTAATTAATGAAAGTATTTATACCCACTACTCATAGGTACCCATTAAACATATTCATTTTTTATTTGTTGGAGATTTTATGCACGGGTACAAATTTTATTCATATTCAATAAAATTAGTTGTTGAAATGGTTAAAAAATTATAAGATATTAATTTATTTAAAAAGGATAAACAGAAATTTTGATAAATATATTAAATAAAAAATATAAAAAGATAAAAATTAGAATATTTTAAAAAATATTATTTAAAGTTGGGTTAAAAAAGTTAGAAGTGACGACTAAAAAGAGAACAATCAAATGAATTTTTTAATTCGTAAAAAAATTAGAAATTAATTAAATTATCTTGTCAAACATAATTTTTTATTATAGTATAATTTATAAATTTACAAATATTTTATTTTTATGAATTATAATTATAAATTATTTACATATAATATTTATCTCATATAATTCATATAATAAAATACCAATTTTGTCGTATATAGTAAGATACTTTGAATAATTACTTTAAAAGTTGTATGTAAAATTAGTTGATAGTTTGATCAATATCGTAAAACACTCTGCAAATCAAATTCTTATTCCATTAATTTTTAACGTAACAGCAAAAATAAAATAAATACATAAATCAAAATTAATAAAACTTTTAAAAATTCAAAAATTCAAATATTAAATCCTCGTAATCGTAAAGAATAACGTTCGTAATTAAAGTTCCCCAAAGAGGGGGAGTAAGAAGTGTGATCCTGGTGTATCCACAATGGATAAGAAACACAGTGACACAGATTCTAACATCAACTTTAAACCTTGTCCCTTCATCATACACACATTTCACTAACATTAATCCCCTCAATCTGAAATGGCAACCTTTGCATTCACTTCCTTGCTCCCACTTACAGTCTCATCACCATCTTCATCTTCCAAATTCTCAGCTTTGCATGCTATCAGAGCCTCATCAGGTTCTGAGTATGTTCCCTCCCGACACACCCTTAGAAGGGAATTCTTGAAGGGTGTTGCTTTGATGCCTCTGCCCCTTGTTGTGATTAGAGAACCACCCCCTTCACATGCTAGAGAAGTTGAGGTTGGCTCCTTCCTTCCACCCTCTCCCTCTGACCCGTCTTTCGTTCTTTTCAAGGCCTCTCCCAAGGACACTCCAGCCCTTCGAGCAGGTACATTGATTTGAAACTAGAGAGTGGTTACTTAGTGATTGCATGGTTATGTGTTTGTGCATCACATTGTTTTGGTTTTCATGTGGAAGGACAAGTAGTGATTATGATTATGATAATGATATTCCAAGAACCTGAATAATTTAATAGTTGGCCTAGGGAAACTAGGATTTTGATGCTTTTCTTGCAAACAATTTGGTGCTTTCATTGATAGCTGGGGTCTTCCTAGTGATGATTTTTCCCCACCGGATATCTTATTTGATCTAATGGATGCCTTTCAATTGCATATTTTGATATTATAGCTGTGAATTTTGGAGGGTTATGACTCTCCAAAGGTCTTATTATTGTTATTATCATCTAGGTAGAATTCAATTTTGTAAAATTAACTCTAGGGTTAATGTACAATTTGGTACCTAAAAGTGAAGGTCTATAATAAACTCTCATCCTCCCCATGGATGCGGGTTTGACTCCTCCTTACGCTTATAAAATCCCACTTGGCGAGCAACCTCCTCAGGAAGGTCGATTGGCACCCAACGGCTAGTTGAGTAGCTACGATTAGTTAAAATTGCTTGCAGTTCAGGTCGTGCTGTTGCCATCTAAGTAGGCTTATATTGGCAGTCCCAGTATTCCATTAGTGCTCTACTTGGTAGTATTTCGGGTGTCTCCATATTCTACCACATCATTAGCACCAAAAAAAAGTTCAGGTCTATACAAATTGGTCCTCAGAAGTATCAACTTGATAACAAGTTGACCCTTCATCCCTCAAAGTACTAAATTTGTATGGAGTATGGACAAAACCTTTCAGGACCAAAGCAGTACAAGTTGCCACTCACCTTCACTAAGTCATAGATTATAGTCAATAATAGTTATGAGGTTATCCCCATGCATCTACAATTCTACATTGCATCATTTTTGGAAAATGTTCTGTGAAGTTATTGGCTTCTGATGAATTTTACTGTTGACCTTTTTATATGTTTTTTGTATATATCCGAACTTGTTTATATTTAAGAGATCAAACTATATCTCAGGCAGTTGACCTTGTCTGCTCTTGTTCTATGCAATTGATACTCTAGATTTAGTTCTTTGCAGGAAATGTGCAGCCATACAAGTTTATCCTCCCCCCGACTTGGAAACAGGCACGTGTAGCAAATATATTATCTGGAAATTACTGCCAGCCTAAATGTGCAGAGCCCTGGGTGGAGGTTAAGTTTGAAGATGAAAAACAAGGAAAAGTTCAGGTTGTGGCTTCGCCTTTGATACGCCTTACCAACAAACCGAATGCATCAATTGAGGAAATTGGGAGCCCAGAAAAACTGATTGCTTCTCTTGGGCCATTTGTCACTGGAAACACTTTGGATCCAGATGAGCTCCTTGAGACTTCAGTTGAAAAGATTGGCGATCAGACAGTACATATTCTTTCCATAGCCTATTATGTTGTCTGAACACTTATGTTTTTATTTATTAGAAAATGAAGAAACTGAATGAAGTTCTTAAGTAATAAGTTTAACAATTAATAGTCTTTTACTTTTTTCAACATTGTGACAAAATCAATGATATTAACTTCAGTTCCTATCCTCCAAGCATAAGCTACATAGAGAGAACAAGAATGTTCCAGTTGAAGCATTTCTCTAAAATGAGCAATGTAGAAGAGGTTTATGCACACATTTATTACACTAGTTGCAATAAGAAATTTCAGAGAACTACAGTATTTGAAATCTCTGGAAGGAGCAATGTGAACTTTCTGTAGTGTCTTTTTACCAGTAGCATTTCAGTTATTCTTTTGTGTTGCAATGTGGTGCTTATAAAAGTTTTATCCATCCACATGTCTATTCTGAAGAAACACCCTGTGCTGTGTGCAGCCCCTATTGAAAACGATAAACAGAACAAAAAACCAAGTTTTTTATCAACTGAAACTCACACTATTATAGATTGTATTGCATACTCTTTATAAATATTTTCTCTTCATGTTGCTGGCTAAATATTGTTTAGTATAGGAAACTGCTGTTGCCTATTATTAGTGACTAACATTTCTGAAATGATGTCTGCAGTACTACAAATACGTGCTTGAAACACCATATGCTCTCACAGGAACACACAATCTTGCAAAAGCAACAGCAAAGGGAAACACTGTTGTTTTGTTTGTGGTTAGTGCCAATGACAAGCAGTGGCAAACTTCTGAGGAGACTCTAAAGGCCGTGCTTAATTCCTTTGAAGTTTAGTTTTTTCTCAAAGGTAAATAAGAAAAGTTTACCTTCAGTTTATTTCCTTCTAGTTTTTGTTTATACAAAATTACTCAGCAAGAGCTGCATTGGCACCCATTTCAATTTTGTGTTCCGAAGTTAACCTTTAACTTCAACAGTCTGGCCTTTTTCTTCTTTGTATATATATACCTGATTGAGTAAATGACATATGTATTGATTATCTTTATTTTATCTTGTAACCAAAAAAGTAAAATTAACAACAACAAAAAAGTTAAATAAGAACAAGAAGAAAATAAAGATGTTCAGTACAGTAGCTGATTTATTAACCTTTGCATAGCACTCCTCTTGTCCTATATTTATTTTTATTATCTCCTTCCAATGTAGAAACAATCACTTTGGCTTCAAAAATTTCATTTTTCTGAAACCAATATCATTTGCCTGAATCTTTTTTCATATTATCCTTACAATTATTCTTTATGTTTTCAACCCTTTTCAGTGTTAATGAGCTCTACAACTTTCTCATTTCAAAACCTTAGTTATTTTCAATGCTTTATCCAGTAAGAGCTCTAATATCTTCCAGCCCTCTTTTATCTTCACCTTTGGTGAGGACAAACATCTTCGCACGTAATTGTACAAAATTGAAATTTCAATGGCCTCAACATAAGTGCTCCCTTTACCTTGATCATCTAATGTATAATTTTTAATGCATTTTTTTTATCAAAATATACTGACAGACTGTTGGATCTTAAATACATTATTTGTTGGATTATTCTAAACCTTTCTACTAATCCTCCTTAAGTATTAGGAAGATTTTCTTATTTGTATTAAGGACTTCCAAAACCAAAGCACTTGAAACACTCCTTTTATAAGGCCAATGCATCTTGGCAGAGAAAACTGCTATATTTTTAGCGCTGTGGCCAGCTTTTAAATTGAGCATATTGCTTCATTCTTCCCTTTATCAACCTTATGTTTTGCATGTCTCTTTTCTAAACATACACCATTATCCTCCCTTAAAAAAAGAGAAATTTGTGATAGGAAAATAATAGATAACCAGCATTATGTTGATAGAAATTTTGTTAGAATGATTTGACATTTTAACTCTTTGTTATTTGAACAGTACCAACTATTTTGACTTATCCAACAAGGACCCATGAATCTTGACAAATTCTGTCAATCTATTTCTCTGTGTCATTATTGCTCTTTCAGTCTTTCAAGTGACATTTTGTAAAACATGGTAGTATTGGTAAATACAGTAAAAGAAATTGCTGAATGATAAATATAGTAAATTAACATAGCGAGTTCGAATTTTTGCTCCACTTATGTAGATCGACATAAATTTATTATTTCATGGTTGATGTTAAATCCATGGAATAGTATTAGACATGCTGAACATTGGAATGCACGGAAATATATTACAGTCTTTGAAAATGTTACCAATGCAGTACCAGCTAAATTTTACTAATAATTATTCTCCATCGAATATTACTCGGATTAACTAGTTATATATTAACTGTTATAAAACAAAATTGATTTTACTAAAAGATTTAATTATATTTTTTACTCTAATTTAATTTTTAGTATATATTACCCCCAAATTTTGCCTTTGTCATTTGAGTACTAAAGTCTTAAACAAGTCCTTAAAATTTTTAATCGCTTTCATCTAAATTCTTAAATTTAACTACTAACTATTTTTTTAGTTTTTAAATATATAATATTATATCCAAAATCACAGTTTTATAAATTTTGAACTAATATAATCGACAAATTACACTTTCGATTTTGAATTTTTTTAAAATTCAAAGACAATATGACAGTATTATCTACTTTTAGAAATTAAAAGAATAATTTACTCAAATAATAACCTATTAACCAATATGGAATGAAAGCGACTAAAGCACTTCAGTCGGTTTTTAATCTAAATCAATATTACAAAAACATAATCATCATCAAATCAAGCTCGTGCTTTGATAAAAAAAATCAACTGTATAAAATCATAATTATCCAAAATCAAGCCAAACACACATTTCAACAATAAATTCAACAACGCATGACAAGGGATCCACTTTTAAACTCTAGGTGAGCATATATTATTAATTTTCTTAGAAAGGTCTCAATTCAGTACACGCAGTTGGTCAAGCCCAGCTTCTAAATTCTCTCAGATACATTTTTAAGACTGCTACTTTAAATATGTTAATATGTACAAAACTGGAGATGAGTTTCTTCCCTTCCCAATCCCCCACATCCTTTGTTACAGAAACTAGAACAACTCAGGTTAGATGCTTCGGCTGCATCAAAATTTTTTACCTAAGGATGGATTGTCATACATAACCAGTAACCAAATGAGGAGAAGCACGAGGCAGACCACATGAGTAAGTGACATACTTGACACTATCAATTAGCACAACCACAAAGATCCGAGAGAGTGACTTTGGCCTCATCATGCCATCAACATCAACATCACCATCACCAGCCTCTCTGGGATCAACAAGGACTGAAACCACCATAGAAGACTTGTTACCATGGAGGTGGTCTTTCTGCAAATTTTTCACTTGTTCTTCAGTTATGTTCAGACTAGACCCATTAAGCGGCTCTGGGAGCTCATGAAGGGTTCTTCTATTCCTGGTTTTCTTGACACTGGTAGCATTCTGACGGTTTTCGGTGGAAACATTGGCTACTGACGTTGCAGGAACTATTGCTCCAGGACTTGGAGAAACATCAAACTGGAAAACTTCAGTGCACATGCCAGAACTTAACATTGGCCCTGATCAGAGAACAAGAAAACTCAGTATATTTTCAACGTTATGCAGGGTACCAAAATAGGCCAACAGGTCCTTTATTTTGGCATAAAAGAAAAAAAACTTTGCTCAGGCATGATTGAGAGGTGGACACCGTGAAGACATGGTTTTCAGCTCTTATATTCAGAAGACACCATCAATAATAAGTGTATATCAAGGCCTAAGAAAAACTATTCCACAGCTACAACAATGAAGAAATGAACCAACCATGCAAAAATTACTGGAAAGATATTTTTAAATCAAGAACATTAAAACCATGCTCATTAAACTAGTCCATCTAACCAACCAATTTGGAAGAAATCTGAAAGAGCTAAGGAAACTTATTGCATAAATATTTATATGATATAAATTTTCAATGACCAAACAACATGATTTGTAGTCGAGGGAAACTAAGGAACAGCCAGAGGAAACACAAAAACATGTTGGCATATTCAAGACTTGATCATCGCCAAAATTCAAAGCCAACCTATAATATGTGCTAGAATGTTCGCAATTAAGATTAGACAGAAACCAGGAAGACATAACATAAGCCAATAGAGAAAGAGTTCATGTAACATTTTCATCCCTATCATGCAACCTATACAGAGTAAAATTCAGAAGGAAAGTCAGAATATACGGATAATCACCTGCAAGACCTTCACGGAACCACTGTTGCATTTTACCATCAGTTGCAGAGGACTTCATATGGTCCTTCAAAGCTTTGGTTGAACCCGAGCCAAGAGCCTTCCTCTGTTCAGGAGAAACCCTATACACATGTGGATGTTGACCTCTGCTTCTTCCAACTCCAGGAATAGCCAATGCAGAATCCAAATCCTTAGGAATGGCCAACCCAGTTTCACTCTTGTCCTTCTTTGCCTCAGCAGTTTGAGATGCCATGGCTTTCTCACTGGCCATAATGGAATGGATAATCAAGTTCCCATCAATCTTCACCATCTTATCATTCCTAGGAACATACAGAGAAGCAACAAGGGGCTCACTAGCATTTCCCTGACGACTGGAATCATCTGGGCCTTTCCGATCATGCCTTTCTTCTCTTAAATTCCGGCCTCTCTTCTCATAATTCTCCACTCCGTCAGAAACACTAAACCTCCCATTAGAAAACCCTACATCCCCATCTCTTCCAGACCTATTCCTAGGACCATTCAAAGACCAAACCTTCCCTCCACCATGACCATACACCCTATCACTAACATAATTAGAATTACCAGTACCGGGAACATTGTCCACTAAACCCCCAAACCTAAAATCAACGACAGGAACAAGCCCACCAAAAAGCATGATAAAGAAAAACAAACCCAACAAACTAATACTAGCAACCTTCTTAGTTTTCCCCTCACTCTTCTTACTCTCACTCTTTTTACTCTTGGGGGCTGAAGCAGGTTGCTGAGGCTTCAACCTAGGAATGGGAACCAAAGGAACCTGAGACCCTTGAGGCTTAACAACATAAGGAGCACATGGCATCCATGGATAAGGCATGGGTGCCATTGGAGGATGATGAGGGTACATTCCAGGAGCAGTTGCAGGAGGAGGAGGACACATCACACCAGCAGCAACACCCACTTGCTGTCTAAGAGTAGCAGTCTCGGCCATCATATACGACATCTTACTACTCATATCAGCAATGATGGAATTCAATGATCTAACTTTCTCTTCAAGCTCCTCCACGTAATGCTTCTTCCTCTGCCTAGAAAGCTGTGCACTTTCCCTGTTCCTCATCAACCTCGCCTTCCTCTTCTCATCCTCGTCTTCAATTCCATTCAAATCAGATTGAAACTGTTTCTCAGTCTTATTATTATTATTATTCTCCACAGAGGAAGAGAACCTTCTGTGCTTGGTAGCACTTCCCTCGCAACTCCCTTTCTTCCTCTTCAGATCAAAAGCTGGAACTTCCTCCATTTTCACACCATTGTTTGTAGCTGCATGTGCATGAGACGATGTTATGTCCTTCTCGTAAGGGCCAGAATCAGGTGAGGGCGAGTGCATGGCCTCGTATACACCCGATCCGCCGTTGCCGGAACCCTGCGACGAAACCGGTCCGTTGGAAGACTCCTCCCGTTCGCAGAATTCGGCCTCCGGCGACGGAATGCTCGGAACCCTAACATTATCGGCGGAATCAGATTCCGACACTTGCGAATTGAAAAACCTGGAAACGCCGTCGCCGGAAACCGCGGATGCGTCGGAATCGGAAGTCTTCGCGGAGGAATCGTCGATCGGCAGCGAAACGGAGGCGCAATTAGGGTTACAGGCGTCGGGGAGGAGGAAATCCTCGGCGTCGGAGGGAATGTAGATGTCGTCGAGGTCATCGAAGGTGATTTCGAATTCTCCGTTGTTGTTGTCGAAATCCATGCCGAATTCGAGATCGGAGGGGAAGGGGAGCGCGTCAGTGGTGTTGAAGAGCGAGTCCATGGAGGGGATGGGGAAGGCGCTGAAGTCGGTGGAGAAGTCATCGAACACGAGATCGGACGCCGGAGGCTCCGGCGGCGGCTCCGTCGACCGTTCCACGGCGGGCATTGACTCAGTCGTTGGTGAGGGTTTCTGAGAAATGGAGGAGAAGAAATGGGTTTTGGGAATTTTTGGGGTTTCGTTCCTTATTTGTAGCAGGGCGCGTGAGATCACGCGCTGAAACTGTGTACACTGAATCAATGTAGTTTTTGTCTGTGTTCTCGTCTTCCGCAGACTCGTATGTGCCACGCGTTGTGAGGAGCGGCCGTTGCTTATTAATGCGATTTTATTATTTATTATTACTGCTTTTGTCCCTAAGAAAAAAAGATATCTAAAATAATAATTATTATTATTTTTTATTTATATTTTTATAATATTAACAATGAATAATAAATTTCTTGAATAGATGATGAGAGAATCATCTTTTTTCTTAATTAATATCTAAAATTACTTATTAACATTTGCTTTTTCTTCTTATTGTTTTTTATAGTTATATTATTATTATTATTTTGAAGCAATATTATTATATTATTATCATCAATCAACCACAACAATTTTTTGGATAATGATTATATTTAATTAAGAATCTTGCTAGATTAAGTAACTAAAAAAATATTTATTTATTTAATCGATATCCGATACTAATTAGTATTTGCCTTTAATTAATTATATACTACTATGTGGGGAAAAAAAGTGTCTGGAAACTTCTGTGTGAGTGTGGGAAGGGATAATGGGAGATGTGGAAAACAAAATCCGGTGACGAGGAGTTACTTTTCCGCTACGTTCGGTTGCTTTCAACGACCGTGACGTACGGTGTCACGTTCTAAATGACTTTTCTTTTTAAAAGGTGAAGCTAGAAATAAAATGTTTCTAATAACTTTCTATACTTATATACAAAACTTCTTTATTAATACAGGTTGGTTAGTTAATAATGTTAATTTTTTAAAGAATTTATAGTATTATTTTTTTCAAAAATATTTTTAAGACTAATCGAGATTTTTTACTCTTTCTATTTAATTATTTTTTTCCTAAATTAATGTGTATAAGTCATCTTTTTTAATCTTTTCTAAAGAGAAAATAATTTTATCTTATTCAATTATAGCATTTATTGTTTATTAACTAAAAAAATAAATTAGTTAAAAGTATTTTGGTCAAAAATGAAAAAAATGTAAAAATAAATATAAAGAAAAAATAAAAATAAAATAAAATATCTTTAAAAAAATTTAAAAAACAAAATTCAAAAGGTTTGAAGTTCTAACTTCTATGTTGTCATTGTAACTAAAAACTCTAATCCTAATTATATATAAAATAATGAATTGAATTAGGTTAAATTTATTCAGTAGAAATGTTTTGAATCAAAACTGTATTGTTATTTCAATTAATAAAATTTATTTATTGATTGATAAAAAAAATTAAACCTTATTTAATGATTTAATTGGAGTTTTCTTACTTACAAAAAGGATTTAAACCAAACTAGAAACACAACAGCGGCATGGTACCATTGGAAATAGTATTTGATTTTGAGAGTTCCTTACATACATTGTACATGTACTGTACCATTGTACACTTCTCAAAGGCTCAAGTACTTCGCTGTCACGTGGATGGGAGTGAAGAGCAACAAAAAAAAATGATACTAAAATATAACCAATAATATTAGGGAAAAAAGGGTAAATATGAGAATAAGAATAAGAAAAAAAGGAAAGAGATAAATATAATCACTTTTCGAAATTGCAAACTAGACTAGGTGGATTATTGATGTCTTGTTCGTACACTAAGAAGAATGATTTTGATATGATTGTTTTTATTTTATTTTTTTTATTTTTAAATTAGTACACATAAGTACAAATTATAAAATATTATTGAGTTTTCATATAATATATAAATATTTTATAGTTTAAAACATAGTCTTAAAATTTGAATCAATTTGATTCATTTGATTGTGAACTCTGTTTGGATTAGATTAATTATCACATTGGTCAATAATCAACTCAATCATGTCGATGCAATTCAATTAAATATGTAGTTAAATCGGTAACTAATCCGTTGACTCGAGCATGGTCATGTAGTTTTTTTTTTCTTTCAAATTACTCAAAAAGACGTCACTTTGTTGTTGAAACGTGATTGTTGATTTGTTTTCAATATTACTTGTTTAATTTGTTGTGTTTAATGAGTGTCTATGCTTGATTGTCTTAAATACTTAACATGATTATGTTTATGAATAGTGATTTTTTTGAACTTTTTAAAGATAGATATAAATTTTTATAAGACCCGCTACCTGCTACCATAAGATCCGCCACCACCACAAAGATCTGTCAGAACCCATTGCACCACCATATTTGCTCCACTAGCCACACGAGCAGCCACCACAGGTCTGGTTTCCAAGAAAGTATTGTTGTTCAAACCCATGGTGGCTGACAAAGGTCCTGTAGAGGCATGATCAAGTTGCGAGTCTCACCAACGATGATGAAGATTCATGTGTCGAACAATTCGTTAAAGAGAATTGCACCTTTCAAATCCTTCCTCGATGACCCATTTTCCCTCAACCTCATCATTGTTGTTTTTTTTTCTTTAGCTTTCAACTGTAGGTTTTGGCTTTTAGATATAAGATTTAGTTTTCAAATATGAGTTTTTCATATTTGATTTAGGGCTTGGTAATCATTGTTAAAATCTAATTGCCAAAGAAGTTCAACAAAGTGCTAAGATCAACAAGTCTATCAAAATGGAAAGTTGATCACTAGAGAAGAGAAAATAAAGTATAGAGGTGGTGAGAAAAGAAAAGAAAAATAAACTCCTTTGCAAAAATCACCTCAAATAACAATAAATGGTGATAAAAAAATTACTAAATGAGTTTTGCAAAATCAAATGTGACATGACCCATAATAACTAGACTGATCTAGTGATTAAAAATAATGGTTCATCATAAACCACCTAATAAGGTGGTCCATGCTAGACATTATAATGATTATTGCAGTATATGAAAAAAAAACTTACCAATTTTAACTTGTAATACTCTGGATTGATAAAATAAGAAAGTATTTTTTTTAGTTGTATTGGAACAATATTTATATTATACTTTATTCCAATCCATTACATGCTAATATATTTTATCCTATTTTGTACTACTTTTTTTTGGTTAACCAACCAAGTAAGTAGCATTTCATCAAAGAGTATAAGATATGCCCTATTTACATGCATAGCATGGGTTGTAACCAACTATACACCCACCAAAACGGTTACACAACATTAATTGATATGAGTACAATTAATAAAGAATAACCATTGTATCACCCATGTATCCCCCACGTAATCAGCCTTTATCACAACAGCCTTACAAACATTAAAAATAAATATATCCAAAAACAGCCAATACCACTTATGCCTTTATAGCCATACACTGCAAAAAAATATCAATCTTGCCATCACGATAGACACCTAGCGATCATCCTACCGCCATTAGAATAAAGACACACCCCAGGATTTAATTGCCATTGAATGTTTGAGTAGCTAAATTCGAAGGACTTACCCATAAGCCATTTTCATACAGTTAGCATAAATTGTTGCCAAAGTTTATCCTTCACAAAAGGCTTGTTTTTTAAGAAGCAAACATTCATGTAGTTCCAAACAGACCAAGTGAGAGCACACCACACTATCTCTCACCTCCGTCAATCAGTAGATGTCAAAATACATGAAGGAACCAAATCAAAGTGAGCCCTCAAGTTACCCACACATACATAGGAACAATTAAACCACTTCCAACATTGAATCCACAATGAATGTATCTCGTTACAGTGAAGGAACAAGTGATCAACATTCTTATCAATTAGTCCACAAAAAATGCATTTATTTTCACCTTCCTCGAGAATAATGTTTCTCCTTACCAAGTTTATCTTAGTCGGGAGTCAATCCAATATTGGCATCCACACCATGAACTGAGCCTTTGGTGGAACATCCAAATCCCAAATTCTTCTTAGAGTTTCATCCAATTTCGATCCTAATCTAAGATCGTGGAGTGCTGCATAAGCTGACTTAATCGAGAAGGAACAAGAATTATCAACAGACCACACCCACACATCAGGCACACCTTGAACAAAGTTACAACCTTGTAACTTGCCCATAAAAAGATCCACCATATTGTAAGCATTAAACTATAATTTCATGTTCAATAACAAGCATATCAAGAACATGAAAAGGATTTTGAGAATTCATGAGTTTCACATAAATATACCTTTGTCCATAATTGCGGAAGATCCTTTAATGGTAGAATACTTTCTCAGAGTCTTGACTCTTTCAATTCTTGTATCTTCTTTGATAGAGATGAGATACAATTTTCATGGGCAGACAATGATGGTCTTTTATGTTTCTATATATTTCTTTTTAGAAACAAATGTCTTTTTATACTTTTTGATAATTGCACCTATCAACAATTATCTATTTTATAATTTCCAATAACTTCCATAACTGTTAATAACTCTCATACCAATATTACATTTTTACCGTTTTCCTCATTAAATCAAAATAACACTACTTTTATACATGAGACATATACATATTTTACATTCTCCCACTTGGCTCATGTCATAAAATGCCCCTTCATGATTTAATGAAAATTCATCACAATGCGCATACATAAGTCTAAAGGTTCCATACATTGGCCTCATCATACATCATGATCAGAAATAAAAAAAAACCAATATGTATCATGGCAGTTCTATGTTATCAAATCGACATAGTTCCTTCCATGTACCACTATATTAGCTGTTCTTCCTAAAATGATACTTTAATTGAAGTTTACATCATAATGTCCCACAATAATACTATTATGTTTTCATTAGGGACAAATCATGTTTTCAAAATAATCATTCATACATGCATGTATACATAAATTTGAAAACAAGATAATTTTCAGAAATTTATACATCATTGAATTCAGAGTGTCAATAGTCAATAATGATAATAATGATCAACATTCATTAGTTGACATAATGCCCATACTATATACATGACCAATAAACATCTTGGGCGGTAATCCCTTCGTCAAGGGATTAGCTAACATAATATTAGTGCTAACATGCTCTATAGACATTCTATGTTTCTGAACCTCCGGCAAAGTATTTCAATTTCATATGTTTAACACTTTTGGAATACTTGTCGTTTTTAGAAAAGAAGACTATTGCGGAATTATTACAATAAATTTTCAACGGCTTATCAATACTGTCGACCAATTCGAGCCTTGAAATAAAGTTCCGTAGCCATTTAGCCTGAACCATGGCCTCAAAGCATGCCACAAATTCAGCTTCCATAGTGGATGCAACAATTACAGACTGCTTCTCACTTTTCCATGATATAGCTCCTCCAGCTAAAAGATACAGGTAACCATACGTAGACTTTCTTGTATCCACACAACCTGCAAAATCTGAATCTGTGTATCTTATCACTTCAAGGTCGTTAAACCTCCTATAAGTAAGCATGTGACCTTTAGTTCCTTGCAAATATCTCATAACTTTCTTTGTAGCTTTCCAATGTTCTATACCAGGATTACTCTGGTATCTCCCCAACATTCCAACTGCAAAGCTAATATATGATCTCGTGCAAGTCTGAACATACATTAAGCTCCCAACTAATGATGCATACGAAATTGCTTCCATTTATTTTCATTCCAATTCATTTTTAGGACATTGCAAGAGACTAAACTTGTCTCCTTTTCGAATTGGAACTGAAGATGATGAGCAGTTTTCCATTCTGAATCTCTCTAAAACTTTATTAATATATGCTTTCTGAGACAAACCTAACAATCTTTGTGATCTATCACAGAATATTTCTATCCCAATCACATAGGATGTCTCACCCATATCTTTCATTCCAAAGTTACTAGAGAGAAATTTCTTAGTCTCATTTAAAAGACCAAGATCGTTAGTTGCAAGCAAAATATCATCAACATACAAAATCAATAATATATACTTGCTCCCACTGACCTTTAGATATATACATCGATCAACAATTTTTTCTTTAAATCCAAAGGAAACAATGGTATCATTGAACTTAAGGTATCATTGTCTTAAAGTTTGTTTAAGTCCGTATATTGATTTCTTAAGTTTGCACACCATGTGCTTTTTTTCCTTTTCTATGAACTCCATTGGTTGGTCCATGTACACATCTTCCTCTAAATTCCCATTTAGAAAGACAGTTTTCACATCCATCTGGTGTAACTCTAGATCATAATGAGCCACCAATGCCATAATGATTCTTAGAGAATCCTTCTTTGAAACCGGTGAAAAAGTTTCTTTGTAGTCAAAGCCATCTTTTTGAGTGAATCCCTTTGCAACTAGTCTGGCCTTATAACATTCCAAGTTACCATAAGAGTCACGTTTGGTCTTAAAGACCCACTTACAACCAACAATATCTCAAACTTTATTCTGTTCCATAGATTTCAATTCATCTTTCATGGCATCTAACCACTTATCACCATTATCACTATTCATGGCTTGTGAAAACGTAACTGGATCATCCTGAATACCTATGTCAAATTCAGACTCTTGTAGATATACCACATAATCATTAGGAATAACATATTTCCTTTCTCTTTGAGATCTTCTTAATGCTATTTGTTGTGGTTCTTCTAATATGGGCTCACTTGGTTCATCAACAGTAATTACATCATAAGTAGTAGGATCATCAACTCGTTCTTTATTATTATTGATTGGTTCAATAACATGAGGAACAACTTTATTAGAGATACAAGTCAATGGAACTTGTATTCTCACTTCATGAATATCCACTTTACGTGGTATTTCACTCCCACTAACTTCACCATTCTCAATGAACCTAGCATTTCCAGATTCAATAATCCTTGTAGTATGATAAGGACAGTAAAATCTATACCCTTTCGACTTTTCTGGATAACCAATGAAATTACTACTAATTATTCTTGCATCTAATTTATTTTCTTGTCGATTGTAGTATCTAATTTATGCCTGACAACCCCGAACATATAAGTGTCTTAAACTAGGTTTCCTTCCAGTCCAAAGTTCAAAAGGAGTTTTTGGGACTAGCTTACTAAGAACCCTATTTAATACGTACATGGCAGTTTTTAGAGCATAAATCCACAATGAAACGGGTAAAGAAGAATTACTTAACATACTCCTAACCATATCCAACAAGGTCTTATTACGCTTTTCTGAAACATCATTTTGTTGTGGTGTACCGGGCATTGTATATTGAGCACAAATACCACACTTTTCCTGGAATTTTTAGCAAATGGGTCTGGATGTTGTCCACTTTCATCATACCTTCCATAATGCTCACCACCCCTATCAGACCTGACAATTTTCACATTTCTGTCTAATTGCCTTTCAACTTCATTAATGTAAATCTTTAAAGCATTTATAGCTTGAGATTTATCATGTAGCAAATAGATATAACCATAATGTGAATAATCATCAATGAAGGTGATAAAATATTTCTCTTTATTGAAAGCATTAACATCAAACGGACCACATACATCAGTGTGTATTATTTCAAGAAGCTGAGTGCTTCCTGTGGCTCCTTTTTTGTGTATTTTGTTTGTTTTCCTTTAATATAATCCAAAACCTTGTCATGTGACCATCTCCAATATTCCACACTCTCAGCTTATGGAACCACCTATCAACACACTCCACACCACACACTTTTTGCACATCCCTCCACCATAAAGAAACAAACTTATCCACCTCCCTGTCTAGTGTAACGCCCTGAAATTTTGATAACTGAAAATATATGTTTGATGTATTTCTTGTATTATTTGATTAGTTTAAATTAGTTGAATTGTTATGTAAATTATCCTTGTGCAACTATTTGGTGTGGATGTGTGGTTAGGTGGAGTTTGATTGATTTGTGTTGTAGATGAGTGATTCCGAGTTGGACTCAAAACCTATTTTGGTATAATCAAAATTATGAATTGCTTAACCATTGGATCGCCTTCAAATTTTAAAGGTAGGCTTCTAACCCACCTATGAAAAGTTTAACCGTTGGGATTTGTGAAATAATATCTGAATAATGAGATATTAACGTTTCACAGAAGTAGTGAAATTTCAAAAATTGGGTAAACTCGCCCAGACGATCCAAAATTCGTCTGGACGAGTAAAGTCGGTTATAAATTTGCACAGTAGAGTAAAAGCACGAAAATTTCATCCTTCTTCCTCCCAAAACCTGCAACCGACCTTCCATCGTCCTCCTCCACCACTCACAGCCACCGGTGACCGCCACGAGCCGTCGTTTCTTGTCATTGAACCACCGCACGGAGAGAAACACACTACAAGAAAAATGATCTATGCCTACGGAGGCTTTTGCCTACAGACATAAATTACTGTAGGTAAAAGTAAAAAAATACTTATACCTACCATCAGTTGACGTAGGTAAAACTCAGCAACTTATACCTACCATTATTTGGTGTAGGTATATTCATTAAAACTAAAAATGACTTCTACCTACAATTACTTTATGTGGGCAGAACTCCAAAAACTTGTGTCTATAGTCTATTAGTGTAGGTAAAACTCAAAATGATTATTACCTACAAAAAAAACTAGCGTAGGAAAAATTTTTAAAAACATATACCTACGACTACGTGATGTAAAAGAAACTTTATAAAACTTGTACCTATTTTTGGTTGGTGTAGGTATAACTTCAAAGTCTTAAACCTATAATTATTTGGTATAGATAAAACTAAAATAATTATACACCACCAAATATTATCCAATCATATAATAAGTTTCATCATCATCAAACAATTTAGTAAAGTGCATGACAAAAAAATTAGTTAATATTAAAATTCAAATTAAATATTATTTATCACATTTAGATATTTTTGTTTTGGGTTCCTAGGGATACCCAAAATAAATGGTGATGCGAATAGATTGATGTTAGTTCTTATAAATATCGGACAGTGTTAGACAATCCATTCATGTATTAAGACGAGAAATGACAAATTAGGAATACCCAAAATTTAATGAAGAGGACTTTCGTGTTTGAATATTTGAAAATTATTAGCTGATTTGCTGAATATTATTCCCTGCTGTGCTAGCTTAGCAGCCTCCGTCAAATCCAAATCGCCATTCCAAACCCCATCTAATTAAAAGATGATAATGTTTATTTATTTTTACTACCAAAAACAAGGACACGTATCATTTTCATAATTTAAGGCCTTTTTTGTTTATGAACGTGAATAATGGGGAATATTGTAGTTTTCTTTACATATTTATTTTCCATTTTTTTTATCTTCCTAAAAAGTAACACTTTAGAATAAAGAATTAATTGGAAATATCTTCTATTTTAATTGATAATTTTTTATGCAATGAATTAATAGGTTTTTATTAGAAAACAATTAAGTTAAGGCTTGTACATGAAAGTTAACAGCTCCCCTTATCCTAATGGTGACAACACCGCACCTTCAGACGTCAAATGCAATGTATAACACCACACCGTAGACCTCAAATACAATGTTGACGCTACAATAAGTCACTGCACTGTAGTTCAATTCTTCTCTAATCCCACACCGCACCTTCACAAACTTCTCTCTCTACAACTCTTTCTCACCTGCTAGGGTTTCCTTCCATTGCATCTCCATTTTGCAACCTCGTCTTGCAATTCTCCATGGAGATAACAACGTTTCGATCACTCCACTGTGTGCTCTCAATTTCCCCCCTCTTTTATTCCATGCCTTATTCGTTTTGGAGCGGTGTTGTTTGTTTTGTGTGATTTCAATGTGGTTTTGTTTTTGTAGGGTGTTGTTAGATTTTAAACCATATCATCAATGCAGAATTAAGCTTAGCTTAAATTGACGACTTTTGGAAAATTGTTATTTGGAAACCTGACTGCTTTGTAAAGCTTAAATTTGTTAAATCTGTAGATTAAAGAGATATACATGAATTACTCTTATATTCTGCTGGATTAAACTGTTTATCAACACTATAAACTAGTTACATAAATTTGTTTATTTGCTTCCACATCACATTTTCACTGCAACTACTGGCTGGTATAAACTCCAAAACTCAGCTCAGCTTAATATGGTTTCCCTGCATATTTTGTATGTTATTTGATTTGATGAGCTAGTAGATAAAAGACAGGCAGAGAATTCTGTTGCTTGCAGAGGCGCTGCTACATTTATTATTGGGGATCACCAAAGAGAGAAGTCTTAGAATTTGTGTCCTTGTCCAAATATGTGACTGAGGGAACTCTTAATTATTATACTTTGAACTCATGACTCTTTTGTTGATATAATCTTTTATTTGTTACTAATTTATTCATTTGGGACTTGTTTATATACTCCTTATTTGCTTTTAACTCGTTACCATGAGATTTATTTTGTAGCACTCCTCATTTCTAATTGTTAATTTGTTACTGTTTATATAATTTTTTGTCTTTTTAACAATGCTAGTATACACACTTTCCTTTCTTTCTCTTTCTTTCCCTCTCTCTCTCTCTCTATCTCTCTCTCTCTCTCTATATATATATATATATATTTGATGAATGTCACATCCATGAATGATTTAGATAATAAGAAAACTAGAAGTTATACACATATGTTAGATGTGTGGGACTTGCCCAATGGAGAATTCATACTTGTTGAAGTAGATCATTGGGGCAATCCTATGGGTTGGGAAGGGAAAACTCTATTGAATGCAATTGGGAGCTTGGTAAGGAGATACCAATGTGCTCCTATCAATTTTCTTAGTTGGAGAGACATGCCTATGAACTATATTACTGACATGGTTGAATTGATTCAGGTCTAGTATAATACTTTATAAGTGTTGTTTCATTTTGCTTCTTGTAAAAAAATTGGTTTTTAACAAAATTTTCTTTTTTTGTTTCTTGATGATACTCATAATAGAGTAAGTTTCGATTTGTTCCTGAACTAACTGAACAAACAAAGGAAATATTGATTGATGACATGAGTCTGAAATGGAGGCAATTTAAATATGAATTGAAATCAAAAGGATATGATGAGAGTAAAACTAAGGAGGAAATGATTGCTCACATCCTAGATCCAATGGTTGATCCTTCTCAATATCGTGATTTAGTTCATTATTGGTGTTCCGAGAAAGGACATGTATATATGTACAATGTCACCAACCTTTGTCTAACATAACAGGTATATATTATATGCTTATTTTTATTATTTACTTTTTTATATTTGTTGGTTATAGAAAATAAGCAACATTAACAAAAGGAATCGCTCAAAATATGAGGACTTGCATTGCATGGGAACCAAGAATCTTCCAAGACGAATTCCGAGATGGTTTGTCTTTTTTATAGTTTTTTCAATATTTAATTGCTTAGTACAAATAGAATGATTGATTTTTTTAACTAATGTTAGACAACAAAGGCTAAAGGAGTGCAACCTTCTCGGTCAGAAATTTATATTAACACTCGAACTCGAAGAGATGGAAGCATTGTTACTGAAAAGGCTAATTGTAAGAATTTTAATTTTTATTTCAATACTTTCTCTTTGTTTTATATTTTGTTTTGCTCAATTTTCTAATAAAGGGTTATGGTGTGAGGGGGAGTAACTAATGAGGAGATGAGTTTTGTTTGGTGACATTGAAGTATTGAGGATATTTATGAATGATAATAATTTATAAAGTGTATTTATGTAGGATGAACTAAAAAAGAAAATGGTTGAAGCAGAGAATTCACAAAATTTGCAAAGCACCCAAGATTCTACTAATTGGACAAATGATATATATTCAAAAGTCAAAGGACCTAAAAAAGAGGACGTGTGCGTTGTCTTGGAAAACTTCCACATCAAGCAAGTTCATCTCAAAGCTCTTATGTAGACAATAGAATTCAAAAATTGGAGAATTTGCTTGGAAATCTTGTTGATGTCCTTAAAGTGCGATTTGCAGAAGATCCACAAATTAATCAAGTCTTAGAAGCTATAGATCAAGAGGTATGAATTTATAATTCAACTTATTCAAAGATTTAACTATGATATGATATTTTACAAAGAAAAACATTCTTTTAATTTAGGTACCTACAAATTGTTCTACTAGTAACAATCATCAAACTACAAGCGATCCTAACTAAAGGTGAGAATTGCCTCAAATTTGTTTAATTTACTATTTGAATTGGTTTTTTTAAGCTTTACCTCTTTGAATTTGTTTAACTACTGGGACGATTGATATGTGGTTGTGTCGTGCCTAAAGTGAATCTAAATCACAAGAAAAAGTGACATTGAGTCATCAAAAATCAAAAAGTACTAAAGCTCACGTTTTGACATTCAGGTCTTATTCTTTTCTTTTGCGTTATTAGTTCTGTTTGATTTATTTTAATAGTTTAATATATGCTTGATCATTTTAAAAATTTATTGGTGACTTAGTTCATAAATGTGCAGATTGATGATTACTTGAATATGACTATTCTATTGGTTATTGTGAATCTGGATATCATCTTGGCTTGGCTAGGTGTTTTGGGACATAAATACTTTTGTTTGTTTTTGTGATTATGTAATTGTACTTGGATGTAACTACTCTGTTGGTTATTGTGGATGGTAGATATCATCTCATCTTTGTTAAGTATTTTGGGATACATAAATACTATTGTTTATTTTTGTGATTATGTGACTTCCGGGAAAATGGATTTTTGTTCCCTTCATCCTCAGATAGAAAGGAGTTTAATTAGTCCGTGTTTATCAATTTTCAATGTGTGCTCCAATGTTTCAAAATTAGTAGAACTTTTTTTGTTAAGTAAGACAATTACTTTATTGCATAGATTAGTTCCTTAAACTTGTAGAAAGCTTGGACAATTAACTTATATACAATTGATATTCATTTTATCTAGATAACTAAATAATAATAATAATGATTTGCAAACGTAAAACATTCCAATAGATAATGGGCAACATGATTTTTTTATTAGGTGACATTTACCTTCGGTTAAAGCCTATAAGTACAAGTTAATGGTTTGTATCTACAATCTTTCAATTGTAGACATAAGTTAATAACTTTTACCTACACTTGGAGTTTGTAGGTATAAGTTAATGTTTTTACCTACGGTTAGAGGTTGTAGATATGTTAGTGACTTTTACCTACGGTTAGAAGTTGTAGATATAAGTTAATGTTTTTACCTACACCTAGAATAAATTGTAAGTACTACCTATAGTGACAGACAAATATAATCATAGGTAAAAATATGTCTGTAGGTAAAACTTGTACATACAGACAAATAACCATCATAATACGACCCCTCAAAGTTGACGGAGAAAGTGTCCGTAGGTAAACGTCAATTATACTTTTACCTACAGATTATTGACTTATAGTGACAAATTTTGTTTGTAGGTACAAGTCATTTTTCTTGTAGTGACACTTTAATCGGAGCAGAATTTTCAAAACTCAACTCGAGGATTTGGTAGAGAACGGAGCCTCCAATCCTCCCTTCGCGGTTTCTTCGAGGTAACTGTGTTTTCTATGCCTTTTCCTAGCTAGTTTGAAGTCTCTCTTGATATCTTTCGTGATTTGGGTACCGTTATTGGGTGTTTTTACACTTCCTTTGAAAAACCTTTGAAAATGAGATGTTGTAAAAGTCTCATTTTTATAATATTGATGTCATTTTTGTGACCTTCGTTGAGCCCTGGTCACATTGGTGTGATCGAAATTTCAAAATGATGTCCTTTTGATGTGGACTTTCAAATCATCATTATTGTCCCTTTTTAAATTTGAGTGGGTATTTGAATCTGAATGTTAATATTAACCTTGTCTTTGAAATCTATACTAAATTATCTTCAATTTGGTGTATAGAGCTCTCCGTTTGGGCCAAAACACATGAACTTGAGAGATATTAAAACAACGCTACTAGGAACTAACAGAGGGAGATATATAGGTAATGAGAGTTTATTATTTGGTTAAAGTTTTTTTTATACCATAGTTGGGGGTCAGGGAAATCAATTATGGAGACGTATGCATGTCCCTATTGTGTGATGATTTTCAAGAAATACTATGTTTTAAACTAAAGGGATGCGATATATCTATCATTGTTGTATGTTTGCTCCTGTTGTGTGCTCGTTTTCAAGAAAAACTGTGTTTTTAACTAATGAGATGCGATAAATTTGTTATTGATGGATAAAACTATGAATGATGTTGTTGTAACGATTGAATTTTTAGGAAAAATCTTAATTTCAGAAGAGACTCTGTCCAAAATTTTATAATACGCTCTCCTATTTAATTCTTTATTAAATTTTTAAATGGGCATAAGAGTTTGTTTCTATATTGTAGTTTTCCTCTATAATTTAGAATTTTCCTAAAATACCAGTCTCGTGGTAGTATGGATTGTGAATGAATGAGGTTTGTGTTGTCTGAAGACCTGAGGAATGTGAATCTCATACATATGTTATATAGATGTGAAATGCAATTGTTTGTGATGTTGATGATTATATTAATATGAGATGATATTGATGTTTATGATGATGATGTTGAAATGAAATGATATTGATGTTGTTGATGATATTGAGATTGAGAAGATATTGATGTTGATGATGACATAGATGAGAGATGATGTTGATGTTGACGATGCCATCATGATGGATGTATGTTGCACATGGGGGTGCAATGACTTGTTGGATATCCCTGCGGGGAAGAGTTTACGAATTTTAAGCATTCCTGGAGAGGAAAAGAGATTACTTAGAATTCTGATCTCTATCCACGGTCAGTGCATTAATGAGTCCATGTTTGTATGTTGTGTATGTTCATGGGGGGTGTATGACTTATTGGATATCCTTGCGAGGAAGAGTTTGTGAATTTTAAGCATTCCTGGAGAGGAGAAGGGATTGCTTAGGATTCCGATCTTTATCCATGGTTAGTGCATTGATGAGCCCATGTTTCATACTTCATAATTGCATGGATGGAAATAGAATGAAAGCAGTGTGTACCTATGATTTTTATGGGATAAAAATGTGGGTACTAGGGGGCATGTCACTCGGTTTGGAATTCCCTTGAGACTCTAGCTGGTCACCATGGGGGAATGACCAGTGCACGATAGGGTGACCTCGACAAATGACTGAATCATTTTCCTAAGAGAGATTATTTCCATGAGGATGATACCACATTGCATTCTGATAGTTGAGTTAGGTGCATGCATTATTCTGAGCATACTTGATTTGAATTGTGGAAAAAAGTTGATGACTAGTTTGTTGAGTGTGTGTTGAACTGATTGATTATTGAGAATGATTGTGGTAATAATTATTGTTTTCTTGCTAATCATTGTTATTTGGTACTTGTTGATCTTGTATGATAAACTCACCCTTGCAATTTTTGTACCGTGTGGTTGGTACTTGTGATGATCGCAAACCTTCATTCGTGGGAGCAAATGAGCAGCAGTAGGTGACCTTAGAGAAAGATCCTTTTTGTTGGAGCCGCCAAGCCGACGTGATAATGTTGGAATTTATTTTGGGGAGAGAGTTTTGTTGTATTATGAACTATTTCTTAGTTTGTTACTTGATTCTCTTTGATCGGGTATGTAAACCCCAAGCTTATATATTTATTAAAAGCTAAATTATGTTTTGACATGTGAATGAATGTAATGGTTTAAAACATACATACATATGTATTTGTTCGTTGTTTGATAAATGTATTATCGCGAAAAAATTGAAATTATACGTTTAGAATAGTGATATCGTAGCCACTAGGCCGGTCGTTACATCTAGGCCTCTCCTCCCATCATACTTAGAAACAATGATTTGCCTCTATAAGGAGTCCTGATCATTGAACAACGCCCAACTCCACTTAGCAAAAGGACACTCATTGAACTAACCTAGGTGTTTAACACCTAGGCCCCCCCATCCTTTTTGCCCTATACACCTTTTCCCATTTCACCCAACAAATCTTCCTCACACCTAACTCCCCACCCCAAAAAATTCTCTTTGTAACCTTACCAAAATGTTAACAATGGAAATCGAAACCTTAAAAAAAAAAAGAAAAAAAAAGAAAAAAGGGAGATAAGAGAGAACAAAATTTTGTGTTTCCAAGCAGACAACTTCCTTTCAAATTTTTGCACGATAGATTCCCACATAGAAAGCTTCCTAGGATTTGCACCAATAGGTAATCCCAAGTAGGTAAGGAATTTTTCTTAACCTACAATTAAGAATATGCACCAATTTCTCAATTTGTTATGTTCCAACACCAATACCACCAAATGAACTTTTAAAAAAATTAACTTTTAAATCGAAGGCAAGTTCAAAACATCTTAGCATATTCTTGATAACCCACACATTCTTTTTCGTTGCTTTTTGCATAAAAAGTGTATCATTTGCATATTGAAGTAAGTTGACATTCACCTTATTCTTCCCCATAAGGAGACCTTCAAACAAGTCCTTAGATATCACCTCTCTCATCATCCCACTTAAGCCTTCCGCAACAATATTAAAAAGAAACAAAGCCAACTGGTCACCTTGCCTAAGGCCCTGTTGTGGGGAAAATTCTTTCAAGGGGCTCCCATTTACAAGCATTGAAATATGAGTAAAAATAATGCAACTTTTCTTCTTTCTTCTAGCCTCATCCATTGCCTCAGTTGCCACCAACACACTATGAATGATGTTCTTATTTCCAAGAAGACGCTTTGCTTAAATCAATGATTCTTGGTAGCACTTTCTTCAATTTTCTTGCCAATATCTTAGCCAAAACCTTGTACATACACCCCACAAGAGATACATGCCAATAATCACTAAGACCTTGTGGATCATCCACCTTTGGGATAAGTGAAATAAACAAGGCATTACATCTCTTTGGAAAAATCAAATTACCATGAAAGTCCTTGAGACAACTTTTTATATCTTCTTTCAACATCTCCCAAAAAGCCTTAATGAACTTTAAGTTGAATCCATCCAGCCCCAGACTCTTTGAACTCCCACACTCCCAAATAGCCCTTTTTTTCTATCTCATCCTCCTCAAAATTACCAATCAAACCATTATATTCATCTTGAGAAATATTTTGGAAATGAACTCCATCCATCGTAGGTCTACACCACTCCTCCTCCTTAAACCTCTCCCTTAAAAATTTCTTTACCGTCTCTTTTAACTTTTTTTGGCTCCTCCTCCCACCTTCCCTCCATTAATATCCCTTTCAACAAGTTTTTCCTCCTTCTCTAATTCACACTCACATGAAAGAATTTAAAGTTATTATTGCCCTCCTTCAACCATTTAATTCTTGCTTTTTGGTTTAAAAGAGATTCTCTTCTTCTAGCCACAAGCCGAAAGCCACCTTGCAATTTCAACCTCAATCTCATCATTGGACAATACTGAATTTTCCTCTTTTTTTTATCTAAATCATTTAGAGCCACCACAATCTCCTTATGATATTCATGAACATTACCAAAATGATTTTTATTCCACACTTTAAGACCGTTCTTCAATGCCTTCAATTTCTCTTTGAAGACATAACTCCCCAAACTTGAACATCCAAACTTCTCCAAAGATTTTTCACAACTCCACGAAGGTCTTGTTTGGGAACCAACAATCTAGTGTCCTAAAAGGCTTAGGACCCCAATCAACATTATAGTCTCTAAGAACAATCAGATAATGATCTAAGATGTTCATATCCAATGTAACTTGAGAACATTCCAGCCATCTACAACTCCAATCTTTCGACACCAAAAACCTATCCATATGACTTTTAGATTTACCATTTGGCCTAAACTAAGTAAATAAGTCTCCAAGTCATGGTACCTCCACCAATTCCGACTCCAAGATGAATTTATTAAAAGCATTGGAATCCCCACTTCTACCATTACCACACCCTTCTCCATTCCTTTCATTACCATATCTTGTTGCGTTGAAGTAAACCACAATGCACCACAAATTGATACCACTAAATTGTTTCTTGACTTTCAACTCTTCCCATTATCGCTTCTTAATGACAAAGTCACAAGATGAGTAAACATTTACCAGTATGATCTCACAATCTTCCAACTTCAATCTTCCCTCCAAACCAATGTACCCCTCCCCCAAAAAATGATTGTTCACCTCCAAGAAGTCATTATTCCAAACAACACATAGTAATCCCCCGGATGCCCTAATAGTCGGATTTTCCACCCATTGTACCACGCAGTCCCCCCATAGATTTTGACAAAGTGCTTTGTTCACCTTCCCTTCTTTCGTTTCTTGAAAACATGTTATTTGAATATTTTGCTTCACCACCAGCTCCCTAATAAACCTCTATTTCACCTTGTCCCCTAAACCCTTACATTATAGGATAGAATATTCATAATAAACCCATTATTTCCCCGTCGTTTTGCCTTTTTTAACCTCAACAATATCTTTTTTATCTCGTCTATCCAGTTAACACAATTTTCTGTAACAACTCCTGTTCATTCTCCCACTATCCAATCCCATGTTCTTCCCAAGTTCCAATATAACCTTTGCCTCCTCCTTATCTTTTGTTAACCAAGAATTTTTATTATAACAACTAATGAATTCATCACATAAAACATGAGACATATTGGTCGATTCAGAGCACACTAACCTCTCCTCCTCTAGAAGACCAGAGAAATCCCCCAAAGCCGAAGGTTCAGACATCACCAAGTTTGTTCTGCATGTCAATTGTCTTTCCCCCCTATATTTGCCTCTCAGAGTACCACCCAGTTTAGATTTAAAAACTTTAGTTTTTGACTTTGTTGCAAACTGACGCTCCCCTATTCTCTTGGCAATATCATCATTAGTCCTTGTACCACTGAATGCCATAACCCCCCTTCCCTTTTACCTCGCTATTATGTCCAACAATGTCTATTTTCTACTACTAATTCAAACATATCTCATAAGATTAGTGATTGACTTTTCATAAGAAAAAAACATTACATTAAGAACAAATAATTATACGTTATAGCAACTAGCAAGTTACATTCTTTTATATCAAAGCCAATTAAATTCATAAAAAAGATAGAGTATGGATTTTTTTCTTTCTAAAATATTTTAAATTCAGTTTTAATTCTCCACATATATATTTTTTTGATTTTCGTATCTTTAATTTTTTTTTTCTCAAAGTGTATCTCTAACAATTTATACAGTCATCATTAAATATTAATTATAACTATTTCGAAGACCAAAATTGAAATATTTTCAAATCACAGAAACTAAAATAGATTTTAATGAGATTTTTTTGTTGAAAGAAAAAGCAAAAAGATAATCGGAGTGGGGAATTAATAATTAATGATTTGTGACGGGTGGAGCGAACCGTACAAAGAAGATAACGCTAACGCGGTGAGACCCTTTTTGTCTGTTCACATTAATTAAAAGAATGGAAAAAGAGGGATGGAAGAAAAACGATTTGGGGAAAGAAAGAAATTAGAAATATTTATTCATTGCCACCAAATTTTGTTCGGTGCAAGAGAAAGAAAGAAGAGAGAGAAGAAGTTGTTGGGTTGGATTTCTAATCTAATCTATACCTTTCTTTTTTCCTATGCTTTTAAGGCACAAACCCTTCTCTCTTCCCTCTTCTTTCTTCTTCTTATTGTTATTCCTTGCCTTTACCCTTTAGGGAAGGGAAGGAAGAAGGAACAATTATATTACTATTATCCTTATTATTGTTATCATTGTAATTAATCTTTTTATTATAGTTATAGTTATTGTTGTTGTTATTATTCCTCAAATATGGATTCGTTGTGCCTCTCCAACGATTCAGTTGTTTCTGGATTCAAAGACAAGGAGTCAATGGTTGACCCCTTTTTGGTCGAGGCTCTCCAGAACCCTCGTCACCGTCTCACCAGTTAGTCTCTTCTTAATAAAATCTCTCTCTGCTCTGTCCTGTTCTGTTTTTTTTTTCTTTTTGAATTTTTGTTTCTGGGGTGGCGTTGTTTTTGTTACATCGATTGTTCCGCGTCGTGGGTATGCTTCAAAATTCTTGCTTGAGCTTGATATTGCTTCGACCTCTTTGAATTTTTTCGTTGTAGGTATTCGGTAAGAATCTGTGTTTTTGCCTTTTGGTTATGTTTAGGTTAATTGAAGTCAGATCTGGGAATGTTGTGGTTATTCCCTGCTTAATTGTGACAATTTTTAGATTGAGACTCTGATTTTTATGTGTGGCGTTGTGGTTGCTCTTTTGGAATAATCAATATATCGGATTGTAATTTGGGGTTTTATTGTTAATTATGTTAATTAAAATTGATGTGATCGTAGGCTACGCAATTATGCATGTTTCTGCCAAATAAAATTTTAGAAGATTAGCTTGGGATGAGATAGGGAAGCACCTCAATTACCAGAGTTCTTAAATTGTATTTCAGTGTATAATTTTTATGCTTTGAATTTTCAAATGTTCATTACCGCTGCCATTTCATGAATCAGGCTTGCAAATCTCTTAGTAGATGCTAAACCTTATCCGGAGATAGGATTTAAGCTACACTATGCTGGAGTAGGTTATAAACTTATTGGTGCTACTTTAAAACTGTCAAAGTTCCATCTCAATTTAAAGATTAATTTAAGTCATGTACAGAAGCCTGAGCCATGGAAAATTGTTACATAAGACCCGAGGGTTGGAGACTACACGACAAAATAAACATAATTTTACATAAGACCTTTAGCTTATTTTCATCCCTCTGGCTAAGATACTCTGCAAGTCTGTGTGTATCTTACTGTTATTGCATTTAGTTTCTACTATTTAGATGTTGAAGTATTGCTAATTTAGATTGGATCAAAATTTTGTGTCATTAGCTTAAATTAGTAGCCCTCGAGTGTTGGTTGGCAAATGAATGCGCTATTCTTTGATGATTATTTTCTGTCTGTAATTTCCCTTTACTATTGTTGTTTCTGAGTTCTGACTGCATTTTGATTATTTTCTTTCTATTTTTTTCTCTGTTATTGTAAATTTTGACATTTCTATTATTTTCTACTTTGTTTTTATCTTTAGTTTTGAGGATGGAGCTGGACATCCAGAAGTTTTTGAATAATGCTGATCAGCAGCATTTTGAATTTCAACATTTCCCTTCTTCCTATCTCCGACTGGCTGCACACCGTGTTGCTCAACACTACAACATGCAAACAATGGTTCAAGATAATGGCTTAGATGGTCAGGGAAGTAAAATTCTGGTGAGGAAGTTACCAGAAAGCAAGTATCCTGTGGTTCGATTATCTGAAATACCTGCTAAGCAGTTGGAAAATGATAAATCTGAGCTGAAAAAATTTGTTATTAGACCTAGGCCCAATAGAAACAGTTTGAATGATGTCAACGGAGTTGGGATGAAAGGGAATCCTGTAAGAAGTGTGGAAGAAAGGAAGGAGGAATATGACCGGGCGCGGGCTCGTATCTTTAGTAGCCCTAGAAGCTCTGAATCAGGCGATGCCTCATCCATGTTTCCAATGGACGGGAGAAATTCTTCTACTAGCAAGGACGAGAATGAAACTAGCAAGAACCCCATGGCTGATTCAGAAAGATATATCAGTGTCAGGGATAGTTGTTCGACTCGAGTTGCCATACTCAGAGATAGGGAAAAGGATCGTAGTGATCCAGATTATGACCGTAGTTATGGAAGGTGATTGATATTACTGTATTCTGTTATTTAACTGAGAGCTTTCCAGCAATTGAATGCCGTAGTTGCAAATGCATGTTTATTGAATCATTTTTCTGCACTACACTTAGAAGTTTGAGATGTATTTATATCAACATCAACATCAAGAGCACCTTTAACCCAAGTTAATTGGGGTCGGTGGTAGATGAACTCAGAAATAGATACAAAGAAGTTGGAAGAAAAAAAAAAATAACACAAAAGAAAAGAAAAATAAGATAAAAAAAAAGAAGGGTGAAAGAAGAAGGGGAAAAATGAAGAGGAAAGGAACTAAAAAGGACTATCTGGATTATAGAGATAATAATGAGTCTAATCCTCTACCAAACTTATAACTTGTCTCCATTTTGTCCTAAAACACACCTTTCGTCAATTTATATCCCACTTCATTAAGTCTTGTTTAATGGCTTTTTTTCAGGTAAGTTTGGGTCTACCTCTACTTTTCTTTGTGACGAGTTCTTGGTAACAAACTCTTGTTTTTACAGGAGCATCCAGGGGTCGTCTCATTACGTGCCCAAATCATCTCAATCTATGCTCCCTCATCTTTTCACTCACCGGTACTACTGTTACCTTTTATCGAATATTTTCATTTCTTATCTTATCCATCTCGTATATCCACACATCCACCTTAACATCCTCATTTCTGCTACCCCCATTTTATGCTCATGTTACCTATGTGCTGGTCAACACTTAGCTCCATATGACATTGCAGGTCTTATAGCTGTTTGAGATGTATTTATATATGACAATAAAAGATTAAAAGCTGTTTGTTTGTTTGTTTGTGAGAGAGACAGAGTAGGGGAGGGATACATACACAGCAAAGACTGAATAATGACATTTCTGATAATTGGCTGTCACATTTGATGGCACTCTGGATTTAAGAATCTATATAACTTGTGATGTGAAGTTTAAAGATGTTTTTTGTTTCTTCAAGATTTTAGCTATTTGACAGTTGATGCGATCTGTACTGATTTAGTAACTTTGATTATACATTTTTCTGAATGAATTACATTATTGGTGCAGGTATGCTAGGAGTATCCCAGCCTCTGCTGTTAACTTAGTGCCATTTAACTTGCAAAAAGCTCAACCTTCATTTGCTCAATACGATGCTACATTTAACCAGCTGGGTCAGATGTCACAAACTCAAGCCTCACTTGGCTATGTACCTCCTTCAACCCCAATAATGAGTCCTTTTGGCACCCCAGGATTGAATCAGACATCTAGTGAGGGTGCTTACCTACAGTGGCCTAGTGCTGCAATGATGTATGCACATTCATATGACCAATTTAGACATGCTGTTTTCCAGGTAAATCACATTTAGTTTACTTAATTTTATTATCCTGCAGAATTCGAGGAGTGATATCTGTATTAGCTTAAAAAATACCAGGACATGTTAGCAATAAATCTAATAATTTCATTAATTAATTATGTAGGTTTCATTGTTTAATGCTCTGAACTGCTTAAAATGATTTTTAGGAATGACTGTTTGTGTGGTCTGTTAATGAATAGAACAAACAGTACAAGTAGTACTGCTGTAAGTACATCCTAGCAAAAACAAACAGAACTAAGATTACTTGATACATGAGAGACATGATAAAAGCCAACAGAGTTCTGCCTGATCACTAGATCAAAAAGGAAAAAACAGGCTAAACCCTCCCTTGAGACACAAAACTTTCTCTCTGTTAATGTATATTATTCAATTTACGTGTTTGGTGGCAGATGGCTTGCTTTTGCCATATTGCAATTTCTTGTAACACAATGCATATAGATTTGGACTGTTAGGCCATTTTTATTCTCCAACATGTACTTAATTTGTGTGGGGACTGGGGAGGTAGATCTGTATATCTGTACAAACACGGTCGTATTGTTTCATTTTATTGTATTCTTTTAATTCTTGTTTTTTTAATCGACAAATGTTAGTTTTGTAAGAAATGTTAGTTAGGGGATTCGAACTCACAACCTTTCCCCCCTCCCTTCACCCTTCCTCAATCACTAGACCAACCTTGTATCTCCAATTCTTGTTGCTTTAAAATGTTGTGATTTTCCTGACATGTGATATTATGATACATGATTGTTCGGGTAGGTTAATGAATTTGCTGGACCATGCATTGTTTGAGTTCTACTCCCTGGGAAGGATTAAAGATTTTTTATTTTATTTTTTCACCTATATCTGATTTTACTTGTTCCAACATTATGCATCTTATATACTTTTTGCTGTTTTTTGCAGGCTCCTTTTGGTCAACAGCCGTTGAGCTTTGACTATTCACAGAACTATTAGATGACATTTAGGGGGAGAATATTCAATTTGGATGCAAAAAGTTATGTTATCTTTTTTAGAATTTCATGTTAGGTGCATTTGTCAGTGCTGTCATAGACCCTTATTGTAGTGATATGTCTTTGGTTTTCAGTTTTGATGGTTATAGTAAATCGTTGGGTACTTTTAATGTGACAGTTTATAAAAATAGCGAATTGTAGTGTATTACTGGATTTACAATATATGATAAGGTTACTGTGGTTGTTTTATGAGTACCTTCTTTAATTTTTGGATTTTAACGAGTTATGTATTATCTTCAACCAATTCGTATTATTCATTATTTAATAAACAAAATAGTATAAAATAAAAAATTATCCTTGTAACTTAAAATATGTTGTTCTCTAACCACAAGTTTATTTGCTAATTTTTGATGAGCACGCCTACCCTGTTAGGTTGATCTGTATCCCACTCTATAAGGATAAAATAATTGGGCTGATAATTTTATTTATTTGATCGACCAAGAGTCATGGGGGCGATTAAATTTTTTTATCCAATCTAAAAAAAATTATTTGATTTAGATCGTAACATTAGTATGTAGTATTTAATGATTTTTTTTATAATTATCTTTTTGTCAAAAAATCTGATTAGGTAAGATTTCCCCTCCCAATGATAAATAAATTTAATAATAATTATTTAAAATTTAGTTAAATAAAAAATAAAATATTCTATATAATGTGGAAGTATATATACCTTTAATGCAAGCTTCTGGTGAAATTTTTTAAGTTTGTGAGTTGAGATAGAGTTTCTTAAGTTAGCTTTTTATGTAGATTATCAATGACTTTTTTTTCTTCTAAATATCAAAGAATTTTTTTACAAAGATTAAAATCAAAATTCATCTATCTTATTAGGATTGAAAATAAATTTAAGTCTAACATATAATGTATATCTTATTTTTAACGTAAATGAAGTAACAAGAAAATCTTGACTTTGCCTAATTAAAATCTTAAACATAAATAAAAGAAACTTTTTTTGACGTGAAATATAAAAGAATCTTAAAGTATATAAAAATATTATAAAACTAATTAAAATCAATCCAAAATTAAAACAAAACATATTATTTCTATCAATAACTACAGTAATAAATAAAACTAGGTGTTAAATTCATTAAAAACAAAACAAAATCCTAAGATGAAAAGAAACGGTGAGCGGCATAATTATTTAAAGATTTTTTAAAATGTTTGATAATTTTTTTTAACTTTTGAAGAAAAGCTTCAAAGCAACTTCTTTTGAAGTTTTTTTTTTTACAAAACAATTAACCCAATTATTTTATGTTTTTCAATCATTTCATTTAAAAAACTCAAACAAAAGAATTCCAAGTTTTAAAAAAAGTCTTTATATTAATAAAATTAAGGTCTTCTTAACCAGTGTTTTAAAGAAATTAGTTAAAAAATTTATGATAAAAATCATTAAAAAATACAAAAAAAAAATCATAAGCAATATAATTTCCTTTCTCCCACTAAAACATTTTTACTTTTAAGGTTCATTAGAAACCTTTTTTTCCCCATGTAATATATCTAACCTAAGGTGTCAATTGACACGAATAGGTTATACAAAAACCAATCAAGAATGCCACAATTCACATTTTTTTTTGTCTCAGTTAAATTAGTCCGAGTTGCACGTGAAAGACTATTATCATTGCCGCTTAATTTGTTATATTTTGGTATAGGAACCTAACAGATTTCAGAAATGACATACACTATCATTAATTGGTATACATTAAATGAGAAGGGTGAATATTTTTTCTATCTTATATGAATAGCAGGATTAAATTTAAAAAATTAATTTTTAAGTATTAATAAAAAATATCAAAATTAATTATTAACACCTTTGAAGCTATTAGTATGCTTTATAAATCATTCAGCCAAAAAAAGTATGCTGTATAAATAATATACGTCATTTTTTTCCCAATAAGGTTGCCTGAACTCATGAAATTGAGCATCATTAACGAAAAGGTCCTGAGTTGGTTTAATATTTTTTATTTCTTTTATCTGGCTCGTACTTATATTTTTTATTTTATATAATTTATAAAAGTATATTTTCCATTTGAACAAAGGATACAGAGGATGATCTGGAATTTATTCCTTTCGTTTGACCATTGTGTCTTCCACTTTGTTTTTGTTTCAGCGCCATTGTGCCCAAATCTGAGGCACTGTGATCCATTGCTTAAATAACAAACAATGGCAAGATTTGGTTGGCCCACTTACACGTAAATTGTGCTCTTTGAATATGAACTCGTATTGGGCAGCACAAAAAACTATATATTTTGAACAGGGTTTGTTATTTAAACCTCACTTTTGCTTTTCACACTGGCTGCCTTTTTCTTTTAATAAAAATATCCTTCACTGAAAAATATAAATAACATACACTTCAAATTTTTTTCAACACTTTATCATTAATAAATTTATGTAAATTCTACAAAATTATATCTGTTCAATGAGTTTCATTTAGGATTTAATAGGAGTTGTGTTAATTTTATATGTAATAATAAAATGTGTCATAAGTATTTTAGAACATATTAGTAATATTTGTCCTTGTATCAATCATCCATCCAGTATGAGAAACAAAGACACGAAAGAGGATTTTTGTTTCTGCTGTACATATGATCTACCTTTTGCAATTGAAAATAATGTTATATGCTACTCTATGAAAGTTGGAGAAGAAGAACCACTGGGATTGGATATAGTAAAATGACTTAGTATTTCACAAAGTGGTAAATGGAAGTTTGAATTTTTACTAACAGAAAGATCACATTTAATATCTGTGTTTGAAAATTGCCTTTAAAAGAAGATCCATATAGGAAAAAGAATTGAAGCATAACTGATATTAAAGTTAAATAAATAAAAGAACAGACACTTGCCTATCTTCAGTCTTTCCTTGACGGTATACGTTTCTCATCGTCATCATGTCATGGCATAAGAGGATAGATATGTCTTTCCCTTTGAGGCTAGTATCTTGCTTAAGAAGGAAAATATCATGATTTATTATATGAACAATTTTGTATATATGAAGAATGTACTTTATATTGAGTCTTGTCATAGCAATAGTCATTAAAGATTTGACGGGTACCTAGTGCACCATGGAGACAATTGATTAGTCGCAAGTGGACAAATGTCGATATGGGTTTCGACAAATGCTCAGCTCACAAAGTTATTGACTTAGTGATAAATGTACGATCTCAAGTTACTTGTAGGAACGAAACTTTGAATAAAGAGTTAAACTTTCCTCTTTCAAGAGGAAAAAAATCGATTACGTTGCACAAAATGTCAAATAAATAAATTTTCTTCAAGAAATTTACTTTCACAATCCATGAAATGAGATCCTAGTGTTGCTGTCGTAGCTGCTAAGAAAAGAAGAGACAATGACGTGGCCATTGAGAAAACAAGAGATAACAACATACCATTGTTATGATAAAGCATATATTAACCACTTAAGTATGTCATACCAATTCTCATTGTATTTTCTATTTGACTTAACTTCTTTTTTTATCTTTAAGTTTTTATTAGTATAAAAGTCTCCTCCAATTAATTTTGGTGAAACTCTTTTTATTCTTCTTCTGCTTTCTCTTGATAAAAACCTAGGTCAATTGTTTACATAACTTGCGAGGCAAAAAAAACCCTTAATAAGTTAGTGCCTTCAAGAAAAGTCCATTTCCAACCGGGAGCAGGACAACACAATGTTTTGGACAGCTGACAAAAAATAAATTTGATATATTTTTGATTAACTTCTTTATAAACACTTTTAAAAAAAATAAGAAAAATAAAATAAAATAAACTTCTCGACAAATGTTTATTGAAAAATGTATTTAAACAAATTCATTTATGGCACTCAGATTAGTTTTCTATAACTTGTAGAATAACACGTTTTCTCCATGATAGATATTGGGCGATGGAAGTCTGGTTAAAGAGTATATGACACAAATCTCTACAAGTTGTTTGACAAAATGAGAAAAACCAAAAAGTAGTTAGAGATGGCAACAATATTTCTAATGCGGACGATAGAAAGAAATTCGTAAGGTTGCCACTTCGGATGGCTAAAAAGACTCCAAAGTCGGGTAAATATTCATGCTTGTTGCTGCATTGTAAAGCATTACAGCTCTTGTTCATCATAATGAATATGTGCAGGGTAATTTGTTCATCATAACTCATATATTGACCATCAACAACAAAAGGAATGAAAATTCAAGCGAGCATTGAAAGGAAGGACTGCAATTTGTTTATAAGCTTTTGCAAAAATAGTTGTCAAGCTGAAGCTAAATCCATGTTTCTTTCAAAACATAAATACATTCCCGAAAAATACATGACTAACACATGAAGAAACTCTGGAAACTGGAGAAGCAAAACAGATTAAGATTGAAATCAAGGAGTTTCACTTACAATGAGCATGTTACTTGAGTAACTTTAAAGAGATGCTGACTCTACCTAATTATGGAGTTAAGTGGCCATTTTAATTTGACTTTGAACTACTGCAATTAAGATAAGAAAGAGTTCCAGGTACACAAACAGAAATAAGAAGTTATTCATAGAGACTGAGGAAACTTCCAGCATGAAGATGATGATCTTAAAATGCATTAGACAGATGACTGGTTGTCAAAATTTTCAGACTCTAATATTGTCCATACGACCATAAAATAGATGGTGAACATTAGATTTAAGTAAAAACCAATCTTGTGGCTATTTCTCTTACACTCTCAATTGATACGGCCACTATTGATATGTATATATAATTTTGAAGTGCAAGATGTTCATCATTTTATCTCATATAATAGCATATCATATTGGGTAATGCATTCCAACAGAGTCTAAGTTTCTGTACATCAATACTCACCAATCATTTGTACTTTTACCATGCTATTCAAAACTAGAAAAAAGAATGCCAATGTGAACAGTTAGATAATTATTTATGCCTCCAGAACATAGCATTGCTAAGATACAGATCATGAGCAAATTGATCATCAAATGATAAGATTCCCAAGGAGTCACAGTACATGTTATAATCTGAAAATTCTAGTCAAAGAAGAAATACACAATTAAGTAAACATGAACTTATTGTTTTTGTAAGCAGGGTAAACCTAGAAATTATGGAAACTAGTTTACTTGAGTTCATCTAGCATATCGATCCCACACCGGAGTAAGATTAGAATTTTAAACGATTGCCTCACATCAGGCATTTAAGTCTTCTATAGAATCAAACAATGTACAACTCACCTCTACATGACAAAAAACTCGACAACAAGGAGACAAGTCTTTCGCAGAGGTTCCTGGATTTAGGCAAAGAATTCACAACCAAACATGCCAATCAGATACGCCTCCATTAGTGTCTACCGACTGTACCCCACGTTTATTACCACCTGCTGACACAAGTACCAAGTTGGTGGCTTTTGCCACTCCTTCCATGAATACCGACACAAAACCTCCCAATCAGTGACCCCCCAAGATTCCTTCCAGCCATGACCAATCCCCAGACAACAAGAGGAAGCCCAAGCGCCACGAAACAGCCAATTCCCACCCGGAATTACAGACAATTACAATTACAATTACAATACTATTGTCGCCCAAAAGTGACATCATGGTGAATGTCAGTCACCATAAGCCGACAGAGAAGTTTATCCAAACAGACGGTTACCACCACAAGGCAGTTAATTAACTAATTACACCAAATCCACCAGAACTTTATCCATCATGACTTCTGTAGCTTTTTGAATCTGCAGACTTAAAACTCTAGACTCCAATACCACCAATTAGCAACACCAAATTAATTACCGATAACCCTAAACAACACAAAATTACCTACTAAGACCCTGACCAAACATGAACTTCACATTCACAAGACAACAAGGAGACAGTGACACATACCAGAAAAAGAACAAAGAGCACTAAACTATAATATTACCATCATCATCAACATCATCATCATCATCATCATATGAAACCCAAATTGAATCAATTGATCAATCATCTCCAGTTGGAAACAGAGTAAGAACCTTTCTACCTCCAGAGGCAGCATTAGCAGACTCCATGTCCTCCACATAACCACTCACAGGGTGGTGGTTGTTGTGCACAGGACCACCACCTCCCATTCTCTGAAGATTCGGCCTAGACATGAATGGATTCTCGAAGTGCCCGTTCGGCGGGGACCCGAAATGCCCCACCTGGCGGTGGTACTGCGCCGCCGCCGCCATCTGCTGCTGCTGCTGGTGGGGGTGGAGCGCCGGCACGAACGGCAGGAAGTGATCCGAATTCGGCCTCGCGGCCGGGTGCAAGAAATGCGCCGGCACAGGGGAGCTGGCGAACAAGTGGTCGGTGGCGGGGTCGGCGACGGCGCCGGAGGCGCCGCCGCCTGGGCCACCGGGTCCGGCGGCGGAAATCCCCTGCATGCGTTTCAGGTAGAGACGGTACTTCTGTAAGTGACTAGCGACGTTTTCGCGGGTCAAACCATCGACGCTCATGAGCTGCATTATGGTCTTGGGAACGGCGTTTTTTATGCCGAGGTGCGCGACGGCGTCAACGAAGCGCTTGTGGAGCTGTGGGGTCCACACGAGGCGGGGCCGTTTTAGGGTACGCGCCGGCTCCTCGCCAGCGGTGCCGGAGCCGAGTTCGCCGGAGTCGGCGAATTCGGTGGAGGTAGGCTGCTGTTGTTGTTGCTGTTGCGCGTTGGGGAGCGAGGAAGGGTTGGAAGGTTGTTGTTGTTGCGGTTGTTGTTGGTGTTGGTGTTGCTGTGCCGTGTTGGTGGTGTGAGGGTTTGGGATGTCGAAGGCCATGGCTAGATCGGGAGTAATTAGGGTTTGCGATAGAGGCATGAGTTCTTCCGGAGACGGAAACTCCTCTTCCCATCGGGAAAACCAATTCGAATCCTCTTCCCTCATTTTTTGTTCAATTGAAGGATAGTTTTGTTGATTAATTGAAGGGTTTAAGGAGGAGACAGGGATTTGATTTGAATTGATTGGATTTGTTTAGGGAGGGGAATTTTGATTGAGAGTGGTGGAGGGAGGAGGAGGAGGAGGAGTGTGGTGTGTGGTGTGGAGAGATGTTCGAGGTGGATCTTGTTTTTCTCTTTCAGCTTTTTATTTTGGGCACTGTTGCTGATGCTTTATTTTCTTCTTATGATTTTTATTTTTTCCGGGATTTGGTGGTCTTCTTACTTGAGAGTGAGTGTTACAAGATCTCTCCAGGTTTTTTATTTATTATTTATTTCCCATGCTTATGCGTTTGTTCCACGCGCCTCTGTGATCTACTCTGGAATTTTCAATGCCTATTTCTTTACTTTTTTTATAAGAAAAAAATAACATTTTAAATCATGTATTGATTCTTTTGTTTTTTCTTTTCTTTCGTATGGATGACGACGACTCATTGACTCGGTAGAAATTTGAAGAAAATGTCTAAATTTGAGCGATTTTTTCCGTTTTGTTTTTAGCCTTTTAAGTTTATTAAATGGTTATATTGTTTTTTTTTTGGTGAATTTTAATGGTTATATTACATGATTTAGTTCACGTTTCAAAATTCGACACAAAATAATTTTTGAAACAAAAGTAATTTTGTCAAAAGATAAAAAATCTTTACTTTTACCTAAATTTTATTTTTATCCGTTGACCTGTATTAGAATGGGCATTGCATTAATTTTATTTTGAACTCATGCACTTATTCCATTTCTTTTATTCCTAAAAATAAAAAATAATATTATAAATTTTTTTATAATTATGACATTATTCATGTTTAATTAATTGAGTTAAATTTAATATGAAGTAATGTACCTTCCAAAGCAATGACAAGAAAGACAAACAACCCATAATTTGTTTTGTAGGTTGAGCCGGCAGTGACATTGGCGCGTGAAACACACGTGACGTGGAGGGAGGTGGGGGAAGATTTAGAGATGAGGGGCAATAAGGATGAGTTGTACGGGAACGGGGAAAGACTTTAGATGAGGAAGGAATGTGGAGAGAGATGCAAAGATTCTTTTATTTCTTGGCTTTGTGGAATTTCTTTCTTGTTTTGTAGATAGGGAATAAGTTGAGCTGGTGTTCGCTTACCTTTCATGATATCTCTCCGATTTCAAAGTTAAAATTCGATTTGACTGAACGAGAATGAAATGAATTCGGGAATAGGGATATATTCATAACTAGGTTAGCGATATTGGTGGGTGAGATTTAATTATTTAATTAATTAATTAATCAGATGGAATCAAAGAATTAGACACGAGAGTGTATGCCAAAATTTGGAAAAGGACCAATTGGAATAAGGGTTATAAATTAATGACAAAAGGTTACTCCTACTAGGCCCCCGAAGAAATTATTAATATTTTCTTTTATAGGAAAAGTTAGATGAATTGGACTACGAGCACTAGCGGACCTATTCATGAATTAGGTTAAGATAAAAACATCTCCTCATTTTAATAAAGTTACATGTATTTATTTTATTATTTTATATTTTACACTTCTAATTTTATTTGTTTGAATCCCCTGCCATGTTTTCTTGTAAAGATAAATAAATGCACTCCTTATTTTAATAAAATCATAATTATTTATTTTAAAATTTTAGTTTATATCTCTTATTTTTATTTTTATTTTTATGTGTTTGAATCCACTTATTCATTATTATGTTAGATTTTTTTCTAAATAAAATGCCTCCACTGGGTTGTAAATCTGCCACTAATATCAAGGGCTCATCAGGGTTCAAGAGATATCTTAAGGTTTAAAAAATATTTACATAGATATTTATATATTATCCATCAATAAGATTATTTTATTGTCACACAAAAAATTAAATTCAACTCTTTGTAAGATATAAGTATGTTTCTTATGAAGTGTTTTGTTGGCTGAAAATGATTAATATTAAACAAATGAGGTGTTTTTGTTGGCTGGAAATGATTAATATTAAACAAATGAGGGAAGTAGCATCTTTATTTATTTGTTTGGAATTGGAACAGAAAGCACGAAATGCCCAGAAGGGAAGCGTTGCAAGTGGGATATTACCTGTTGGCTTCAGAAATCAATTTATACCCCAATCACACACACAGGTCGAAACACTAGATGCATGAAAGGCTTGCGGGTTTGTCTACCTATTATTAGCAAAAGAGGGAGATGGCGCAATTATTGTTCCTAGAAAGGCATGTTTCCTCGTGCAGCATTGCCAACAACAGTACTGACGGACCAAATGGAACAAAGTAATATGATAAGGGTACCCCCCATGTGATACCCATGTTTGCTGTTTCAAACAAAATAACCAATATCATGACAGGTGTGTATCTCTTGTACCATTAATGTTTTGGCATTTATGACATACAAATACTACTTTGTATTGTAGTACCAGACTTGTTTCTTTCCCCCCTTTTCTTTACCATAAGGAATATTCATGGAAAATGCCCACCACTTGAAAACTATACTACATATCTATGTATCTAGAATTAGAAATATCGAACACCCTGTCTTCATACACTGTGTTCTACTTTCCTTAATATTTAACTAGGCACTTCAATAATTTCATCTTAACAATGCCTAAATTTCTCACTGTTTAATAATTAAATAGGAAATAAGCACCCTATTTTATTGGAGCAATAATACTCTTTGACTTCGGAGATCAAATCCAACAAATAGAAATACGAACATTTTAACAAATTTTTTTAATTTCTTTTGAAAAAGATTTATGGGTTTGTATAAAATAAAATATTCAAATGGTGCAAAATGAAAATAAAAAGAGTAATTTTACACTACATTTTTTTTGTACAAATAATTGACTAGTTAAAGTAAATTTCGTTAATAGTTAAAATAATTTAAATGACGATAGAAAAGTCTAGCTGACAAATTATGTCACTTTATTGCTAAATTATTAAATTTTCATATGAAAATATGACAGCCTAAAGAAACTAATAAGTACCAATTAGAATCTTAAATCCATGATGTTTATCCAATCATCGTAGACAAATTATCCAGATCCAACTCAATTGGCGACCTGAATTTTATATAGACAAACTCCGCTTTAGTTTAGAAAATTCAAATCTCACTGAAAACACGTGGCAAAAGATAATTAATCAAACACAAAAAAAATGATTAATCTCGTGCACAAAAGTCCCATTGACCAAAAAATATCTCATACCAGCTAGTAGGCATTATTCATGACCAAGGATACGGGGTATAGAAATAATTTTGAGGGGAGAAATAGATTTTCTTAAAAAATGTAGGAAAAAAAAAATATTTGTGCGTTTCAATGAGTAGATTCATTGAGCCCAAATACCCAATGCAACCATCCAACAAAGGTAGACTAATGATAACAATAATCTAATGATGTGTCAATAGTGCAGTAACCACAAAAGTTAACAAAATCAACTTCTCAAAGAAGCTTTTGAACAATTCGCTAAAAAAATATTCGATCTAAAATCGTGTTATCATCTTCTAGTCAATAAATTTCATCTACAACTGTGATATTACAAGTTGAGTGTTCAAATTACGCAAGGAGTACAGCATAACGCATTGAATTTGCCAAAACACGAGTAAACTGTATATGCGTTGCTCTCTGCTAATATACTGTACTAATCCTCAAGCTATGCAAGTTTTATCAACAAACTTGATAATTTATGATTGTGTACAATTACAAACTTGTGAAGCCGAGACCTAGAGAAAATTGTTGAAAATGGCGCACAGATATGGATGGCTGAGTTCCTCAGACAACATTGCTATCTCTCTCACCTTCAAAAGTAACACGCAAGCAAAACTCACGTGAGACCACATTAGTAATCATTCTCAAAAGCTTTTCATCTTTCAACGGAAAGGCTGACCATGATTCAGCCAAGGGGTTTCAGCACAAATTTGGGCAATTACACATTTTTCTCTTACTCTGGGTGAATTATTGATCCCCATTACTAGTGCTTCACAGATACTGCACTCATACTTTATATAAAGGCTCAATCTAGCCAGTTGGCAGGGCAGAAGATCCCCATGTAATGCACGTGAGCCCAGTCACTGGAATATGACAAAAATAACAGTTCCCTGAGGACTGTTGTTAAATACCTGGAGCAGTTCTCAAATTAAAGATGACAAATGGAATCTGATAGAGGAACGATTTTACAATGTGCAAGATTTTATGAACTTCCTGCTTGTTCACAGAAAAAAAAAAAAAGATAATTTAGTAACAACTGAAGTTGTAAATAAAATCAGATTTCATCTGAGATCAACAAACACATTCAGAATTTCTAATTCCACCTTGCAGTCCCAAAAGAAAACAAAGGCATTCTGAATATCACAAACTGGAATAAGAAATGTTTACCAAATGTTGAACTGAGTAGATCTACTGTCACACTGCATATCATTGAATTCATCCTTTATATCACAGCAGTGGACAGCTCTTTGAAATTTTGTTGATAGCTTCTGGTAGGAGTGAATTTCTGATGGCTGGATCTGTTTGATTGCCATCTTTAAATGCTCCATTGTTATAACTGAAGCATCAAGGCTCTCCTGGCAACATAACATCACAACAAATTTTACTTTGTGACAAGTGACAAAACATCCACCAGAAGTCATGTTGACAGACAAACCTCAATTGCTGCAACAGCTGCCTCCCGACATATCAATGATATGTCCGCCCCTGTACAACCATCTGTGAGTCGAGCTAGTTCTTTAAGGCTAACATCAGAACCACACGGGATTTTATGCAGATGTATGCGAAATATCTCTTCCCTGTCCACCTCATTTGGAGGTCCAACATATAGCAGACGGTCAAAGCGTCCTGTAAATGTCTTACATCAGTCATTTGAAACTTAAGCTATTTTTACACAACTCATCCACCTTCATGTATCTGAATGGGCAAGAGACATAGAGAATAACAGAAGAGAGAGAATACCTGGCCTTAAAAGGGCAGGGTCAATCTTGTCTGGCCTATTTGTAGCAGCTATGACGGTGACATTAACTCTTTGATGCAGACCTGACACCAATTAAGTTTTTGTAAAAAAAAAAAAAATGATCTCAGTCCAAAGTTAAAAAAATAACTTCACAAAATTTCATTTTCTAGCCAACAGATATAAACCAACACGTTGGAGCCATACACAAGTTGAATGAGCCCCAAGCAGTTTATCAGTAGTTATCTTGCATCTTAAGCAATATGTATATATAAGTAAATAATTCACATTTCCACTGCTCAAGATTCATCACTAACCATCCAACTCAACAAGAAGTTGACTCATGACCCTATCTGATACTGAAACACCATCACTTTCCTTCCCACGAGTTACAGCAAGACTATCTATTTCATCAAAAAATACTATTGATGGAGCATTGGCCCTTGCTTTTGCAAATAATGATCTGACAGCCTTCTCAGATTCACCAACCCATTTGCTGAAGAGTTCAGGACCCTTGACTGCTAGAAAATTCAGCCCTGCTTCAGAAGCAACTGCACGTGCCATGAGGGTTTTACTACAACCTGGAGGCCCAAACATCAAAACACCTGTAGGAGGGCGAGTCCCAATACGATTGAATGCATCATGGTGTTTTTGTGGCCATTCAACTGCTTCCATCAATTGAGCTTTGACCTCCTTTTGACCACCAACATCTTCCCAATTAACCTTTGGAACCTCAAGGATTACCTAAGTAAAAATTTGGCAACCACAATATTATGTTTCATAATCTATTTTCACAAAAAAAATTGATGTAAAAAATTCTGATCTGTAGTGCAATGCCTTGTGATTATAAGTTCCTCAACAGTAGTTTGTATCAAATAAAGCGTGGATAAAAGAAAATACAAAGAGAATATCAATTTATTTGACAGAAATTCCATAGATGTGAGCCTATACTTCAACCTTGTAAACTAACTATACTGATTACAACCAATAACAAATCACAGTTGAATGGGGGCATTGATTAGAGATGGCATTCCTTGTACAAGTAATTTTAATGAGCCAGGTTATGCATTAAGGCAACTAAGGTAATTCATTATATGAAGCATGAAAGGATTAACAAAATATTTGGGAACACAAATATAAGCCAAAATAAATAAGACAGATTTTGGCTCAGATAATATATTTTATTAAAAACTGATTTGCAAAATCCTACTCACAGCATTAACCATACCTCTCTCATGGCACTAGGTCTTATTTTCATCCTAGCCTTCTGAAAATCTTCAAAGCTTACTTTCAAAATCTGCTCTTCTTCACCACCATTAGGAATTATTTCCATAGTTTCAGAAGTCATTTCAATCATGCAGGAAGGTAATACACGACTGGAGGTCACTGACATATCTGAAACAGATGAAGTCGCATCACCTGAATGATCTATTGAGTTTGTTGCACCATTCATCAAAGCAGGTTGCTCTGTTATGTAATCAAAACAAGAATCATAAGTCTTCTTAAAATTAGCATAACGCCGTAGACAAATCAAGGCTGCCTCATTGCAAAGTGCAGCCAGATCAGCACCCACAAAACCATGAGTGACGGTGGCAAGGTTTTCAATTTGCAACTCAGAGAGAGAGTGATCCATTTCACTGAGAAGAGTGAGCAAAATATCTGAACGTTGGTTGGGTGATGGCACACCTGCATATGGATTTTTAGGTGAAGTTGTATAGTAAATGAGTTCTTCTGTGAATCCCTTAAAAGTATTTAAAACAGAAAAATTGATCTATTACGTACAATGCATGTTTCAGACTAACATTATTTTACAAGGATAAGTCACTCATGAACATGCAAATCAACAACTACACTAGCGGCATTAATGATTTTCAAGCATTATGGATCAAATTGCTATTCTAATTTTCCCTTTCATGATTCACAAAAGTTGCACAACAAAGCCTGTGGTGACTATCCTCCCCTCCCCCCCTCCCCCCCAAAAATAAAGCACATACTGCATGTGGGCATTCTAGCTTTGTTCATACCAATTTCAATTTCCTTGTCAAACCTTCCCGGTCGTCTGAGAGCTGGCTCAATATGGTCAGGCCGGTTAGTGGCAGCAATTACAAGTAACCCTTCACTTCTACTAATTCCATCCACCAGATTTAATAAAGTTGCAACCAATCTTTGAGATAGCTCTTCACCTCCATCTTTCCTTGCAGGGGCAATTGCATCTAACTCATCAATGAATACCTGTACATAACAGAAACCACACATTCAGCCATTCAGAAGAACTTTTGAACATATAAAAACATCAGGTTTAAAATAAGTGGAACTATTCTCAGTGAATTAAACAAAAATATTATCCATAACTTTTTCACCAAAATTCAACCAGAATTTGAAATAAAACCAGGGCACTAAATTACAAAATAATGCTTAATTTTTCATTATATACAATTCTATAATCCTATTGCCTTCAAATCTTACCAATTTCCACAATTAACAACTTTTATAATTGAATGCCTCAGAAACTTCAGTTATCTTTGTATTGTACCTCCTTTAAGATTTCACTTGATTTATTAAGACCAACATTCCAGAAGCAAAATTCTTATATATTTCATGAAGCCTCATAATGTTAGGTGTTTCAGTGACTCCACAAAATCAGCATCACATATGCCATAATAAAGATATGCCAGAATGCTTTAAGAAAAGGGTCTCTTTGTAAATGCATTAGTTGTATCATAAATATGAAAAGGGGTATGAAAACAACAGAATTGAAATCACAACTACAAAATCACAAGTACCTAGATGCGTAATTGCAGTATTGCACATGCTAAGATTTACTGCTAAAGGTCTAAAACTGTAATGAAAAACTTCAACAACTCTCTTGTGATATGTAGCTCGTATAAACATTATTTCAGTCAAACACATAATGGAAACAACTGAAACAATATTTTGAGAGAAAAAAATCTAACCACAGCAGGTGCAGCTTGAATGGCTGAATCAAAAAGTTCATGCAATTGTTGCTCACTTTCCCCATAATATTGGGTAACAATCTCAGGTCCATTTATTGGGAAAAATTTGACCCCAACATCATGAGCACATAATTGAGCCAGGGAAGTCTTGCCTGTACCAGGTGGACCATGAAGAAGGACACCTCTTGTGGTTCTTAAACCAAAACTACAATTTGGAAAAAGAAGCATAAGCATGCAGAATTGCATGTACACATGCATATTAGTAAGTGAGGACATATAAGATATAACTATGATCATTGAGGTAAGTACTTCAAAGTTCAAACTATAAATTCAATCATTGGCAGGTATAAACTGATATAAATGCTTGCAGCAAAAAATTGTCAAAATCCATCCTCCAATAAATTGACTAAACAATAAAACAAAGAATTAACTGAATCATATAACATTTAAAAAAATGATAATATATGCAAATTAAATCCAATAAGCACAACACAAGAGACTGCCACTTGAACTATCTTTTCAAAAACTACTGCTAGAGCAGAATTATGATCAAAACTCTAAATTCTAAACCATTTTTCCATTTCCTTATGAAACTATAAGGGATCTATCTTAATCAGATATATACAACATAAAATTCAAAGAAAGAAAATACCAAGCCTTCATCTCAAATATAATATGAATCCACCGAAAATAATCAGTTTGCGGCAGGCAGGCAGGAACTTTAATTAACAGTGAGCACTACTTGAATCCAACAAAAGATAAAATTATGCATAGAACAACACACAATCTATGGCAAGGAAATAAACAAATAAAAGTATTCAACATTAAATATCACACACATGAAAATATGCATCAGACAAGACCTACCTTGATAAAGCATTGCTCACTGACGAAGAAATTATATCCTTTAGAAGTGTATATTCTTTGGATAGACCACCCAATTTAGAGATTTTATCATGTAAACTAGCATTACCAACTTTGTGTTCTAGTTTCACACAAGGTATATCCCTTTGAATTGGCTCTTCAGATGCTGCATTTGATGGCAGAGATAAAAACACCTTTGTTTCATCATTAACAGTGAAAGCCTGATTTACACTCTCTGCTATATCAGAATCCTCAGGATATAAATCACTGTTTCTATTTGATGGACAATGATCAGATTTGGTAACTGGCTGCTTCTTAGCTCCTATCACTTGGAAAAAGCACAACTCTGATAACATTGGGACATTGACAAGATTCCCTAGAAGTAAAGAGCGAGAATATAACCATGGTTTTGCACCCATCAGTAGTAATTCTTTAGAACTTTCCTCCCGTAATGCTAAGCTAACATCAAATGAATTCAACAATTGACTATTCAGATTTGGCACACTAGAGGCTGAATCATCAAGCAGTGGAGAAGACATCCCAATAGCATTAGAAAACTTTGATCCATTCGAAGGCGTTGCAGGAGATGCAACAATATCATTCTCAGATTGGACATGGGATTTCACCTTAGACATGCCTAATGAGGGAAATTTATTAAATTTCAATGGCAGCACATTCTTAGAAGGAACCAACTGAAGATACAATTCCTTGCAATTATATATAGGCAGACAATTATTTTCTGTAGAACGTTGTTCATTGCTCCCATTTGCAAGACTTTTCTGTTGTATTGGATGAACAAACACACTTGTGCCCAAAGGAGGACATCCCATGGCATAATAAAGGTTTGAAGACAGGCGTACTCCATTCTTCAAAATCTATGTAATAAAATATGCATCAGACAAGACCTACCTTTTATAAGGACACTAAAACGTTAAATTGGCTTCATTCTATTTCTAAGAACTAACACACAGACGCAGACACACACACACGTAGAAGGATCATAATCCTTCAAATAGAGTTTATAAAAAATAAAAGAGCAAATGACAACAACAACCCCTGAGCTTTTATCAAATTACACATAACTCCACTCTTTTTTTATTTTCCTACACTAATCCCCTTTAAGTTTGAAAACATTACCCTAAGACCCCCTTATATGTTTTTGAAAACATTACACTGACACCTCTCAAACTTTACACAAACACCCCCTTCAAGGGAGGTGAAAGTAATAGTTAAAAAAGTAGGGATGCTTGTGTAATTACACAAAACCTCATGGAGTGTTGCCGTAATTTGCTCCAAAAAAAAATAGTAGCAAGGCAAACCTTACTAGAAGGAAACACTGTTGCAAGCACAAAGTAGTTTCCCGCATAATCATCGAAGGCCTTGCTACTTTCCAATCCATAGAATTTTTCACATTCATTAGCTAACGAAGCAAGGGGAAAGCTATGCAATTGCGAACTTTTATCCCCGGAAGATGGAATAGACACCTGCAAACCAATCAGAATTGTAAAATAAGCATAACAACGTCACAAAGAATCCAATCTCGCAACACGAAACTATGAGCACCAAAAAATTAAATGAATAAATAAACTGATATTAACATTAATTCTTATAAATAAATAAAAACATAATTGAACAACATAAAGAGAGACATGAGAAAGCAATTGCGATGAGTAAGTAAACCTAAAATTGAGAAATGAGAAAGAATGAAGATATGATGGTGGTGATTACCGAGACAGTGGAACCGGGGGAGAAAGAGAGGGAGAGCATGGAAGGTGCGGAGAGCCAGATTCTGTTAGCAACGGGGACGGTGTCGTCGACGTGAGTGAGTTCGGCGACGAACGCGGATTTAGCGATGAGAGAAGGAAACTTTCGAGAAGCATCTTCGCAGAAAGAGTTGAGTTCAGAAGGTTGGAGCGTTTTGGAAGGCGTGGTGGTGTCATTGGAGGACAATGATGAGTGCTGCTGCAAAACTTTGGATTGCTTCTTTTTCTGCTTTGAATTCGAACTCGAAGAAGGCATTGTTTGAGCCTGCGTTGCGTTGGGAACTCTACTGAAGGAGTTGTGTTGTGATTGTGACTTGTGAGAGAGAACGAGGGGATCCTAATTCCTAACGCAAAACCCCTTCTTTCAGCTTTCAGCTTTGAGCAAGAGAGGGTTTTAGCGTTTTAGACTTTTAGACTTTATAGTGAATGATGGCGCTCGTGTTTCTTTGGGCCAATGTTTGGGTGGCTTCGTGTCCCCTATTGGAGTCTGGAGATGCTTATTTACATCCATTTTTTCTCATTTGACAAATCAGAACAACTATCATTTGTCATAATTGATTAAGAAACTTAAGGAATAAATGTTTTTATTAGAATGTATTTATAAAAAAAATTATGTTCTTGATTTTTTCATTAGATATTTTCTCTTTAATTTTTAATCAATACAGTCAAAATACTGATTATCAAAACTCTTCTTTCTCTTTTCATTGTCCGCCGCCTACTTTCTTTTTCTTTAGTTTTTTATTTTTGACAAAAATACAATATTTTTTCATAAAATTAATGTTCTAATCCATTAATGTCCGTGTATAATTATTCTACACTATTATATATCATACGTTTATTGTTTTTTACAATAATTACCTCATTTATGAAAAAAAAACCCTCAATAATCATATCTTCAATAATTTATAACTGATTAAAAATATAAAAATAACTAGACAATGCTAGCCAATAAACTAAAATTTTGTATGTATTATGAAAATTATTTTTCACAATATATTAAGAGACATAATCACTTTTCATAAAATCTGTCAAATTGAAACGTAAAATTGCGAGAGAATTGAGGTATTTTAGAATATAAAATTAAATTAAAAAAAGTGGGAAATTCAGGCTAGGCACAATTGTATAAAAAAAAACTCACATCAATTGTATAATTTTTTCAACAGATAATAGTATCCAAACATGCATGGTCCTCCTCTTATAGTATGTTTTATTTACTGTATAATTTTTTCAACAGATAATAGTATCTAAACATGCATGGTCGGTCCTCCTCTTATAGTATTTTTTATTTATAGATAATACTTCTAAGAAAATTTTCATTTTTTACCTTCCATTTTAGTCTTCTATATGAAGAAAATTCATCTTTCGTTTAATTAATTTTACACCTAATATTTTTTTAAGGCAAACAAAGAATTTATTAAAAGAAAGTCTGCAATGACACACAAGCTGTGCTGTGACCCATCAACAGATAATGAATACATTTTTTACCATTAAAGTTTTAGCAGCAATGTTGGTTAAAAACACAGTAGGCAATGGACTTTTGTATATATAAGAAACAGTATGTTTGGCAGCATCATGTTAGCATTAAGATGTTTTAACAATGGACTTGTATATATAACTGCAACCTTTGCACACTCAGAACGTGAACCCCATATAAAAGTTTTATACTGTGACAATTTGGCTAGTGGACCAACTTTGCATCTTTTATATAAAAATCAACTCTTGTACCTTATGAAAAAAAAAAAATACAAATGATTATTTGCTGAATTATAAAAGACTATCACTGCTCCTCTCCCTTTTCTTCTTTTTAACTATGTTGGGAAACAGAACCTTCGGGTAGAAGAAATTTAGCCGGTGGGAGCACAGCAACAGCACCCTTCTGAGGGTCAGAATATTTTCTGTACACAACCCTAAGCTTTCCATTCTCAAGAGTGGAGTGGAACCCCACCAATAGTCTAGCACAATCCCTGTTTGCAACCAACAGAGCCAAATAGAATTAGAATTTAAACAACCACTGATTCAAAATAATGAATAGAAGTAAAGTCCAAATAATATTAACAAGACTGAAATGAAATCATATATCATCATCATATCATATTTACACATACATGAGTTGCTCTTGTGAGTAACCAGTGTGCAGCTTAAGTGTCTCATTCCAAAAGGGAGCCTTGTTCAGAGTGCATCTTGCTGCAAGCACTGCCGAGGCAGCAACCATTGACGGGCAGTACATTAAGGTTGCATAGTTCATCATTCCCAACTCAGACAGAAAATGAGCCATGTTTTCCAACTGCAATTACAGAAATTAAGAAATAAATTCAGACAATACACTAATTAAATTTAAATGAAAAACAAAAGCAAGAATCATAATATAAAAACCACAACAACATTCACCTCCTGATCTGGAACTGATGCCTTGATAAAACGAACTAGGAAAACAAAAGGTGTTGGCACAGTCAAAGTCCATTCCAGCTTGTTCAATATGGTTTTCTCCATGGCCAGTATATGTTCATGAGTGTAAGCCCTGTCTGAGAGGCAGACAAAGTCATTAACCTGCAATTCAATTCAATTCAAGTGTTGTTATTATTGTTATTATTCCCTTGACGACATTCATTGAATAGGCCAACACATTAATGAATAGATCAACATAGCAGGAAGTAGCAACAAATATATATACCTCAGGGGGCCAGATTTCTTCATATTTGGATGCCATCAGCATGGCACTGATGCCAACCAATTGCAGTTCCCTCCTTGGAACTGTCTTAACTGCTAAAAACCGATCAATTATATTGATGGTCAAGTAAAGGGTCTCAAGTGAAAGTTCAAACTTGATGTGAACATCTATCAGCCAATCAACCAGTATAGCTCTCATCCTCTCATTTATCTCAGGTTGTGAACCAATGTAGTCATGGGGGCGGCTCTCGTTCTACATAAATCAAAATGCACATTCACAAAATATTAGAATGCCAACTATCAAACACAACACACAAAAAACCTAATAGAAACCATGTTTGATACCTCAACAAGCTTGTAGAACTTGTAAATGTCATCGATGTATTCCACAGCAGCAAGCTCATTGTCAACATCAGAAGCATCAATGTCAATAATCTGCTCCTTTGGTTTGTTTGTTATGCCACATGCTGCCTGCAATATAAATCACAAGAACATCAAAAGGAGGAATAAATAAAATACTACTAATAATAAATTAATAATGTCATACAACATAGCATTAGACTTCAAACAGACAAAAAGGGGTTTTCTTTTTTTCCTTTCATTTTTATTATCTCGTATCTACCTTGCTCCTAGCAGTGAGCACTGAAGTAAGAGTGTGTTGTGATTTCTTCTTGGGGTTGGCATCTCCTTCCTTCTTCTTGTCTTTCAGGACCTCCTTCTTATCTGGACTAGCACCAATGTCAATGACTTCCTCAGAAGGCTTAGGTTTTAGGGTCACTTTCTTCGGACCTGGTTTGGGGGCCGCTCTTTTGGCCACCGCAACTCCTTCATTAGCAACGGCAGGAGGAGGACCAGCCACATTAGCACATGTTTGTCTCTACATTCCAAAACAAAAACCAGTCATAACTTGATAACATATAATAAGCACCCATGTTTGGTTTGCAGTTGGAAATGTCACAGGATAAAAACAAGTCTCAAATGTTATTTTTGTAACGGATTCCCCAAAACATGTTCTAAATCACCCAAAGTAAAATGAAAGAAAGTGACATAAAGTTCACCTTGTTATTATCAGCAGCTGCTGCCGCTTGTGCATTGGCAAGTAATTGTGCACCAAAACTCCTGAAAAAATCATAAAAATATCACATTAATATTGATTGGATGAGAGAGAAAAGAAACAAAGAGAACGAGGAAGATAGAACCTTGTGATGGGGCGATTTGGTTTGGCATCAACAATGCCTCTTACATTGGCCAAATTCCCAATGTCACCCAATGCCTTGCGGTTCCTTCCATCAGCAACACCGTTCTTCTTCTGTTGTTTTCCTCCCCCTACTACTGCTTCACCTATCAAATTGCAACAAAAGTGACCCATTAAAAAGAAGGTGATAGATTGATTTCGATCTAAACACACAGATTCAAATGCAACACTTAGGATAAATCCAACAGAAAGAGAAGTTATAAGGGAGAGGTCGTGGGTTCGAATCTCTCCCACTAACATTGGCCTTTAAAAAAATCCATCAAAAAGAAAAGCAAGAGAGACCCTTTTGATCTGAAAAAGATTGGCGAGAAACCAAAACCCATGAAAATTGAAACTTGTCTGTTATTCAAACAGATTTGCATCCAAAACACTATTTTTCTTATTTTCATCCATTTACAAAAGAAACCAACCCAGAATCCCCAAGATCCAACTTTTTAAAACAAAACTTGAACCAACACACCAGAAGATCAGACAACAAAAGACTCGATGAATCCTATTTTGATAAAAACAAGAAGCAGACACTCAAAGAAAAAGAATTCAAAAGCATAATACCTCTGGCTTGTTGTTGTTGAACAATTCTTGACGCCATTTGTGAGAGATTCTTCTTTGGTCTTGAATTGAAATCAAACAAATCTGTGTAGAAACCCCCCCTCCCTCTCTCTCTCTCTCTCTCTCTCTCTCCCTCTCTATGCGAATGATGAGTGCGAATGAGAATGAGATGAGAGGGACAGTGAAATATAGCCTTCTCTTTCGAAGCAGAAGGACGCCACGCTTCTCCCTTCAACGGTCAATTTTTCTTAACCGCATCTGAACCGTTGGATATTACACTCATCTGACGATGGATATGGAGAATAAAAATATAGCCGTTTGAGATTCAAAAACAAGGGGTGCCAGCGGAAACCCCAAAATATTCCAATGGTAATGGGGAAATGAGCAAAAAAATAATAAAAGGAAAATAATAAATAAATAAACAAAATTGTCACGGGCAATAAAATGTCTTTCTAATTTTTGCATCCGGCAAATTAGTTTTTATTTAATAATTTTAATTAAAAGGTCAGTGAGTTTAATATCTTCAAACCATGAATGCATATCGACAAATCTTTAATCTAAAATTTAATCACAATTAACAATTAACATTGATAAAAAATAGTCACAATTAAATGTGTTATGTGAGAAATTCCTATTTATTTTTGTAATTACATTCTTATTTGTTCAATTGTGTTAAAAAAATCTCAAAAAAACTATCAAAGTAAAGCTAAATAAAATAAACATAACTCCTTCCTAATATATGTTGAAAAAGAACAACTCACAAAGTTTTAAAATAAATGTATTTATCATTATAAGGTGAAAAAATATTTTACAAAATTATTTTGATGCTATTTTTACTTTTAATATTACATTAATACAGTAATTAGACTAAACATATGTATTAATATATTATTCTTTTTTTAATATTTAGTTTGCTAAAAAAAGTTTGTCTTAAATTTAATGTGGTTAAAATTAATTAAATTTTAATGAAAAAAATTGTTTTGAGATAATATTATTTTTATTTTATAAAACTATGAAAATGTTAGTTTATTTTAAAAAAAGTGTTCAAGAAATGGTAAAAAAATGAGAAATAATCCATTGCCTTTAGAATCTAATTATAAGAAATAAAAGAGTAAAAAAAAGTTGCAGTCATTTACGTGAAATGTAGCGTCTATCCAAAAGCATATAGAGTTTTTAGTAGAAAAAAATGTTTTAAAAAAAAAGAATTGAAAAGGGTGGGCATTTAGTTAGAAAAAAAGGGTTAGAGAAATGTTGAATTGAGAGAGACATGACAGGCGAGAATTGGACAAAAATTAGCGGGAAAATAAATTAATGAAGATATGTCCTGTTTCAGTTCAAATACATTTTTATATATTCTAGTAAGTAGATTATATGAAATACAAGAGTAAAAAGTATTAAAAAAAAGCTATAGTTTGTTATGTGAAGTGTAGCGCCTATCTAAAAGCATTCAGGGTTTTAAGTAGAAAAATGTTAAATTAGAATTGAAAGGGGAAAGTTAACAAATTGATGAATATAGAGACGCGAGAATGACACGAATCAAACAAAAATTAGCGGAAAAGTAAGCTAATGAGATATGCCTATGTCAATCGCAAAATGTCATTTAATATATAGTAAATGTGATTATAAGAAATAAAAGAGTAAAAAATGTTAAAAAAGAATTGAAAGGGACAAGCATTTAGTTAGGAAATAAAATGTTATAGAATTGCTGAATTAAGGCAGGACCCACGGGAATTAGACAAAATTTAGCCAAAAAGTAAGTTAATAAGAGTATGCCATGTGACAATCCAAAAACGTCGTTTTATATATAGTAAATAGATTATAAGAATAAAAGGATAAAAAGTATATAAAAAAAAGTTATAATCATTACCTGAAGTGTAGGGCCTATCTAACAAAAACATCCAAAGATTTTAGTAAAACAAATGTTAAAAAATAATTAGATAAAAATTAGCAAAAAAATAAGCTAAAGAAGATATGTCACCTGTCAATCCAAATTAAAACAAGGCTAAATAATTTTAAAAAAACACAATCATATACTCAAAATTTGAATTTAAGACTATTATTAAATTAAAATAATTTTGCACCAATTGATATACACACTCGATAATAAAGGTTTAACGATTTAAATTACTATACTAATTTAATTTATTTTTGGCCAAAAATTAACAAATTTTTAAAGAAGTAAAAAATAATTCTAAAAACCTAAATTCCAAATTACTATAAATATTTTCTTAAGTCCAAAGTTCTAGAGTTTCGAGAAGTCAAAATTTTAGGGAGAATTTTTTTTAACAAAAATAAAAAATTTTGGGAAAATTTTGTACGTTACAAGACCATTTCCATTTTTTATTATATCAATAATATTAATAATTATTAGAGCAATAATCTTATTTTTTTCATATTAGAAACTAGAAGAAAAAAAAGAAAAAGAAAGAGAGGATGTACCAAAGCTAAATTTAACTAAGTTTAGTACTATACGCACATGGTGGTATACTCCTAAAGCTATTAAATTAAATATAATATATATATATATATATATATATATATAATCATAATTATATATATACCACAAAAAATATAAATAATTACATACCACCGCCAATATACTAGTAAAGGGTGTATATTTTTTAGACTCCTTTGAAGAATTTTTAAATCAAATAGAGATTTGTAGCAAATGAAATATAAATTACTTAAAATGCTTTCCAAAGACCCTTAAAATGTTCTTATTGTTGAAATATGCAACCACGTGCTTTTTGCTTCAAGTATCTCCGAGGATTAACTAAATACTTGAAACATTTTAATGAGATTATTGTTTTGAAACTGTTGCCGAAGCCTCAATCTCGGGCTCAACACTACTACCCTATCTTCTTCAAGATGTTTTAACGTTGTGTGGCAGCATTCAACATATATATGTTAGCGATCAGTTATACAACATTTATGTTTTTTTAACAATGAATCTTTAGCTATAAAGGCGATGAAGGAACTGATAAGTGGAAAACTTGAAACTTTTATAAATCAGATTTATAAACTATGGTCTACGGCTTATGAACAAATTATGGAAAACAAAAAACAAATGATTATGGTCTATGGCATAATACTCTATCCCTGCTTCTCCCTTTGTTTCATTAAACTCTATTGAGAGTCAGAACCCTTCAGTCATTAAACTTTAGCTGGTGGAAGTATAGCAACAGCTCCTTTCTCAGGATCAGAATACTTTATGTACACAACCTTCTCCTTTCCCAGCCATGGAGTGGAAGCTCACCAATAATCTAGCACAATCCCTGTTTATGTTTGCAACCAACAAAGTCAAATAGAATTAATTTAGACAACAATTGAATGGTAATAATAAATTGTAAAATCCAAATAATATTAGCAAAAGACCAATTCAAATTCACATACATAAGTTGTTCTTGTGAATAACCAGTGTGCAGCTTAAGTGTCTCATTCCAAAGGGGAGCCTTATTCAGAGTGCATCTAGCTGCAAACACTGCTGAGGCAGCAACCATTGATGGGAAGTACTTTAAGGTGGCATAGTGCATCATTCCCAACTCAGACAGAAAATGTGCCATGTTTTCTAACTGCAATTGCAGAAAGCAACCATTGATGGGAAGTACTTTAAGGTGGCATAGTGCATCATTCCCAACTCAGACAGAAAATGTGCCATGTTTTCTAACTGCAATTGCAGAAATTAAGAAATAAATTCGGACAAGACATCAAAAAAGAGGGAATCATAATTTAAGAGATTTGAAAAGAAAAAAAAAAAAGGTCATACTCACACACTCACTCACCTCCTGATCTGGGACTGATGCCTTGATGAAACGAACCAGGAAAACAAAAGGTGTTGGCACAGTCAAAGTCCATTCCAGCTTATTCAATATGGTTTTCTCCATGACTAGTACCTGTTCGTGAGTATAATCTGTGAGGCGGACTAATTCATTAACCTGCAATTCAAGACAAGTGTCATTCCCTTAACAATCATTGAAAACTAGTACGATACATGTGCATCCGCACGGGTGACATCGATGCTTCCGAGCGTTTTGAAAGCAAGTAAACAATTATATACATTAAACTATGAACTAAAAAACTGAAACTGTTAACGTATTAAAATGAATTCATAATACATCAATGAACACGTCTTGTAGGTAGCAAGTTAGCAACAAATATATATACCTCAAGGGGCCAGATTTCTTCATATTTGGATACCATCAGCATGGCACTGATGCCAACCAATTGCATTTCCAACTTTGGAACTGTCTTAACAGCTAGGAACCGATCAATTATGTTGATGGTCAGGTAAAGGGTCTCAAGTGAAAATTCAAGCTTGATGTCGACATCTATCAGCCAATTAACTAGATTAGCTCTCGACCTCTGACCTATCTCAGGTTGTGAGTCTATGTAGTCATGAGGGTGGTTCTCGTTCTTCATGCATCAAATTAATGGACATTCACAAATTAGAATGTCATCTCATCAAACACAACAAAAAGTAAAAAATAAAAATCATGTTTGATACCTCAACTAGCTTATAGAACTTGTAAATGTCATCAATATACTCCACACCAGCAAGCTCATTGTCAGAATCAGAAGCATCAATGTCAATAATCTGCTCCTTTGGTTTGTTTGTATGCCACATGCTGCCTGCAATAGAACATCACAAGAACTTATTGTAAAGAAAAGAAGCATATATAGTGGCATACAACATAGCATGGTTGAGTTCAGATAAACACAGAAGATTCTTTTTTTTCATTTTATTTCTATTATCATTTATCTCAACTCACCTTGCTTCGAGCTGTGAGAACTGAAGTAAAAGCGCGAGAATCCTTGTTCTTGTTTTTCTGGACCTCCTTGTCTGGACCAGCTTCAATGTCAATCGCTTCCTCAGCCTTTGGTTTTACATTGACAGAAGCCTGTTTCTGCAATTCCAAAACAAACAAAAAAACAGTCATGACCATATAAGATAATTCAAAACTATATTCAACAAAAAAACAGTCATGACCATATAAGATAATCCAAAACTATATTGAACGATTTACCAAAAAAGTAAAATGAAGTAATATAAAGAGTAGTAGTTCACCTTGTTATTCTTGGCTGCTGCTTGTGCTTTGGCAAGAATTTGAGCACAAAAACTCCTAAAAGAATCATAAGAATATTACTTTTAACATTGAGTGAGTGAGTGAGTGAATGTATGAGAATGAGAGAGAGAGAGAGAAGGAAAAAAAAAACCTTGTGATGGGGCGATTGACTAAATTCCCAATATCACCTAATATCTTGCGGTTCCTTCCATCCGCTATACCCTTCTTCTTCTGCTGTTTTCCTCCCCATACTACTGCTTCACCTAACGAATTGCAAAAAAAAAAAAAAAAAAAAGCCACTCATTGAGAAAGGTGAACATAGCTTATGATGTAACACACAGATAGTTTCAACAACAAAAAAGAGAAGACATAAAGTTGGTTGGATGGTTAAGAAAGAAGGGAATGAGGGAAAGGTCCCGAGTTCAATCTCATGCTAACACAAACTAACTAGAGTGGCTTGTGTTTTCATTTAATACAAAAGAAATCAAACTCAAACCCAAAGATCTCATGTTTTCATTTAATAAAAAAGAAACCAAACACAATCCCAAAGATCCAACTTAAAAGAAAATTTGAACCAAGAAACCAAAGGGTCAAACAAGAAAGATTCATTCAATCTTATTTTGAGAAAAAAAAAAATTGAAAGAAACTAGCATTGAGCATCGCATCACACAGAGTATATACAACGATTCAAAAAAGACATCAATATGATAATACCTCTTGATGCCATTAGGAAAACTCTTGTTTGGTCTTGAATTGAATCGAAATATGATCCCCTTGGGTAGAACTTGTCTCTCCCTCGCTCTCTCCCTCTCTCTATGTGTGTAGGATGAGTGTGAATGAGAACGAGATGAGAGGGGACACTTAAATAGGTTTCGCCTCAACGGTCAATTTTTTTAAGCCTGTTGTTGAATTTTAACCATGGAGAATAAAATAGCCGTTGTAGATTCAAAATAACCGATGGTAATTAATGGGGAATTGCAATGGGCAAAATAACGATTAACGGGTATAGAGCAATTAAATTTAGATAATGACTCGAAATTTTGTAAATATTCTTCTATTGGATCTTGCTAAAAATAAAAAATATTTAATATAAAAATTATAGAAGAATATAAAAAAAATATAAACATTACAATTTTATGCATCTCAATCCTTAATTCGTATTTTTAGTACATTTATTAACATTTGTCATACTATATTAATGTACTTATTTTTTAAGACCTGACACATTTGAAAAAAATAAAATGGAATATTTTTTAAAATTAATCTTTATATTATAAAAGTAATGTATATTGGTATAGTTTTTTTGGCTCAAAATATTAGTAATTTGGTAACTTACATGTCAATGGAATGAACTAGTATTGATCAGCTTCTATTAATTGCATCCTTAGTGAATAACATAATGATTTATTTTCTTAAAAAATTAAAAATAGCTCTTTTTTTTTAATAGGTCTTCTTTTAATTTGAGTTTATAGTTTTGTTTTTTTCTTCTTTTAAAATATGAATGCTGTGTTGCATCTATTGTACCCTAGGGAAAAAGAGACACTTTGTGCCTCATCATGTATTTTTTAAAAGAAAAAAAAGAAAAATAATGGAGATTATATAATAGTGGGTAGTTTGTAAAGATGACTATAGTAACTTGCATATGTGGTTATAAGGGTAAAATAGGTACAAAATTGTAAACACCAAAATATCTTATGGCTTTTATATAAAACTAGCAGAAATACATGCATTGCGCTTATATGTCCGTATTTTATTTCATTATCACATGTTATTTTTGTTAAAAATAATATTATTTTTAATATCTCTTAGTATCAACATTATATAACACACAATCGAATTTCATAAAATTAAAAAACACACAGTTATCGCATGTTATTTTTGTTAAAAATAATAATAATTTTTAATATCTCTTAGTATCAACATTATATAACACACAATCCAATAACAAAAAAATAATAACACACAGTGTGTGTTTTTCAATTTTATGAAGTTTTAAGTATATTTATAATTCACTGTAGTTTTATCCCATTACAATAATGTGTGAGTGTCTTGATGAAAACATATACTGTAACATTCTATTCTAAAATTATTTGTTGTTTAAAAAATTTAAAAATATTTTTTGTTTAAATTTTGATTTTAAAATTTTAATATTGAATAAAATAACATAAAAAAATTTGAATATTATATTGTCTTTATTTTCTAATGTTGAATATAACTTTTGTTTCATTTTTTTCAAATTCTTTGTCTCTAATTTCTTATGGTTTTGTTATTCAAGTGAATCTTTTATTAAACAATCAAATTAAAAAGAAATTTTTATTTTATTTTAAAAATTATTTTCCATTTCAGGATTTTATTTAAAATGAATGGTTACTTGGAATAGGCTAACACATATTTAAAATGAGTAATTATTTAAAATCAGTTTTACTTTTTTTATCAATAAATCTGTTTCACTTTTAAAATTACCAATTTTACATATAAAACCAAAATGAGTTTTTAAATTATGTGAATGACAATTTAATATGCATCAATTTCTTATTTGGGGTTGGTCAAATTAATGGTCTATCCAGCTTGTGTTTTTTGTTATTTTAAAAAAATAAATCCATGAAATTGTGAACCATTTTGTGTTATTTCATTTTATTTTGTGTTGTATGTGTCCTTTCAACTGCTAATGTAATATGTGTTAATCTTTTAAAATTCATTCTATTGAATACACAATACATGATCAATTTTAAAAATATTACACTTAATTATTTTAATGAAATTTTGTTTTTATTTTTTAGAAAATAATAAAAGTATAAAAAAGCAAGCCTAAAAAAACGAATTTGGTTTTTATTTTTCTACATGTCACTTTATTGATTTAAAACATATAAAATTGGTTATATGTATGATTGAAGGTTTTTTCTTTTTTAATTTAATGTGGGACGTACGTGTATTTATGATTATCTTTAATTTAGTTGCATTAATAAATTATTAATATATAGTCACGTTAAATTCAATTATGTAACTTCAAATCAGGTAGATTTAGTACATATAAGAGTTAATATGTTAACAAATGAAGAGAGAGAAGACTATAGGAGAGAGTTATGAATTAAAAGTTATTAACTTATTATAAAGAAAAAAGTGTAACAAAATCAAGAATGTGACGGTGATTTTAAAAGAGGGGATGAAATGCAAAAGAAAATGGGCCCAGTGGTATTTTAGAAGAGGGATGATGTAAAAGAAAAGGGGCAAGTGCAATAGAAAAGGTGCAAAGTGGTGTTACTAATAGGGGATTGAATCATCTATCTTTTTGAGCAAAAAATTTGGATTTTTATTATTTCAAAAAAATATGTGCAATTGTAAATTACTTTTGTGTTATTTCATTTTATTTTACATTACATCTATTATTTTCATTTTAGTGATATGATTATTTTAAACTTTTAATAAAGAAATTATAAGATCAAACTATAAAGATACGACAAAATTATAACTACTAAAATTATAATTAACTATTTTTTAAATTAAAGCCCAAATCAGTCAAATAATTATTTAACAATTGTATAAAAATTCATTCTTTGAATTAAAGAAAAAATATGGAGTGTTATTTAAAAAAGAAAATTGCATATGATTTATCATAATACATCTAATAAACCTGAAATGGATACATGAAGGAAACAAAATTATAAAATTCATATTATTTTAAATGTTTTGATACTTGTAGCAAATTGTTGATAATTTGTTGACTGGATCAATTATCAGATAAATATCAATCTCATTGTACTCAGTGTTAGTTGTCATGTAAATTGTGTTGCTTATGTTTTCTCTAGCTATAAATTGTTCATCTCTTAGACAATTCATTTGTTTTTGTTTCATGATCATTCTTCGCCTTCTATTTCTTGTATTTTTCCTCCATGTTTGTCTTTGTTGTTTGTTGGCTTCATTGTTAAGTATTTAAATTATCCATACTTTATATCACCTGTCAAAGAAAGAAAATTTTCATAAATTAATGCAAAAAAAGAAATTAATAAGGGATATAAAGAGATAAATAGAAGGTTGACAATATATTTGAAATGAATTACGTATGTAGTTTAGTTGTGTCACACAGTTATAGGGAGTTTTGTGGTGGATTGACCGAAAGAATAAGATTGAGACAATAATATAAAATGGAAATAAAAATAAGAGGAGAAAAAGGTAAGATTGAGAGAGAATTAAGATAAAAATAAATAAGTGAATTTCTTAAAAATCAAAATCACCCCAAAATCTGATAACTTCCTTCGAATTTGATTGTCAATCAATTGCTTAAACAACCTTTTTGAAGTTATGGAGTTGTGATAAACCTGAAATGCAAATAAAATATTAGAAAAAAATTAAAACGCATACATAAACAATTAAAATAAATGGTACCATATTGTATAAAAAAAACTCACATCCAAAGGCTAAACAAATAACCTGAATATAAATTAAGAACGAAGTGAGGATAAATTAAAAATAAATTAAAAGATGAAAATAAGAAAAGATTGAATGTGATTAGATGGAATACTTAAACTGCATGGAACCATGATAAACAAAATTGCACTGTTAACCATTAAAAAAAGATAAACAAAATTGGTCCCTTGCAACATTAAAAAATGAAAAAAAAAAATATGAGCTTTTCTATTCATTTGTTATAGAAAATGGGGGTTGAAAAATATAAAACAATATTGAAGCAAGTTACTCAAGTGAAGGGGTAAGATGATTTCTTACATATAGATGACATGCAGAGCATGTTTCAAGTTTGCAAATTAAGTTGAAGATCAAGTTGGCTGCAAACAACGATATAACTAATAGGCAAATTCAATATTCAAAGGATGCAGGGATGAGTTAGTAGGAAAATTGTTTCCAATTGAGTAGTGTGCAAGAAGACAAAATGAAGGAATAAAATTAAGTAGAAGTAAGGAAATATAAGTAAGTAGAAGAAGTAAGGAAATATAGTCATGATGAGTGAAATTGAAATAACAGTTAAATGTTTGTATGTGAGCCATTCTTATCACGTACCCATAGTTGGTTGTAGCGTGACAGTTTTGTTGTTGGTTACATGAGCGATTCCAATACAAGAATAATAGGTGATAATTTTGTGATTAGTTTAGGGACAAAAGCATCAAACAAAATGTGTACACGAAAAAAGGATATCCCCTTTATATATTATATTGCACTATATTATTTTTTATATTTATCATTTTTAATTGATGTGTATACTAATTTTAGTTCAATGTATGTTTTGAATACATGTTGATTTATACAAAAAAAAAATTTGTGCATTGTGCGTAGTCTATCGTATTTTAGTAGTATTAAAAAAAATATATAAGTTTAATAATTAGTGAAATAGAGTTATCTTAATTTTTATAATAAAAAAATATATAAGTTTAATAATTAGTGAAATAGAGTTATCTTAATTTTTATAATAAAAAAATCTATAAAATAACATGAAGAAGAAGAAAAGCATAAGGTAAAAAAAAACTATAAAATACAAGAGTTTTTTCTCCTTAGTTGCCCAACTTCTTTGTTTTCTCTTCAGAATTTTCCTTTCAAACTCTTTATTCTTTTATTCTTTAACCTTATTAACTAAAAAAGCTTAAGGAATAAAAGAAAAAAAAAGTAGTGTGATTAAACCACGCTACCTAAGTTCATCAACTGTTGCGGATGATCTGCCAAATCAAAACATCCAAGTTCTGTATAAAAGGATGAAAAACTTGAAGAGTTGTTAACGGAAAGATCATTGAAGGAGGATAAAACCTTGAAGTGTTAACCAAAGATTATACTTTGAGGATCTGAAAAATGAACTTGTTCGGTCTAGGTTAATGAAATTTCAATGCTACTTTCAAAAGGGCCTTCACTAAACACGTTATAGTAATCTGAAGAAGTTTTAGCAATAAGTTTTAAAGAACACACTGCAATTTAAATAAATGTTGTTTCAAGAAGTTTTAACATTCTATTGCCAGCAACATATGTTAGCAATAAGTTTTAACAGTTTATATTTTAACAGAGAACCTGGTTGCACTTCATAGTGAATGTAGAAAACACACTATGGAATTTAAAAAAATGTTGTTTCAAGATGTTTTAGCATTATGTTGGCATCAACATGTTAGCTAGGCATAGTGAGACTCGAATTCGTAGGTACCCGTCCGAATCCATCCCAATTTTAGCGAGGAAAAACTGAGTTTATCGGGTTCGAGTTTGAATTTTTCCCGATAGCCAAAAGCGGGGGCAGATATGGGATTACTGATACTCGCCTCGCACACGTCCTGTAATAAATAATATTAAAAAAAGAAAAAAGAAAGAAAATTATTTTGTAATTTTTTTAATTGAATTGATTGATTTTGTTTTGTAATTTTTAAATTATGATCCCATATTTTAAATGTGAGTTTGTTATTTTTTTATTTATTATGTATTTAGTCTTTTGTCTGATTTTTTCAATAAAAAAAGCTATATTATTTTTTAATTTTTTTAAATTTTAATCAAATAGCGAGGGCGGGTCGGGAAAAACCCGACCCCCACCGGGGACAAGGATGGAGATGAGTTTTAAAACCCGACCAGGATCGGGGGAGGGGTCGAGGAGCGATTTTTGAGTCGGGAGCGGGGACAGGGAATGCAATACCTGCCCTCGCCCCGCCCCGTTGACATGCCTAATAATGTTAGCAATAAATTTTAACAATGCATCTATCAAATTGCATAGAACGAGTCCTGATACAGCGATAAAGTTGTGTCTTGGTGACTTGTTGATCATAGGTTTAAATCCGGAAACCGCCTCTCGCATATGCAAGAGTAAGCCTGGTACATGGTTTTTTGTGAAGGCGAGTCCTGACACAGCGGTATAGTTGTGTCTTGGTGACTTGTTGGTCATGAGTGTGAATAAGGAAATATCATCTTTGCATATGCAAGTACAATATCCCCCCCCCCCCTTGCAAGTACAATATCCCTCCCTTTTACCTTCACATAGTGAGGAGTCTCTGGACAATGAGATATGTAGTTTTTTTTTACCGAGGATGAGCCCTGACACGACGGTAAAGTTGTGCCTTGGTAACCATTTGGTCATGGATTCGAATCCGGGAACAGCCTCATATGTAAGGGTAAGGCTGCATACAATATCCCTCTCCATTACTTGCATACGAAGGAGTCTTTGAGCAATGGAGTAATTAGTTTTTTTATCTATCAAATTGCACATGGTTGCACTAAGTGAACATAGAACACCAGGCAAGTGGGAAAACTTACAGCTTTTATATATCATTTTTGCAAACTAGCACAAACGTCTTGTGATAAATTTAAAGGGAAAAAAATACAAATGATTGTTGCCAAATCCCACGTAATACTCTATCACTGGTTCTGCTTTTGCATCTTTAACTCTATTGGGAGGCAGAGGAACCTTCAGGCAGCAGATTTTTAGCTGGTGGGAGCAAAGCAACAGCTCCTTTCAGAGGATCAGAATACTTTCTGTACACAACTTTTAGCTTTTCGTTCCCAGCCGTGGAGTGGAAGCTTACCAATAATCTAGCACAATCCCTGTTTGTGTTTGCAACCAACGAAGTCAAATTGAATTAATGTAGACAACAGTTGAATGATAATAATGATTAAAATCCAAACATTATTAGAAAGATCAATTTAGATTCACACATACATAAGTTGTTCTTGTGAGTAACCCGTGTGCAGCTTAAGTGTCTCATTCCAAAGGGGAGCCTTATTCAGAGTGCATCTAGCTGCAAACACTGCTGAGGCAGCAACCATTGATGGCCAATACATTACGGTCGCATAATTGATCATTCCCAACTCAGACAGAAAATGAGCCATGTTGTCCAACTGGAAAATGCAAAAATTAAGAAAGAAATCCAGCCAAAGTGCCAAACATTAAATGAAAATAAAGCAAGAATCATAATTTAAAAAGATTTGAAACAAAAGGTCACACACACACACACACTCACCTCCTGATCTGGGACTGATGCCTTGATAAAACGAAGTAGGAAAACCAAAGGTGTTGGCACAGTCAAAGTCCATTCCAGCTTGGCCAGTATGATTTTCTCCATAACCAGTATTTGTTCATGAGTGTAAGCCCTATCTGAGAGGAAGACAAAGTTATGAACCTGCAACTCAAGACAAGTGTTATTCCCTTGACATTCATTGAAAAGGCCAATAAAGCAATAAGCACATAAAGGAAGCAACAAATTATTATGCATACCTGAGGGGGATAGATTTCTTCATACTTGGTTGCCATCAGCATGGCACTGATGCCAACCAATTGCAGTTCCTTCTTTGGAACATTCTTAATCGCCAGGAACCGATCAACTATATTGATTGTCAAGTAAAGGGTCTCAAGTGAAAGTTCAAACTTGGTTTGTACTTGTATCAGCCAATCAACTAGTATAGCTCTCATCCTCTCAGTTATCTCAGGTTGTGAGTCTATGTAGTCACGGGGGTGGCTCTCGTTCTTCATGCATCAAATGCACATTCACATATTAGAATGACATCACATCAAACACACAACAGTACACACACAAAAAGATCAAGAGAACCATGTTTCATAGTTCATACCTCAGCAAGCTTATAGAACTTGTAAATGTCATCAATATACTCCACAGCAGCAAGCTCATTGTCAACATCAGAAGCATCAATGTCAATAATCTGATCCTTCGGCTTGTTAGTTATGCCGCATGCCGCCTGCAATAGAACATGAATTTCTTGTGAAAAAAAGAGGCATAATGGCATTCATGTACATAGCAATTAGCATGGTTCAGACAGACACATGAGGTTGTTTTTATTTTTCATTCAATTTTAATTATCTCAACCTACCTTGCTTCGAGCTGTGAGCACTGAAGTAAGACTGCGTGATTTCTTTTCCTTTTTCTTGTCTTTCTGGACCTCCTTATCTGGACTAGCATCAATGTCAATGACTTCCTCAGGTTTAGGTCTTACAGTCACTTTCTTCTGACCCGATTTGGGGGCCACCGCAACTCCTTTAGCAACAGGAGGAGCTCCAGCCACATTAGCACATGCTTGTTTCTGCAATTCCAAAACAAAAAAACAGTCATAACCTGATTAGATCATTAAACTACATTGAACAACTAATATAGAGAGCAATTCACCATGTTGTTTTCAGCAGCTGCTGGTGCTTGCGCAGTGGCAAGTAGTTTGGCACCAAAACTCCTAAAATAATCATAAAAATATAACTTTTAATATTGATTGAGAGTGAAAAGGAAAGAGAGAGAGAAAAGAAGAAGAAAAAAACAGAAAACCTTGTGATGGGGCGATTGGGCAAATTCCAATTCCCAATATCACCAAGTGCTATGCGGTTCCTTCCCTTTGCTGCATCAATCTTCTTCTGCTGTTTCCCCCCCTCCATTACTGCTTCACCTATGACATCAAACAGAGCCTAGTTGTATATACAAAATGATTCAAAAATATGGCATCACTCATCACAGAGAGTATATATACGATGATTTAGAAAGAAAATATACCTCTGGCTTGTTGTTGAACCATGGGTCTTGACGCCATTTGCGAAATTCTTCTTTGGTCTTCTTGAATTGAAATCAAGGTACTGGATACAACCTAGCTCGTTCCCCTCTCTCTCTCTCTCTCAGCGTAGATGGGTGTGAATGAGAGGAGACACTGATATAGGTTTCTCCTCCTTCAACGGTCAAATTTTTAAGTCGTTTCTGAACCGTTGAAGTTTTTTTTTAAAAAAAATCTGACGATGTAGCGTGGCTCTGGGAAATAATATGTAAATTCTTGGGTGCAAAGGTTTTAACCTTAATTTTGAGGTGCATTTTCTTGAATATTATCAGTATCTTTATTATACTGTAATATTTTTCTTTTTCTTTTATATCGAGAGGTTTTCACCTTAATTTTTTACATACATTTTCTTGATTTTCACTCACTTTTGTAAAGGTGTTGAACAGTATAATCAAGTCATATGATGAAAATAGGCAAGCGCAACCTGATCTGAACTTTTCCTAGGTCATATTTTTCTTAGTTCAGATTGACTCATCAGACTAAGTCGAATTGACCAATTTTTTCTTAAATTTATATAAATTTTAAAAGAAAAATTAAAAATAATGTTGGATCAAACATATACAATAATATTTGGGTTAAGAATTTATAAGTTTGACCAAACCTTTTAGTCAAGTCAAATTAATCCAATTTTGTTAGACCAACTTTTTTTTTAGTCCAGCCTAACTGAATCAATTTTGACCACTCTAATAAAATTCAAATTAAAAGTTTTATTTGATACTTATTATGAGGTTCAATCTAAAATATTTTCAATATTAATTATTTTTTCATAAAAATACTCTTAATTAAAGTTGATTTTAGAATTATATGACATAAAAGAAACATAACCCATTAATGTTCATTATTTTTTTTCTTAAAAAATGTTAGTTTTGTTCACAAGTATAATTTAGAAGAAAAAAAATACTAATTTAAGACAACTTGAATACTCTTAATTTATTAATTTTCTTTATCCTAATTAATAGAGTTAATTAGACTTCATAATAAGGACTGAAAGAAGTTTTTTTTTTTTTGCGTAAGACTAAATCGAGAAAAAAAAGTTTCTTAAAAGGACAAAAACTGTATTTCAACTTTTTTTAAGGTGAGAAACTTTATTAGAATTAAGTATTAGAATTACGATGCTTGCTAGCCAGTATTTCAATTTCGGGGTGTTGTATTCGAAGTTCGAACACAATCATTTATTTGCATACAAGTTAACGAAAATTTAACTCTTGATTTTTACGTATATTTATTTACTTTTTGTCTAGTTATTTATTCATCCTCAATTCATTCTTTTTCTTAACAAAACTGCTGAGATTTATTGTTGATATCAATCCATTCACACCCAAAGAAAAATAGCATCAAGAAGGAAGAAAAGTAAGACAAATAATAGGAAATTTTTTAAAAACTTTATTATAGACAAAACAATAAACCACTAGGATACTTATTTTGTTTTGAAGTACAATTAGTTTAAAACTTTAAAGACTTTATTTAACGTCTCAAGTTTTGAAGCCATTAGTTTAAAAACTCTTCATACATCTCTAGTTTTCAAGCCATTGTACTCAGCAAAAAAACAAAACCATTGTACAGCATTAGCAATTAGCCATGTATATGTGCAACCTTCTTTGAAGTGCAATTACATCCACATGCATGTGCGGATAGTAGACCAAATCTCATGAAATGAAAGTGTTTTAGCAACAATGGAATCCAATAATTCAATAGTTTTTCGTAATAAGAAAAGAATAAAGCTGAAGATATAGCTTTCATTTTTATCTTTAAGCAATAACCACTTGAGTCTTAATCAGTACTCCCTTCCCAACTTAAGGCTGAATAACAAATTTACGAGCCAATAATCATTAAGAAATTTTGGTATATACCATGTTTCGGATGTGCTTTACATTACAAACAACTAGCACATGCAAATTAGCCACAATGAACAAATGAACTAATAATTAAAAAAAAGTTGAGTTTGGTACAACATGATTAGGCAAATAAAAAAACCATGCCTAAAACAATGCAACTCAATTAGTGAAAAACCCAATCACAGATGAAATCATATCTTTCTTTAACAAAACAAGCACACACGTATACTCACACCAAGAATCTGATAAATCTCACGTTTGTTGGAAAAGCTCAGTCAGTTAATTTTTGCTCCTACACTAGATCATCTGGCCCGGCAAGCACAACCTGTCATTTAAAAAACAAAATACGTGTTTTTAATTTGCATGAAGGGATCCATTTCAGCAAGGAAATGCATGCAGAGCTTTTAAAGCAAAGTTGTAACATATCTAAAGAATGAGACAAAGAAAGTCAGCATATGAATCAGTAGGTAACAAGGTAAGAGGGGTGCATACATTGCAATCAAGAGCATATTTCCTGGCAACCATAATGGCTGCATTTCTGTCTCTCTCTGATTCAAAGGTTAATACAAATGAGAGGCCCTTCCTTGCTTGCCAAAACAAGGTCTTCGCTGCATTAGCGATATCACTTCTAACTCCACATAGCTATAGTTAAATAAAATGTTAGTTTAAGGGAAATAGTCAAATAGAGACTTAAAAGATGATAAACCCTAAAAAAAATAGTACACAGATGAAATAGTGCACTATGATAAAAACGTGTTACTCTTTAATCTAGGTTGCCAGTACCTGCATTGATGGGGAGTAAATCTCTCTAGCTTTTGTAATCCAACCTCTGCATAGCTTTATCCTCATTCTCCCCACATTAAATGAATGAGTAGAATGTGATGAGTGATCTTTTCCATTCATTTGAGAAATAACTACCTGTATAAAATCCAAATACAAACTGTAAGAATTATTAAGCCGAAAAATGTCCATTACCCAAAGCAAACTTCCTCTTTTAGATAAGCAGATAAAAATGAGTGTGTGAAACGGTGAAAGTAGATAGTTAGATACACAAAAAGTGAAATATTAAAAAAGTTATAAATTTATAATGCATGTAGGAAACTCACTCCTTTAGACCAGAAAGGTTCAAGGAATATAAGGCTCTATTTTATGTTACAAAAGTCATAAACAACTAAAAAATATAGCATGCACCTTTATCAAAACATCAGAATGAGCAAATCAATAAAACATCTGTCTCTAAGATGTAATATTTTCTTGAAACTAATTTGTGGTTGTGTTTATAACCCACAGGAAGTAGGGGGGAAAGGCCAAACAATACTCAAAACTTGGTCACAAGTTGCAACAGTAATAATACAGGTAGATGTTAAACTAACACAAGAATTATTTATTTACACTAGGGGTACTAAATCTGTCAGACCTAAGGGAAGGCCCCACCACAAGGGTAGTGCCAAAGGGATCCTGCTAGGTGGAGAGGGGGCAATGAAGATGGGATGGGAACAGAATAGTAAAGACATGCTCCATCTGAGGGTCTGCTAGGTGTTTTATAATGTTTGTTGAATTAAATCACACTTTTTCTACATTTTCTGTATTGAATGCTTAAAGTTGATATTTGAATAGCCTTTTCTACCAGGAATAGTTAAAATTACTGAATCTAAAAAGATTGTAGATGACATACATTAAAATCGGTATTAGATTTTCGTAGAAGTGTCTCCACGTGGCTTCCAAGTCCTGAAACTGTTACACACAGAAATGTAGCTGTTAGCCTTTCTTTTCTACTTCTAGATGCATCATTGGTATTATCAGGTACAAGACAACCTCAATCATGCATCCTAAAACCAGAAATAATTAGTCGGGAAAAACAAAAGGTAAGCCCGTAACAAAACTAACCAGTTTGAATGGGATCAGTTGTTAGGGTGAGCTTTTTCCCATTTGAGACAATATCTACTTGCAAGATTCTCCCAACATCAGAGGGGTCAGGAGCATATATTGATTTGTTGGCACCTGAGAAAAAAAGGCAAACCAACTTCAAACAGAATAAAAAATAATCAAGATAAATTAGCTGTTGGAGCCCAGTCAAGCAAACAGCAGAATAAATATAGTCAAATAAGATACATAGAACAGTATTCATTATGGAGGTCATAAATAAAAATGGATTCCACCACCAGATTGGAGCCATACATCTTCTAAATTCAATGAACTAATAGGAGCTAAATTTGGCAAGAAAGCATGACAATTATGACAGACAGACAGAGGTGTATTTGTAAAGTTTATTTGCTGGATTGTAAATACATATCACTTAAGAGATATTGCATTTCCAGCAAACACTCATGCAAAAGCACTTTAGGCTTGAAGTATGGACAATGTACAAGTCCACTTTACCTTGTACAGTGTAACTAAATTAAATTTAATAAATTTGGAATGGAGTTGGCATAAATCGAATCCTTACTATGTGACTTAAAAGGATTTGATACCATGTCAACGACCAACTATCCTAAAAGCTAAAGCTGCTGTTAGGCACAAGCACGTGAATGGTTTTACATCTAAAGTATAGATCTACAGTGGAAACAAAACTGGCTGATTTGTATATACACAGATAATAGAGTCATTGAAAAACTTCCAGAAGGATATCAAATTATCAGAATCAAGAATAAATGTTACTAAAATAAATCAATATAAATACTAAGATCTGATTATTCTGAAACACGATTGAAAATCAACTAAAAGAGAGGTACCTGAAATAACTTCCCTCCAGCTGCCTTCAGAAGACAAGCGATACCACTGAAATGAACATTTCGAAACCTGTGGCACTTCATCTGAGCAAGACTGTACTCGCAGATGTGAACCCAAAGCTTCAGAACCATCTAACATGTATAAACGAGATTTATTTTCCTCGTTCCTCTTGCTCATGGTCAGCTGGCATGGATGAAATGAAGTTATCGCAAGAAAAGTATATTTGAGTTTATTAAATCTTAATATAGCATGTCCAAATTATAGTTTGCAAATCTAATCAAATTGATGATAAATTTGATAGTTAATTAGAGCCAGTAAATTTGATAGTAAAACTAGATATCAACAAACCTCTTTCTGAAGCTTAATTGAAAATATAGATTTCTCTCGAATTTGATCCCTAAGAGCACGTAGTTCATATTCCATGGCCATCACCTGAAACCATACAATTCTCATATTTCATCCTAATGAAGAATATTCAAATTGTAATACACTCTAGTTAATGGGTCCTTAAATTATCATGTGCCTAATTGTACAGGTATTGGTAAGTTATCCAAAATGATATGCAGTGTAGATATGAAAATTTTAATAGATTTATGATACAAGTATAGCAGAATATATTAATTAGCATGTAAAATATTTTCCAGATATGTTATGGTCAATTTTTACACAATTCAAACCAAATTTCAGCATTTAATGACATTTCTATGCATTTCAAATGTTTCAAAATCAAAATTTCTCATTTTCACAGGAAAATGTAGTATCATGATGTATGATGTGTAAGTACAAAATTATGGGAAAATTGGAGTGTTCATGTTTCTTGTCAACATCTGAATTATCATCATTATTATTATTAATGATAATTTATTATTATTATTTTAAAATGGAGTATAGTGAAATTAAGCAAAACCTATCAGCAACAACAGTATTGAGGAAGCAATAAGCAATTCACCTTGCTTGGCTGATGCAACAATTTGATTCTTCTAGACTCTTGAACCTCTTCGACTAGTCCATCCACATCCTGACAGTGAAGAACAGATGTAGTACACTTTACTTACTAAAACATAATAGTAACCACATAATATCAATAAAGCATCTTTACAAATTTTCCACATTTATATACATTACAAACTGAAGGATGATATAACATGATATGAAGATATCATGTAAATGACTAGCAAACAGCTACATACAGGGTAGTCGGAAAATCCAAGCTTGTATGTTTATGTATAGGATTTCTATAGGTGAATGAGTAATGTAAGTTCATAAGAAACTTTTAACATATATAAATTATATTTAAGGTCTTTATAGGAAATGTTATCTTCTAGCAGTGTCCATCATACAGAGAATAAACCCTTCTTTTCTATCCTAAAATTGTATTATTTAGTAATTCTTGGCTTATACAGTTAGATTATACCCATACATATGATTCTCTTGTGTACATTAAAGATTCTTATACTGCAAAGTAATACTTGATTATGAATTCATTAATGCAAAATTATACACACACACAAATTGTGTAATCAAACAGCATATTAGTACCTGTGGTTTAGAAGCTTGGGAAGCTTTTTCTTGTTCTTCAAGTGCCTCCCCAATTCTCAGCACCACAGCTCTAGCACTTTCAATTTCGGCACAAGCAAAAGACTTCTCTTGATTAACCAACTTTTTAGCATCTTCAGAAGCCTATAGAACAAAGATGGGTTCTGATTTTATTTTATTTTTTTGTCAAACAAAATTAAATGGAAGAATTAGAAAAATAAAACTATTTCAGAAAGCCCTGGAGAAGGAAAAATGAGTGCAATGCTTATCAGTGTCTAAATGAAATACTAAAACTACTAAGGAATAATTATCACCATGGTTTCACTTTCAATACATTATAAAAGAGACTCCAAATCAAAAAATAATTTTCAGAGATACCAATTTCATTCCATTATATAAAATGAAAAGGGAACGATGTTGACCTTGTAAAAGGTGACAGCAAAAGGAAGGAACCAAAGGCGCCGTTCTATGAGATTGGAATGCCTCGACAAATTTATGTAATACAGTTTGTAACAGTTTATTCCAAACAATACAGAAATACATGTCAAACTATCAATCATCTAATTATTGTTTTACAATCTGTTAAAAGAATATCCAAATGAAATATTGGAATTTGATCAAAGTACGAGTGGTAAAAATTCAGAAATTGTTCAAGCAAATCACAACTATGAGCAGAAAGTTTTGAAGGAGATTCTATAACAAATTACAAAAAGTTTAGATGTCGAAGAAGACCTGTTTGAGAAAGTTTACAAGCTTCTTCACTTCAAACTTCTCTTGAATCAATTCTCCTTCATTTTGGGTTAACTTAACTGCTAAAGCTTCCACCTGTGAGGAATATATTGTTAATTATGAATACTTAGCATTAGTAACATGAATTGAAGAGGAAAAATAAATTTCCTCATGCATTCTGAAATAGCTTCAAATATGTGGGGTTAAAGAAAAGAAAGGGAGACACACTCCACAAAAGAAAGCCAGAAAGCTCAAGTCAGGAAGACTCATTTTTTGTCCGCTCATCAGAAAATGAAATACCATTTCAAACTTTGAACAATGTAACATACTCAACCATGGAGTAATATAAACTAACGAACCATAGAGATAGCTTTCTCCACATCCTCTTTGTTTCTTCCCGCAAAACGGCCTCTTAAAGATTCTAATGCATCTCTTAGCTTTTTCAAAAGAACATGTCCCTCCAAAGATGCCACATCTCTTAGCTTTGCCTGAATTCCACACCAAAAGGAATGGGAGGGGGGATCATCAGAAGTTGAGAAAAGAAATATGACTCAAATGAAGTGCCAAAAAACAATCGGATGAACTATGATTTGTAGTCAATAACAAAATATATTTCAACAACGGCAGTTTCGGTTGCCTAAAAACTAAAAGAGATCTAACTTGAACCTGCTATTTTATTTTATTTTTTGCTTTTTATCAGACTAATGTGTATTTGACAGAACAGGGGAGTAATGAATATAAATTGACTTTTTTATGTTAAAGAAAGGAAAATAATCAACAGTAGACCATAAGAAAATAATGAAGACCTCATTAGACAACTTAGCAGCTGCAGCCAAGTTCTTGTCAAATTTACTGGCAAGGTCACGAACTGAGATACGCTTGTGTTGGTCTGACAAATTGGAAGCTTCTTGTTCAATAACGTCCTTCAAAGAAGGACCCTGGTTATCTTCAACTAGCTCTTCCAGAACTTGATTATCAGCATCCAGTTTGTATTTCGGAAAACTATTAGAAATAAAGCTCACATCAGCTGAAACTGGTGGAAATGCCTCCATTGGCATCCTGATTCCAACTTCAGGACTTATCTTTGTCATGTTGAAAATTGGCGGTCTGGTAAAAAAAAAAAAATTGCAATATAGTATGAGACCTTAAGAATATATCAATGATGAGTCAAAATCAAAACAACATTTAAGTATAGAAGACTCCATTTCTTCATCAAAAACTACAATTAAACCCAGCTTAGTGAAGTAGATTGAGAACATATGACATGCAATGTAGAAAATGAAAGAATCCTAAAAGCTAGAAAACATGATGGAATAAGGATGGCTGATACTCCTGTGATCTGGTCTACTACTCAATGCTCCTTCACCATGAGAGAAAAATCAAAATACTAAATAAACGTGTCTTCATTTAACTGAACCAGATTGGACAATTAAAGCTCTAGGTTTCAGTCTTCTTTGTTATGTATATGTTATATGAACTTTAAGATGCATCAAACACATTTGATCCCATGCCAAGCATAACAGAGTCAGACAACAGGGAAAGGACATTCCAAATTCAAGCCAATGCAAGTAGGTGGGATTAAACCACAATCAAAACCTAAGGAACAAAAGCTCATCACTGTTGCTGATGATCTGCCAATTATGAATGGCATTGCAAATCAAACCATCCTAGTTCTGTATAAAAGAATGAAAAGCTTAAGAGTGTTGTTACCAAAGATTAGACTTAGAAGAAGGATAAAATCTTGAAGTGTTATCACCAAAGATCAGAGTTTGCGAGGAATATAGTTGGTTTGATGTAAGATACAATATGGGTTTAGACTAAAACAGGCATTTCATTTGACTTCATTTTATTTTGAGCAGAAAAAAGTGGTCGAACACATCAATTGTCAGTCAATTCATATACGTCTAAGAACAGGAAAAAGAAAAAGATGGAAGAATTAAATTAATCCGGCATCTTATTAGGAAAAAAACGATGTAGTAGTAGCAGCTAGCATTAGTAGTAATATTCAAAGGGGAAGATTAGAAGCAATAACATCAACTAACAGCTATGTTGTAGTTGATTATTAATCTCAAAACATTAAAGTGATTTATTTTCTATTTTTAGTGGGAAAAAAAAGGATCAAGCGCAGTCACCATGCCAACTAGCATTCATATTACCGAACTACATCATCAAATGGATTTTCAAGTTAGTGCAGCAGTTTCCTAGTATAGAAACAAAACAAAAAAAAAATCAGACAAGAAAAAATAAGAGTGTAGTTTCTCCTGCCCCAACAAACACGCAAAACCATGAAACCACATAGATCTACACAACAAAAAATGAAAAATTGCATACATTAACGCAGGCCTGATACACAATAAATCAACAAAAAAAAATGAAAAATAGTGAGAGAAACAAAGTAAAAACATTGATAAAAAAAAACTTTGATATTTTGAAATCAACCAAGAGCATTATCTGCTGATTACACCAACTTCTCAAAATGCATTTCTGAATATCATCAAATCAACCCACACTCCTCAATTTCCAATCTACTGGAATTAGAAATGCAAAAAAAAAAAAAATAACAAAATCTTACTTCTCACTGAGCAAGGCCACTGAAGCAAAGAATAGGAAAAAAAAATGAAAAGTGAGAGTGAATGAGAGAGAGCAAAGAGTTGCATGCAACCAAAACGGAAATGCAAGAGAGAAAGAGAGAGAATAAGAGAGTAATAACCGAAACAAAAGGGTGATTAATTAAGAGAAGGAGTTACCACAGCTTAAGCCGGTTGCAGGTAAGCAAAAAAAAAAAAAAAAAAGAGAAAGAGACAAGACAGGGTTGAAGTTGAAGAACAACAACAACAACAACAACAACAACAAGAACAGAAGAAGGAGAAGGATGAGGAAGAAGGAGAAGGAGAAGAATCTAAAGAGTGGCCATTAGCGTTGCTTTTTGAAAAGGTTAAAAAAGAAGAAGAAGAAGAAAGAGAGAAATAGGAAAAGGCTTGTAAACCTGATTCATTTGTCTCCCCTCCCAACGACTTGAAATCAATTTGTGTTTTTCACTAACTGCATCATTGTTACGCCCTCCCTCCATCGAGGTGGGGGCCACCCTGCAGTGCTCACGCGCCGTCCCCACATCCTCCGTGCCCGGGTCACGCTTTTACTACAAATGTGCGCGTGCACACGCGCGCGTGCGCTTGGTCGAATCATCGTATCGTACCGTGGTTGTTTTTTTTTTATATATATCGTTCTTTAATTTTACAGCGGGGACTGATGTTTGGCGGGGTGTCGTTCTTTTGGCTGCTTTTTCCGAAGAATGTCCCTCCGTTTTTCTGGTATTTACACAAGTGCCCACCACCTGAATCAATGGATAATACGGTATATAAAAAGAGAATCTTCATCAACACATTCTCTATCACGTTTATTTAAACATTATTTACTATTAATTAAAATTGATTAAAAATTATATACTTTTATGAATTATATTTCTTGTTTAATGATTGTCTCTTAATTTTATAGTTTTTCACAAATTTGATCAATAAAAATATATATTAGAAATAGTGTATTAAAATGTGTGCACTCCTTTAAAAAAATATCAAAAATGAGTTCATCTTTAAATTAAAGAGTGTAATTTTCCTCGGTTAATATTTGAAGTAAATAATATGCGAATCCACAATGTAAAATCTTAATTAATTTATTTCTATTATTTAGTTACATATTGACATATACGGTAAATGTATAAATTTTTAATTATACATAGAAATTAAACTACTTCAGCAATAAGAACTATAAAAAGTAAACTCGAATTTATAGTATAAACAAAGTATAAAAACTGGTCTAATCCATATACAAAGCTCTTACACAGTCAATTTTGATAGATTAAAAAAAAAAGACAAGTTACAATATCACCAATCTATATATGTATGCAGCAATAACAAAATTTTCCCACCGTGGTTAACTATATGTGTACAAGGATAAAATCTCTTTAGAAAACTTATTTTTAGATTGAGCTACTCAATTTGGTGGTTTTAAAGTGTAGAAAGATAATCACGTTACTCAATTTGAGTAAGACAACCCGATAATGTGTATTTACTTTTAGTTATTTAAAGTGTATTGTGATTTTCATTTATTAAAATTCAAAATGATACCCATAATAGAATTTATTTTTAATTTATATTTTATTTAAGTAGCAAAGTAAATTTATTTTAAAATATAAATAAAAGTATATTTTATAAGCAAACTTAAACAATTTTGTTCTTCTTAAAGAAATATACTCACGAAAAAATGATTTTAAAATATATAAAAAAAATTATCTAAAGCAACTCATGATTCATTACTATACTCGATTTCATTCACGGCGTGGTGATTTTTGGGGTCAAAATAAAGTTCGAACTGGCCCTTGCAATAATAAAAAATAAAAAACCATGTGATGGCTACATGCGTATAAAGAAACTGTAGACGATGGATGTTGCAGTGATGTTGGGGGGAAAAATACATGAAAGGAACAAAGACAAAGTGTTGGTTTGGTTTTTTAGTTAGCCAACTATCAAATTGAGATGTCTTAAGACTTTATCCGTGTGTGACTTTTTTTCCTTATATATTAATTCTTAAGAGAGATATTCGAATGCATGAACATATTTTTTTATTGTCACTCTTATAATTGAACCTGGGATGTGGGGCCATTTCTGGTAAACAAACACACCTTAGTATGAAAAGGAATTTTAGGTTACGTATTTTTCATGTATTTCATGTAATAATTCGTTCTTTCTTAAAATTTTATTTAATATTTGGTATTTAATTTTGTCTTCAATTTAAGAGGGCATGCTTTATTTAATATATCTCGACTTTTTATGTCAACTTTTTGCTGAAGTGGATTGTGTGGAAGGAAATAGATATGAAAATCCTGCACAAAATAAAATTTAATGAAATTGTTGTAGATTCACGTGCAATATTTTTTATGATTTTTTTTACATTTAACAAAGGAATATAAATCTCATTCATTAGAAAAATTAAGAGTTTACTTTATATATGTAATCTGAAAAAATTTACGCTATCAACCAATAAAAATATATATATTATTAATATAATTTTTAATATTATTATTATTGTTATAAAATCCACAAATTTGTCATATATATATATATATATATATATAATATAATTTATAATTTATAATTAAATAATTAAATAATGATATAAAAATTACACTAATACATAATTATTTACTCAAATTATAATGCACCAACATTATTCCAGCATGGTGTAGGTGAGAGCACTATGCATGGAAATCAAAAAGCATACATGTGAGAGATGAAGGAACTATGAGGTCACTATCACAGTTGGGCCTATATAAGTGCGCTTGGTTGATTTGTCTATTTTTTCAACATTTGTAACTTTTGCTACATGCCATTAAATTTTGGGATTAGTACTCATAATTGATTTTATAGTACACTATATTATAAAAGGAAAGTTTCCTTTCTTTGTGACTTGTCTTGATGGTGAAAGAGCACCAAACTGTGTGTAAAGGCTTTAGATATAGGTGTTATTTTAATGATAGATGCAACGACTAATACGTAATATGAATTTATGAGAAAAAGGTATCATGCTTATTGAATACTCTAATTACCCAAATGAAGATGATCAAACTAATTTTGTTACAAGGCTACACCTATATTCAACGCTGCTTATATGGTATAAGGTTGATGAGTTAATTTAACAACTTTCAGCTAAAAAATCATTCTCCAGCTTTTTTCAGTTAATCTGCTATTTTGTCAAATATAACTTATATATTGTTTTTATCTTTTCTAACTATTTTAGTGCTAATAAAAAATGTGATTTAATATTAATTTGATAATAATTATTCTAAAATGTATATTAATGTTGATTATTTATTGATTGAATTCGCCATTAAAATATACTGAAAGAGTTCCTAAACGGCTTAATTACACTCTTCGTATCATAATTTAGTAGACAAACTAAAACTATTAATACTGATATCATAATTTATATGAGGAGTAACAAGAAGCATCAAAGTGGCTTAGGGTTCAATATTCTTCTATCTGGCATACCCCACATGCCCTTTTGGCATCAAAGTCACCTGCAGCCTCGGAATTGATGATGATTGATATTGTTCGACCAAAAATCTTTCAATACATCCAAGTGCTACTCACTTGGATTTATATATATATGCACTTCCTAACTGTTCATTATTATATGTGCATATATTTAATTATAATTTATATGCGCGTCTAGGGGAAGGAACCATGGAAATAATGGCAGTTTTAGATAAATAATACGTTGGTTATCATAACAGCCATTTTGGACTTAAAACTTTTTGCGAAATGCCATCTATTATATTTATGCTTGCTGGGTTTTTGACCCACTTTCTTTCATTTGCAATTAGTTGTGGTAGGGGAGGATTTGGTGGGAAACAATAATTAACTTAATTAATTACTGTCCTTAATTATTGTTAGGGCCTTTAGCAACTCGCAACTGATAGCACCAAGGCACTTGCCTTTGTACTTTAACTTATTTAGAGATCCCGGTCCCCAGAAAAGATCAATTAATATAGTTGTTGTGCTTCTAAATAGCCGATCAGTTGATAAATAAGAAATAATATTACTGTTATATTTCCAAAAAAAATTATAATTTTTTTCATAAACATTGGTATAAAAGTATTACAATAGATCAAGACATTTCGACTATATTGACACTCTGAAGCCAATTGATCATCTACCACACATCAAAGACTTCATTCAACAAAAAACCAAACAACACAAAAAAGATTTGGGGGACATGAACCAAATCCAATTATTACAAACGAAACCTATAAGATGACAATGAATATCAATTCCTAAAAAAGTCTGATCTAGTGAAGTCGGGAATTAGATCCCACCAAGTAAAATCATGGGAGTGCAAACTAAAATAAGCTAATTTATCTACACAAGAGTGATATCTATAAATAATTCTGAGTGATATCTAAAATGTTTAGGAGATATGAGACAAAATTGATTCAACCAACTAGAATGAAAAACAAAAGTGTACAAAAGTGTATGATGGTTCATATTTATAGTACATCATATATAAACATATAATTTGTGAATACAATGTGGAGTCATATGACAAATTATCATATTTGAGTTTGTGGATTAAAAAATTGTAATGGAGAGGTAAAATATCCCACTAAAAATAACTAAGATTTTTTAACAAAAATTAATCATCAATAAAATTATAAATATATATTTTACTTAATGTCATAGTTACTTTAAAAATTAGAGTCTTGTGATATATTCAATCATTGAATATAATATATAAGATGTAAGAATTTTTGGGATGTTGAATGGTCGAACTAAAACATTAGAGATATAATTGTCAAAAATAAATCAGACAATTTAACTTAACCTATGGGACCAGGGTGTGAAAAGCGAGTTGAGTAGATCAGGGCAAGTATCATATAAGTCACATATTTGTTGACATGACAAGTTGTACGTGTTAGATTGACCTAAATTTTTTCATAACTTGAGTTATTTTTGTGCTAGCAAAAATATGTTTTAAGATCTTTTTAAGAAATAAGATATGTTGGATTGTAATTAAACACAAAAGCATTTAGTTGAGGAAATGAATTGAACTTAAGGATGCTACAATATATAGAAAGCTAGTGGGTAGTTGGTTTTTCCTTTCTACTAAAAGTATCACGTTGAATAAGAATAAAGGTGAAGAACAATTTATATACATTTTTCTTTCTTAATCCATCAATGCATTTTTTTAAGGAACAAACATTATAAAAATCCACAAGAGCATAAATAAATAATACATTGAACACTAGATTTTAAACTCGTGTTGCACGAGATTGCTTAAATTATATATTTTAATATTTTTATCTAATTTTTAATATGTACATAAATAAAACTATTAATTTCAAATTTATAATAGTATGTTAAATTCAAAAGTACATTGAATAAATATGAACATTATGTTTGAATGTTCATTTTTATATTATGGATATTATTTATTATCCAATTATTTCTTGTGTTTATAACTAATCAATTTAAATTTATTTATAATAAAATTAAAACTTATTTTTAATTTTGGAAATTTATGATTTTTTATCCTTTCAAAGCTATTAATTTTAATTATATTGTTGAAATTTGGAGTTGGTTAATCTCATCATGACATGAGTTATTATTATTATTATTAATATTATTATTATTATTATTATTATTATTATTATTATTCTTTATTTCAATTTCATTAATTATTAATTTTTAAAGTTATTTATGTATAAGAATTATTGTATGTTTCATATTTTATATCTCATAATTTATTATTATAAATCTTACTTATCTATAAGAATTATTATTTATATGTGTGCATGCTACTTTTTATGTTACTATTTATTTTTTTCATTGTTTTTGTAGTAATTTTTTTCTCATTCGGAGTGAATTCAGAAAGGAAAAATATTTAACAGTAATAACTAAATTGTTTTATATTTATGATACTTTGTGAGTCTTTATTATACTTTTAATTCTAAATTTATAAGAATAAAAAAATCATATTGTCTTATAGTTCACTATTGTTTTTTATCTTATTTGGACATTTGATCAATAATTAAATATATATGAGCATGTTGAAGTTTAATACAATGAGGCCAATTAAATCTGGTTAGTTTCATTGAACAACTAATACAAAAATAAAATACTCAAATAATAGCATATAAAGAATTAAGTGGTTGATTTTAAAATATAAGTAAAATTTGGCATTTTTTTTACAAAAATATAAAGTCCAAAATAGGACCTTTGCACACCTTAAGAGAATGAAGAATGAAACTTTACTTATTCTAAAGACTCAAATCATATATGCAAACAACAAAAAGAAGCCATTTTTCTTTTAAAAATAATAATATGTTCATTTTGGGCCTATGTTATTATAGAAATAAAATAAAATACTTAAATTATAGCATATGAGAAGGCAATTGATGTTGGAAAAACCATGTTCATAGAATTTATGAAAGAAATAGCATGGGTTCATGCCTCTCCAACGTTACCCTAAACATCGCTTAGACTTCAACAAACCTGATAAATTTCATAACACATATTAGAGCATAATTGATAAGGCAAAACTTTGAAGACTCAAATGATGGCTGAAAATAAAAAGTCATTTTTATTTTTAAAAAAATTCATCGTATGTTATCATAGAAGAAAACATTAATACTTTATAGGAAAAATATGAGAAAATAGTATTTAAGAACAACATAATATATAAACAATGTTTACCTTATATAAAGAAGAATACCGCTTTTGCTCACCTAAAAGTGGTAGAAATTTTCAAATATGCTTCAATTGTATAGAAGATGGAAAGGTAGTAGAAAGAAAAATCCAACAATTCCGCATCTTATAAAACTGATCCAAAGACTCTTCAAATGGATTTTAAATGGAACAGTCATTATAAAAAAAATCTTGTGAACATTATAAAATTTTTACTTACTCTTCCATATCATTTTTTGGAAGTATCAACTTTTTTGCTCGAAGTAGCCATTGTTTCTTGATCTTGATTACCGATGAGAGTACCCATTGTTCCCTTGTCATTATTGGGAAGAAAGAAACTAATAGAATTAGTATGCAAAATGCAAGAAAGAGACGATTTTTATATGAATAACTTGTTCTTCACACACACACACACAATATATATATATATATATATATATATATATATATATAATGTTCATGTGACATAAAAAAGTATAAATGTGTGGCATAAACAAATGTTACTAAAAAATAATAACCATGAAGTCATGAAATAGCAAAAGGAGGAGTAAATGTTCAGTTTTTTTTGTTGATATTAAATTAGTTTAAAATAAGCAAAAACTTTCAAACGTTATATTAGTTTTAAATATTTTGAAAACTTGGACATGATTTGATGAACTGTCCTTTAATTACCATTAATGATAAATAATGAAAATATTAAGTAGTAACATTTATTTGTTATATCATGTAAAAAAAATATTTGTTATATATTTTAAAAAATAAATATTTCAATATAGAAATTAAAATTATTATATATGCCTACATATATTTGTATAATTCATTTTTAAAATTGATTATAAAATTAAGGGGCGTAATAAATCTATCTATTTTAAAATGTTTAATATATATTTTTTACATTAAATTTTGGTAGAATAAAATCAATGAATTTATATTGAATAAAATAAATTATTGTTGTCAAAATAATTAAAACAAATCTAATAGTTAAATAATTTTTAAGCCTTTTGTTTGACAAAAAAATTTGCAACAGCCGAATCAACGGGCGGTTGTGAAATTAAAATTTCGATCCATTGATGATAATATTAAGTAGTAACATTTTATATGTTATTTAATTTTTTTAAAATTAATATTTTATAATAGAAATTAAATAAAAATTATTATATAGTTCTATATATATTTATATAATCCATTTTTAAAATTGATTATAAAATCAACGGGAGTAAAAAAATCTATTCGTTGTAAAATGTTTAATACTTTTTCTAATAAAAAATTTATGTTGAATAAAATATTTTTTTACAAAAAAAAAATTATAATAGCCAAATGGTTGTTGAGAGATTGGAATTTTGATCTAACTGTTGACAAAGCTTTAAAGTTTCTTTACATATATTATCAAATCAATGGTTGTTATCAAATTAGAATTTTGATGAAACGAATGATAAAAGTTTTAACTTTTTTACATATAATTTATAGATAGATATATAGACATTAAGCTTTCTAAAAATATTTTCATTTTGTTTATTGTGTAAAAAATTATTAAATGTCATATTTTAAAAAAAAATGGTTCAAAGTAATGAAACAAGACGTAAAACCTAGATAGTTTTTAAAAGTAAATAATTATTTTAAACCAAATTTTAAATTAATATTGCGTTATTAGTTTGCTCTATATTTTTAAAAATTAATAACTTTTCATTAATTTTATATCACATTAAATCATATCAACGATTATTGTGAAATTAAAAATTTAATCTGATGACTCAAAAATATTAAAGTTTTCAAGTTAAAATTTAGATCAGTTCTAAACACTTCAAGTGAATATATATATATATATATATATATAATTTAATATATTAAATATTTATTAAAATTTTAAAATTAAATAATTATTTTAAAATATTTTTATTATACATTAATACTACATTATATCTTATTTTATTTATTTTTATATTTCTATTTAATAATATAATAATTATAGTAATAGGAAATCATTGTTAAATATTTGCATAAATTATTAATAGACATATATTATCTTTAATATATTAAATATTTATTTAATTATTAATTTATAGATGTATAATTATTTTCAAAATATTCTATTTTATTTAATAAATATAAAAGATAATAATTAAAATAGAAAATTTTATTTTTCAAAATAAATATTCTTTCATTAATTTTAGATAACATTAAATTATATTAATAATTATTGTCAAATTAAAATTTCAATCTAACGACTCAAATATTGAAATAGAAGTTATATAATGGAATTAGATCAACATTTGTTATAGGATAAAATTTTAATGCATTAAAGATAAGTGAAATAATAGTGTTCGAAAAAGAACCTAAGTTATATGTGAAGCTGCTAACCCCTTAGTTTTGAATAGAAGACTATTGTTCTGCCCCATTAATAAAAATTGAGACCAATGGCAACTTATAATTTTTTTCCTCTCTTGACATCTTTTAGATAAGAAAGACCTACAAAAGCCAAAAGACACAATACCTCAACCTAAGCGAAATAATACATTGAATTAAACTGAAGATTAACCTCACATCTAACGTACTATATGCATGTGAGGGAAGATCTTGTAATTTTTTTTAAAAGGAGAAAAACTTACAAAAGGCAATTAGCTTGAAGAACAAGTAAATATATATAATTCAATTTATTATTTTAAATGAAATTATCACACTAAATTATTAATTGCCGTGTATATGTTCATGATATGAATATATATTATTGACCAAGTAGCCTTAACTGAGAAGGAAATGGAGCATACTATACAGTGATTTGTATCCAAGAACTATATATTATATACCCGACCCAACTCCTTTTATTGAAATGGGATAGCATCGTCGGTTACCAAAAAATACTTGGTTTAAATTCAATATTAGTCATTAATTTATTAGTAAGAATGATTTAAATTCGTATTTTTTTCTCTTTTTTTTTAACCATCAAGTCATTCTTGTAATTCCACCAAAAGACATTAATGTTATATATTGTGTATATTATTTTTTTCCAACTTACTTTTTTTAATAAAAAAGAGTATTATTATATAATTTATTATATCTTTTAAAATTTAATTATCTACCTTTTATATTTTTATTTATTTTTGAAACCTACAAAAATTATTTTCATATTTGGTCCTTTTTGGAAGAAAAAAAGACTAACTCCTTCGCCTCTGATGATTTGGCTCTAAACATGATCAATATGTTGCTTGTAAATTCAACTCTGAGCTTTATAACTTTGATAAACAGAATTGTGTGAAACATGCTTAAAATCAATTAACGAATATGAAAAGTACTAATTTGGATGATTATTTTTTATTTTTATATAAAAATATTGCAGTGTATAAAAAAAATAAAAACTATAACAAGACAGTTAATAATTATATACGTATATATTCCCTCGGCGCGCGTGTGTTGTATTAATTAATTTTATATAAATATGTCCAATTGCAAACACATATATATACCAATTCCTTATCTTCTTCCTCCAGCTTTTTCTACCCTTTTAGTTGTACGTCTTTATTTTAATGCATGCGATTATGACACGAGGTCCTTATATTTTATCATGACGAAAAGCTATGATATATATGGGTCAAGCCTCTCAGTCATATCTCATAGAAGAACGTTGAAGGCATGCACATGGTAGGGTCCAATATTTTAGGGTTTATAGGGTAGGGGCCAATAAGTTTGAATGCCTTCCCTAAGTATATCATAAATATACCAATTTGCTTCACAAAACACAACCCATTTTTCCAATTGCGTAGGACAGACTTAGAATTTTTTTTATATTGCTAAATGTTAATTTACTAATTTTTGTTAAAAATGTTTGTTAGAAATTTTGAACTCGCAACTTTTCTCATATTTCTTCTCTTTTTATTTGTTTCTAACTACTAAATCAATTTTATATCTTCATGATACAACATAATTGATCCAATATATGCAGATAAAATAGAGTTGATCCAAGCATAATTCGTGTAACACAGTTATTTCTCTAACCAAATTTTAACTTTATACCATCTCTTCTTTGTATTAATTATTCCTCTAGTGAACACGTTTATGTCTGAAACAAAAACAAAATTGTCATCATATGTATTCTTTTATCAATTATCATATTTTGATTTCTTGGTAGGGAACAAGTGAACTGAAAGCGCATATTTAATTATAATTATTTTATGAAAAACAAGTCGATAACTACACGGCATATGTAGGAGAAGATTATATAGTAGGACCATATATAATATGATAACATTTGTAAAGATAGGATCGCGTCATTAACTACACTGTCAAGTTAATTGAACAACTGGGATTTTCAATCGAAAATTACGTAGGTCTTCTTAATATAAAAAATATTAATTATATGGGTGGGTTCTCAATTATTCATTATCCACTTGTTTTATTTTTTTGCTAAGTAATTGGTAAAGGACAAAACAAAAATATTATTTCTCCCAGTCAATATAATACAATTGTTTTGGAAAACCATTTTTTAAAGCAAGCTTTTTTACCAAAATGGGTCAAAAATGAAAAATATTTATCACAATAAATTGGTTAAAAAAATATTTATTAAAATAAGTAATTTTATGACGTAGGATGTAGGAAGTAGAAAACACTAGGTAGCAGAAAACGCGGCTCAGAAATGTTACATCCAGATATTTAACGTCAGTTTGGATGACACAAGATATTTATAAAATTAAACTCTTGCCTCTATAACAATTTATTTTCGACTCAATCAATCATATTTGTATTATTTTGATAATGTTACTTATAAAAAGTATAAATGTACAATTAATTATGAAAAAAAGGATATGTATTGTTAGCAACAAAAAATAAAGTAATGTGATTATGTATTTTTATTTCTTTTGATATCAAAGAATGAAATAATATGAGTATGTATTTTTAGTATTGTTATAATATATTATTAATTATAATAGATAAAAATTGTTATATTCTTTTTTCTCTAATATCCCTTTGTATATTTTATTATCGTCGAAAGTTTTAGTTTTAAATATATATATATATATATATATATATATATATATATATATATATATATAT
>CM023943.1:21341872-21358739 GCA_013407115.1 Glycine latifolia
TGAAATAAAAAAATATTGTTTAAACTCCAATTTTTTTTATATAATATCTTTTTAAATTCACTTGTACACAATTCTTTCAAGTATCTCAATGACACATTTTTTAGACTTTAATTTATTTATATTATACATTTGTGTTATAATAAAAGAGATTCATTTAGTCATAATATTACTTTATTTAAAATATTATTATTATTAATTTTTATTCATACGAATTAAACCAAAAGGTTTACAAAATTCATATTCAGTTAAATTGTTGTGATAAAATATACATTTTATCAAGCAGATGTATTTTAAAATTAAAAAATTAAAATTACAGTTGTAATAATGTTTGAATTATTGTTTAATCATTCATTATATAATTGTATTTCATTCTAAATTTTGTAACTATAACATATTATTATTTTTTACTTATATTATATAATCTTAGTTAAAAATTGAAATAAAGATGAACAAATTACATAAGAATGAAAATATTTTCCCGTGGAAAAAAGTTAAATGGGTATCTTGCATCGGTCAAGCTTACACTAAATTAAGTGAAAATATTAGACAAAATTAGTCATGAAATAGGAATATTTAGCGTAAGTCCAGCCAACATTAATCTCCTACTACAAGATAAATAAAAAGCATAAGTTGTCACTCATAACATCTCTTACTGTTTACTTAACAAAAATTACTCATTTTTTTATAAATATTTTCTTCAGCAAGCCATTGTGATAAATAGTTTTCATTTTTTACCTCATTTTAGTATAATAAAAAAAAACGTTAGAAGCATATCAAAATAATTGTAAAAAAAATGTATATGTTAATAAAAAGGTAAATATTTTCATTAAAACGATTCTAATAAAATTAATTACATCAGGCATAGTAAATTATTTTAATTAACTAATCACAAAAGTACTTTTCACTTAACATATCACAAGTATTCTTTTTATAAATTAAAGGTATTTTTGGACTGATAAAGTACTATATGGATTTTGTACGTCTGATCTCTCTCAAGGAAACCTTATTCATATCCCAGGCGTGAATTAAACTCTGAACAACATATTTAAAGGAACCAATTATCTATTAATTATGTCAGTTTTTTTTTACTAACAATTGTCTTATTTACATAATATAGATGAACTGAATTAATTGTAATTTTTTTAATATTTTTATTTCTATTTGATTTTTATCTTTATTGCAGGCAAAATATAATATTTATATAACTTTTTCATTGGCAATTTCCTGCATTTAAGCTCTAATTTTACAAATAATTATCCAAACCAATAATTTTACTAATTTTAGTATAACTCAATTTTTGTGTGTTTCAATTTCCCCAAAATTTTGAAATGCATCATGCACACAACCTTGAAATTTATTTTGGCGTTGACAATTTCATTCAGATGATATGTTGGAATAAATTAATTGCATGAATAGCAATTGGCAAATCAAGAATATAAATAGCAAAAGAAGTTAGAACAGGAACTTTGAATGTCAAAGCAAGTTAAAGGAATATAGGTAGCAGCAACTGGCAAGACAATGACATAAATGAATTAAGGTCGCGTGCTAATAATTAATGAATAGCTAGTTTCAAAGAATGTAGCAGCCAATGGTATTCCACCGGCCATGCCATAATATTTTGAAGAGCAAGACCTAGAACAAATTAACCATTTCAAAAACAAAAATTACACGTTATATTCATAAAAGTTTAATTAAATATATATTCAAAATAAATTATGCATAAACTACATATGTCTTTTTAATAATTCTTTAAATATTTTCATAGTATTTTATTTTATTTTTCATGACATTTTACTAATGTTCACTAAACTAAATATTAGAAAACATTTTTATATATACAATGTTCTTATATGATTGAGTCGTCACTCTGTGGGTATATGTGCTGATAAGATATTAGAAAAAGATTCTTCCATTTCTGAAAGCAACATTATATCTAATCTTCTATGAATAAAAAATTTGCTATAAAAATCAAAATTTAATTATGCTTATTTGAGATTAAGAGAGCATAAGGATGAGTTGAGAGACATCCTGCTTGATGAGACACACAGCCAACAGGGGAGTAATTATGCTTATTTGATAGAATCAAAATGTATCTATCAACTTTTAACTTCATATTTTATTATGTTTTATTTTCAAAAATACATTAAACATATATAAAACTCATATATTCTGTTACGTCTCATTTTATCATGCCTCTCAAACTCGGATTATACAAGCACAAAGATTTAACCATTGCTTTTTCTTTGGATCCAAGACTGTTACCATTGTAATGGAGTAGTATAAAACCCAAATTGGCCCAAGAAGTTAAGTCCGTTAACATTTATGCGATCCGGCCCATGAAGAGTAGTATTACATTTCCCCCTTTTTTTTTCTTATTTTAGTTGGGATTTAAGTGGGAATTTAAAAATATTAGAAAAAAAGAAAAATAAATATGAATTAAGTTCAGCATTCAAATTGAAATAATTACATGACACTTCTTTTTTGAATTTTATCAATAGAAATCGAAGAAGGTGAATTTGCAATACTCACGCATATATTTAAACAATTTTTACTAAAAATAAATAACCATATATTTAGTTTAATTAATACAGAAAATTTAATGAGTGATTTATTTATTTTAACAAAAAATTCCCCCCTTTTAAATGTTAAAATAATCACCGTTCAAATTATTTTATCACGTGTTCACTATGATACTTACAAATAATCACTACGATGTTCTAGTAATGCAGATTGAGATAAATGCACTTAGAAATATAAATGAAGATTGCACAATTCATAAAATAATATGTTTTCCTTATTTATTTTTTCTTTCGCGTAAGGCCTGCTATGTTTCCTTTAATTGTGTTTTCTTTGGTGAGAATAAAGAGCAAGGAAATGGGAACAAGAAAACTTGATAAAAAAACATTGTTTTGTTTGAGTAAATAATTTTTTTTTTATAATCTCACGTTTAAAATCATCCCCCTCCCCTCCAATTTGACATGAAATAAGAGGGCATAACGGTACTCGAATCTGTGGGTATCCGTCCGGTTTCGTCTCGATTTGAACAGAGAAAAATCGAGTTTATCGAATTTGGGTTTGAGTTTTCCCCGCAACATAAATTTGAGGATGGAGGCAAATTTGGTATTGATGATATCCACTCCGCCCCCTCCCTCGCCCCCGTCCCCACCAGTTACTAAATTACAAAAATTATAAGTTGTTTCTTTTTTTATTATGTAATTTGAAGAATATACTACTTAATCATATGGTGTGCTACTTAATTTTTGGATAATATATATTTAAATGATATTGTATTTTGGGAGAAATTAGAAATGCATGTCCTTAATAATTTTAATTGAATTGATTGATTTTATTTTGTAATTTTTAAATTATGATATCATATTTTGAATGTGGGTTTGTTGTTTTTTTATTATGTAATTAGTTTTTTTGTCCGACTTTTTCAATAAAAAAATTATATTATTTTTAAATTTTTTTAATTTTAATCAAATAGCATGGGCGAGGTGAGGAGGGGAAAACCTGAGTCCCAGCAGGGGCGGAGATGAGTATGGGTTTTAAAATTCGACGAGGATCGGGGTCGAGGTCGGGGTCGGAGATGAGTTTTAAAGTCAAGTACAGGGATGAGGAATGCAATACCCGTCCTCGCTCCGCCCCGTTGTCATGCCTACAATGTTCATTATGTTTTTTTAATTATATTATTGTGAGAAGTATGTAGAAACTTTATTGATAATCAATCTTTGTTGAAAATTTGTTTTTGTTTGATTATAATTTTTTTTATTTATGAGACTCAAATTTAAGACCTTACTTCAGTATATCAAACTCAATTTTACTTCGGTCTTTGTTGGTATTACGTTTGCCAGTTTTTATGTTTACTTTTTAAAATAAATAAATAATTTTTAACATAAAATGTAATGAATAATTTTATTACTTAGGAAAATAAATGTTTGGTAAAAAATGTATTTGACAAACAAAACTTTTTTATACAAATTATTTATTTATTGAATTTACTTTCTATTCCCACAAAAAATAGAGAGAAACTTTTATAAATAAAACAAATTAATCACTTGTTTTTTTATTTTATAAAATTTAAAGAATAAATAGTGTATTCACTAAAAATATAAAATATTTTTTATTTTTTTATGTTATCATCCAACAATCCACTGTCTAACGTATGTTATTGATTTTTATATAATTATTTTAAAATTTATAACAACCATATTTTCTTATTGATTTGTACTATTTTTTTACTCTAACAGTACATATAAATTATTATTTTTCAGTAATTTAATTTTTTTAAAATACATTCTACTATGACATTACTTTTTTTTAAGGCATTAAACTCAAATTATGAAATAATTTAGAAAGTACTGATTCTACTAAGTGAGAAGAAATGCGCCACGGCCTAAGTTTGGATTGGCCCATTGCTATTCGAACTTCTAAAAGTGTAAGGGCTTTGTTATTTCCACTCTCATTTTTATTAAGTTTTCACTCCAATTTTTTTAATTTTTCTTTAAGCAAAATATCATTGACGGAAACATATTTCTGTTGAGGATCTCAACAAGATTTTTCAAGATATATAATGAAAATATGTTTTGTTGTGTATCTTAGACAAAATATTGTTGAGATACACAACTGTAACATATTTTCATAGTGATTTCCATAAATTTTATTCAAACACACCATGAAAATACATCATTGTTGTGTTATTAGGAAGTGTAACTTGATAATACATAATATAAACATGTTTTTTGTCAATGGTATTTTCATCAAAATATTTTTTAAATAATTGAAGTGTGAACTTAACAAAAAATGGATGAGAATGGCAAAGCCCTTGCATTAATACTAAGAACTTTGGACTTCATTTTGCATTATACTTTGGGCATTTTTATACTCACCCCTATTTTTTAAGTTCACACCCAAACTCTCTTTGTACAATGCTTTTTATGAAAATACCCAATGACATAAACATGCTTCATTATGTATTATAAATTTATACTACTGACAACTCAATGAAAATACTTCCATTATGTATCTCAATAAATTTTTGTTGAGATACACAACAAAAATGTAATTTAGTTGTGTATGGTGGTAAGATTTGTCGAGATGCACATTAAATATATGTTTTTGTTGTATATCTTGATAAGAATTTGTCAAGAAACACAATAGAAACATTTTTTATTGTGTATCATGACAAAAATGTGTTGAAACACTCAACAAAAATGTATTTACACCAAGGATATTTAAAAAAAATGAAGTCATAGATTAGACTTGACAAAAATATAGTTAGAATAACAAAGCCCTTGATTTTGGTCTCTTTGAGCCGTTCAAGGATGTGAAGGGTGGGCTTGCTTGATGAAGAGGATATTGCCTCAACTGAAGAGGGCGCTGGTGAGGAATAGGATGATGGGGTCAATGTTTAAGCGGTCATCTTTATATTTTGTTTTCTTTGTTTTGGGTCATGAAGGCCATGTAATGTCGATCATCATTTTAATGACAATGTTCTTCTCGTTCAATTTTCTATGCTTTTGTATATTGTCTTTTGCTTTTGAGTGTCTTGTGATAATGAGATTAGGTTGTGTGAATGATGTCCTTTCATTGTAGGAAACGAGACCATGTAATTTGATAGCGTCTCGTTTTGCTTTTTGTTTGAGGAAGAGTAACGGGTCCTTGGACTCTGCTTGTCAAGGTTTCGAAGCAGTTGAATTACCAAGAATGTGTCTTGGGTGTTGAATGTCCAAGGTGAATCTTAGACATTTATTTTGGATTCTTGCTTTTGCTAGTGGTTGCTCTTATAGCACTGCTTGTTGAAGTTCTAAGAGAACGAATATACCAATTGTAACACCCTGAAATTGTACAAGTAGAAAGATATTTGTGTTGATTAATTGTTTAATATAAATCTTGCAATTTGTTAAAGTGTATTGCATGGGTGTTTGTGCGAGAAAGGTGAAAGTCAAATTTTGTGGCTGAGATAAGTTGTCTATACACGCATAGTAAAAGCAGTGGTGACTATGGTGGCTGTTCGGTCACGCAAGTGGGCAACTATGGTAGCTGTGATAGTTGGCTGATTCAAGTTGTTGGCAACTTGCCTCAGTGCTTCGTCTATATATAGCAATGCATGAAGCGGAAGCACAAGTCACTTTCACTTCTATGCGTGTTTCTCTTCTTTTCTCCCTCTAAAATCTTTGCACCAGAAATCTCTCTTTTTCCTTCTTCTGTACCACTTAAACTCTCGAGAACCATCGTAGCAGCGGCGGAAAATCCTCTCCGTTAAGAAAAATTCGTGATCGGAGCTTAACCTTTCATTCTTGGTCGCTGTGAGAACGAGTGTTTGAACAAAGCACATGTTAGATCGAAAGAAAAGAATCTCTGTTAAGATAAGGGGAGTTTATTGTGTTAATAATGATTTTAGATATCATGGTTGAGATAAAACGTATATCTGTTGTTTGATATTTTGTATGAAATGCATTGATGATGATGTCTTTAAGTGGTGTGTTTGTGAAGAAGACGACAACCAGATTGGGTAAGTCGAGTTGAGTATGTGATATATATTAAAACACTGTTGTGTTTTGACCTCGACTACCAGGAAGGGTAGGTCGAGTTATGTATGTATATTAATCCCTTGTGTTTGGGATGCCGGCTACCAAGATGGGTAGGCCGAGTTAAATATAAGTGTCAATCCCTTGTGTTGTGATGTCAGCTACCGGGATGGGTATGCCGGGTTGAACAGTTTACGTAGCATGCATGTGTGCATGCAGAACGTAACTTAGTCCTTGTTGGTGGACATTTGTATACCGGGTTCCTAACCTGAGGTTGTTTCCTTAAGAGCTGCTAAGGCTCGCTTCCTTTTTCCTTAGATATACCGAGTTCCTTACCCGGGAGTATACCTTGGAGTTGTTGAGCTCAAGTCACTTGAGAGAGAGCTATCGGGTTCCCTTATAACCTTGTGTATGTTGGTAATAGTACACAATCGAGTCTTGTAAGCGCTATCGAATTAATCGATTACATCGCTTATGTAATCAATTGCATAAGTCATGAACCTGTCCTTGGTATTTTATAGAAACTCAAGGATCCCCTTGACCGCCTTCAACCAAACCTTTACCGACCTTGTCCGCCTTCGTCCGACCTTGTTCGTATTCTTTCTTCAAAAGTTATTATAGCTGAATAATAACTCAGACACCAAAAACTTCACACCATTTTACTTATATGTTTGTGAATGATGTAAGTGATTACGTTGAGATTGGCCATGGTATTGGCTTGAGTTATTAAATGCATTGATACCATGGGGGGTGTATGGCATTATCCTACCCAGGTTGAGTTGAGTCCGGGATTGGGTCATACATTGATGGTGCTCATGGAAATCTAAATGCATTTGGATATACATAAATACCCACGGGGGTGTATGACATTATCCTACCCGGGTCGAGTTGAGTCCGGGCTTGCGTCATACATTGATGGTACCGTGGTGATATTTTATGTATTAACGTGAGATGCCGGTTAATGCATCAGTGAGCCCTCATTTGGGGTGGCCCTTGTTTGGGGTAATGCGTATATACATGGGAGGTGTATGGCGACACCAGCTAGGAAGGGATTGCTCCTGTGCCAGTCCATACAATGGTGCCCATGAGAGACATACTTCATGCATGACGGAAATAGGATGGTTGACTATAGAGTATGAGAAGTACTGGGGGGGCCATTGTTGTAGGGATAGCCTTCTGACACCCATTTTGGCTGATCACCATGTGGGGGTGAGACCCGTGCACAACAAAGTGACCCCGACATGCTGTAGGAATCATTTGTACCATGGATTTGGCCTATTGTCCGGGATGATACCACGTTGCATTGACTGAGAGATAAGTTAGGAACATGCATCATGACTAGTTATTATAAGATGAATTTGTGAAGTTTTTGGACGGGTTGTCCATAATTGATTGCATGAATGAAATGCTTGAATATAGTTGTGATATTGCAATGACCAGGTTATCTTTTTTATAATTGATGATATTTATCAATTATTATTTTACATGATGGACTCACATTTGTTTTATTGTACCTTGTGGCTTGGTACCTGTGATGATCACGAACTTTGTTTGTGTGAGCATATGTACAACAGTATGTGATCGGGATGTAGATGGATTAGATCCCGAGCAAGGGTGTGTTTTTGCTAGTTACACTCCTTGTTCTAATGGCTACACCCCGTCTTTTAAATCCTTGTTTCTTTTGAGAATTTTGTACAATTTAGACTTGGTTATTTGTAATCATCATCAACTTATGATTATTAATATACAAGTATTATGTTTTATTGCATCTTTGTATATTCGAGTTTTGATTTGTGATATTGATTATACTTATGCGGAAAATATTTTACTACTATTTTTATAATCAAACTTAAAGAGATTTTCAATTAGACAATCGTGATTAAAAATATGATTAACAATATGATACAGTAGCGACGAGACAGGTCGTTACACCAAGAGCGTATCTTGGGTTTTGTGCGTCAAGGGTGGACCTTGGACACTTATTTCTACAAAACAAATGATCTCATGACCCTGTTTGTCGAGGTGCCAAAGGAGTGAATGTACTAAGAACGTTTCTTGGGTTTTGAGTGTCAAGGGTGGACCTTTGACACCTGTTCCTGTAAAACAAATGATCTCATGACTCTGTTTGTCGAGTTGCCAAAGGAGTGAATGTACCAAGAACGTGTCTTGGGTTTTGAGTGTCAAGGGTGGATAATATGAGATCTGTTAGGAGATAAAGTAGTTACACTTATTTATTCAAATAAGTGTAACATATAAGTTGTTAGACAGAGAGACCTAACTACTGAGGGTTGACGTCTACGCTACTATAACAAGATTGACACGGAGGGCGGACATGTGCGCTATTAATGTAGCAGGATTGATATAAAGAGTTGACACGTGTACAATGACTCCACAATAATGAATACGTATAATTTTACCATTTTGTATAATACACATATTATCTTAAAAATGAAACATATTTTACTCATAAAATCATCAAAACGTAACTGAGATATATATTAGACTTCAATTTCTATCTATTTATAATTACTGTAAATATTTTCAATCAGAATTAAATATGATTTTTAAGATAATTATTATAAAAATTAATAAATTATTAAACTTATCAAATATAATAAATTATGTATAAATCAACCAAATGTAATACATGAACTATTATTTCTTTTTTTGGTAACATAATACGTGAACTATTATTTACTATATACATTATGTAACACACAAAGAACGAAGACTAAAAAACAATGCAGGGAACACACTGTTATTATCTTAGTCCCAAAAAAGATCTTTGGATCCTGTATCAAACTGAGAAATCTTCGAAGTTTGTTTCTTATAATTTGGAAATCCGCAAGCAACCCACCATTCATGAACTATCCCTACTTCATTTGCCATTTTGCCTTCTACCCATTGCCACAAATGCACGTCACTGGTGGCAGAGTCTGCGACATAAATAGTAAACATTATGTTATATCATTTCAATATCAATATATGAGAAGTAAAAGAGAAGAAACTGTTGGGAGAACTCGGTGGTGCGCGTCACCTTCTCCACCAACTCGGCCTTCGTCTGGGGAGTTACAGACTCTACCCAGAATCAATCAAACAGTAACAAATGCGGAAACGTAAATCTGAAGCGAAAGAGAAGAACAAGAGATAAACACACACACAAATGGTTTTACGTGGGAGAAAACCTCAAAGAGGAAAACCCACGGGACCTTGTCCAGAAATCTCCACTATCACAATAATGGTTACAAACACTCCACGGCCACACGCCGGAGTAAACACTCAACCTCACCAACAATGGAGGGAGCTCTCTCTCTCTACAGCCTAATGCCGGAGAAACACTCACAGAGACACTCACAGGAGACACTCTCAACTGCACTCTTCTTCTCTGTGGTCTGCCAATTCAAGATCTTCAAGGTCTTGATCTTGGTCTGCCTCCTCCATCTATAAATGATGCATTTATAGAGAGGGAAAACTAGGTTTAGGGATTCTGCATTCCCTAAACGGAATGGGCCGAGGTTTGACCTTGGGAATTGGGCCCAAGTCAAACATTCCATTTTCACCACATGGGGATTTGGGCCAGCATTGATGACGGAATTATCCAACAGAAACCACAATTTGTAACACATTTATATTAGTTACTCTAAAATGCTACATGTAAGCATATTCAGATTAAGTTACAAATGATACAATACAAAGCTAGCAAAATATCATAGTTTTAGTGAATTTAAGAATAGTGATCAATAGCTTGGACTTAGACAGAGCCTGATGCTTAAACCCCAGCTGAAGCAAGCATCACGACACGAGGGACATGCTAGCTGCTAAAGCTGGATTAACCATATATAGATGCTACAGTCAAACTCAAAGTCCTAACCATGGTTGATGCTTTCTCTCTCTTCTAAATCACATGTTTTTTTCATACTAAACAATTTTATTTGAATTAAATATGATTATTATAGATAACCAAACATTAATAAGACCCAAATTTGATAATTCTAATTAAATTAAAACAATCTTACCTAGTAATTTAGAATTATAAAAAATAAAAAAATATCTATTTATCTCCTAGGTATTGGCTGGCAGTGTGGCAGGTCAGGGAGGTCACATGTAAGTGTACCTTATCTCATGTGGCTTGCTACAGATTCTTAAACTACTTTTGTCTCCTTCGTTGCCCTCCCAAAAACCAACCCCACGCGCCTTATCAATATTGTCGTTCTCTTCTTCCCAAAGTCCAGGGAGGCTGTGCATTACACGCGCGACTGTTACGATGGTTATTTGTGCTTCTTCATTTATGATTTTACAATTCTGAAAATAAAATTCAATCATAAATGTGATACACTTCTTGTGTGCTTGAGTTTCAATCACAGTGACTAGAATAGAACAATATCTCAACTTTTGTTTTAGAATTTACGATAGTGTTCCCTTCCTTTATTTCCCCTCTTGCCCTCTTGCATGTCCGTTATATAAGGTACATATTATCTCGAAGTTACCTTAAAGCCCTCCCTTCCTTAGTGGCTGCCTTGCGTTTTTTGCCATATTCTATTACAAGTTTGTAATTTAAATATTGACTTTAACTTTTACTAGTAAGCTTCCAAATCGAGTGAACCACTCTTTGATTATTGGTTAATTACAAACTACAAATCTAAACTTTAATTAAAGATATAGACACTATATAAGTTCTTGATCAAGTCCAATATCCACATTTATTTAGTAACACATTGTCTTATATGTACACAAAATTCAAAATAGCTCCAATATACTATAAGTGATTTTTTAACCTTGTAAAAAATATATTGCTTATTTGTTGAGGAAAAAATTAACTAACCTTTAGGTTGTGTTCAAATTGAGTGACGAAAATAAAACTATGAATGGAATCAAGGCATGCGCGTTTGGTGAAGATTATTACGTGCAGAAATAACTTTGTCCCAGATTTTAAGGTATGCATGTGACCACAACAAGATGAGGCTTAATGACTTTTTTGTCCTTCTTCGTTCCTCCGTGGAGGTTCTCGTTGTTCGTCTGTGGTTCTTCCTTGTTGCTCTGTGGAGGTCGTCGATGTTGATCTGTGAATCTCGCGTCTCCGCTACTGCTGAACCACGATCATAAGGACATCTCCTGCTAGCTTATTTGCGTTTCTTATTGATTTTTAGTGGATCGTGTAACCATACAAATAAATAAGAAACAGAATTTGTATTTTTTTCCAATTGAACGTTTCTTAAAAAAGATCCCACATAGAAGATTTTCCTCTTTTTTGCATTAGATGATGTTTGTAGTTATAAATAAATTATTTTTTAATTCTTAAGTGAGTATTATTTATATAAGACGTGGTGCTTAATTTTAAGATGTTTAATTTATCATCTAGACCATCTCTAATGGAGAAGAAAAAGATACAAAAAACAATTTATTAAATTTAAGCAACTATAAGATACCCTGGAAATGCTCTAAACATTCTTCTACTGAGGGCATAATAGTATCTTTAACTATTTATTCAATCATCTTTCCTTATTTCTACTCTATTTCTCAACTATTTCACTTAATATCATTTATTTTTATTCTATTTCTTTTTTTCAAAATTATCTCTCTTATATTTTTATTTATTTTATTTCTATGCTTAAAATCAAACACATCCTTGATATGAATAGTAAGATAGTTGTTATGAATTAAGTTAATGGATAAAAGAAAGTCTTAATAAATATGTAAATCATACGAATATATTGTCATCCTACAAAATATATTGTTAGTATGGCATTTTTTTATCGATATTATATATATACGCTTTTATAGGTTTTATTATATATATACGCTTTTATAGGTTTTATTATATATAGAGAACGACCGTGGACTAATTCAAAATATAAAAAAAAAAGAATTTTAAAATAGTTTGCATAAAATTTAATGAATTGGTCACATATCATAAATAATAATTTATGATTAAATTACAATGTGAAACATCCATAGATCATTTAGTTTACTCTTGAATATCTACATATAAAAGGTATTTTATTTAAGAATCTTTATAAAAATTAAATAGTCTTTTCACAATATCTTTTTAACATACGAAAAATAATATATATATATATATATATATATATATATATTAACATCAACATCATTTGCACCTTTAACCCAAGTTAATTGGGATTGGTGGTAAATGAATCTAATGATAAATCGAAAATAAAATAAAAGAGAAAAAAAACTAAAATAAAATAAAAGACATGAGAAAAGAAGAGAAAAAGAACTAAGACCAGGGAAACAACTGGAACATATAACTACTATTGAGTTTAATCCTCCACCAAACTTATAGTTTTTCTCCACTCCGTTCTAAGACATATCGTCCGCCAATATATATTCCACTCCATTAGGTCTTGTTTCATTACCTTTCCCCAAGTAAGTTTGGGTCGACCTTTACCTCTCTTTGCGTCGAACTCTTGGTAACAAACTCTTATTCTTACGAAAGCATCCAATGACCGTCTCATAACGTGCCCAAAACCACCTCAATCTCTGCTCCCTCATCTTTTCACATACCAGTACCACTGATACCTTTCTTCGAATATCATCATTTCTTGTTTTATCCATCTTCGTATATCTACACATCCACCTTAACATTCTCATTTCTACTACCCTTATTTTATGCTTACACACACATATATATATATATATATATATATATATATATCATTTAAGTAATATTAATCTCTTAGACTGGATTTTGTTTCTTTCTTAATTCGGTTCTCTAGCTTGATCTAATTATATAAGGATGAGAGGTTTAACAATTGTGGGCATGCATAGGGATCCTCTAGGAGACGCCACAATCATGTTAGTGTCTTTCCATGACGTGAATAATCACCAGCCAACATGCAAGTTAACTATCCCAAACATCCAAAGGAACAAATAAAACACACTTGAATGAACTAGACATAAAGGATCTTCATATCGATCTCTAGACTCTCTTTGTAACCAAAGCATTTTCGCACCCACCAGGGGCAAGCTGAAACTATTCTCGATGCATTTGTTTTCCTATTGAATTAACGAGTTTTAGGAGTTGGTGATGACTCGAACGATGCTACAAGTTTTAAGGAGCATTATACTGAAAATTTATTTATGCAACTTTGTAGCGGGCTTAACTGAAACCAGGACCAAGAGACATATTTAGAAGCCTAGTTACCTATGAGACTATGTGGAGTGAGAACCATCAAGCACATCAGTGATATTTTGATATTAGATGTTTATTTGAATTCAATTAGTAGTTATTAGGATTTAACTTATCTGTCATGGTTTTATCTTATCTGTCATAGTTTATTTGAATTCAATTAGTAATTATTAAGATTTATCTTATCTTATTTATCAAGTAAATTATGATTTATTTGAATTCTTAGAGATAGTTGCTGGTCAATTTTAATTTTTATATATTACCTAAAATGGATTGAATAAACAAGTATTATTTGATCCCCAATTCTCTTTTATTCTCTCTCTCCTTATCACAATTTCTACTCGTTTGTTCTATCTCTGTGATTTTATTCCCTTCAAACTTTTAGATGAAATAACCGAGTTAATGGAACCATAATTAGGAGATGTAGCACCATAACAACGATATGAAAAAAAGGACTATAGAGGTGAAGTGCTGAAGCGAGGAGGTAGATGAACGTAATACCGAACTTCAGAGCCAAATAAGGGGTGTGGAGCAAAGTAGGGAGGATGGTGAAGATCTTAGGGGAGTTTCGAAGAATATTTAACTTTTTTATTTAGGCAATCCAAGACAAGGTGAGATTGTACAATAATTTTTTTATCATGTGGATGGTGTAAATAGCGTCTTAATTTAAAAGTAGATCTTGGAACCATTGGGAAATGCTTGCAAATCTAGTGGCTCAATGAAATAATGCTTGTGTAATGGGAATGAGAGAATGGTGGTATGAGAAGATTTGGGAAGAAGGATTATTGTATTGAGTACTGCATTAAGTGTCTTTTTCCATGAATTATGAGAGAAAGCATAACATTAACCATAGCGGACTAAATACGAGACATGAATGACAGTAAAATAAAAGTTTAATATTTATGTACTATTATAACTTAATGATTATGTAAATTTATTTTACACTCTATAACCTTTTTTCTCATAAAATAAAAATTTGTTTAAGAAATAAATAAAGCATGGTCTTTGGGTCTCTACTACTAGGCAAGAGAAATTTACACTATTGATGAATTCAAATATTAGATTTATGACCATAAATATAGGGGGCTTGGTAAGATCTCCCCCATGATGCTTAGAAATAAGGGGTATCATGTAGTTGTTCTTTTACCACCTAGTACGTGCATGTGAAAGCAAGGAATAATCAAATTTTGGTTAGGGTCACACAAATCAATAACACTATAATAGTACTTTTTTCCCCAAAGTTTAATCTTTATTATTCCTCTTTCTTTTTCTCCGAAGTTCAGATTTTCGAGTTTCAGTCATGTAACGGCTATATGCCTAACAATTGTGACTTAAGGTTCTTCTAACAATCATGGTTTTTGAAGAATTAAATACCATAATGAAAGACCAGAGGTAATACATGCTTTTTTAAAATGTATTTATTCTATATCAACTATTGAAAATAAGTTGTGTACATACATATATATATGGCAACAAATAGTATAAAAAGAAAATAACAAAAAACTTTATGATAATTATTTTATTTTATTTATCATATTATAAATATGAAATATTCATTAATTTTATTAAAAATTAATTTTTATTAGAGAATTTAGTTGATTACTAATATTATATTATTATTTTTATCTACAATATTCAAATTTAAATCCTTATGCAAAGAGTCAAATCGAATTGCACCCAAACTTACATAATATAGGTACTTGTTTTGGTTTAATCTCACAAATTAAGAGAATGCATCGGTGAAATTACTTTTTTTTTGCAATATATAGGTGAGGAAATTACTTTATTTGATGAATCTTCATTGTTTTAATTTACAAGTGAATGAATTAAATTTGTTTGACCTCAAGTTTGTGGTCACAACTACATCCAGAGGTATTGTTAGTTTTATCGTTGGTCTAAGCCTTACGATTTTATTCTTTAATGGTGTATCAAGGGTTAAGGAACAACCGTTTTACCCTACTTAATCTCCCTTTCCTCTTTTGTTAATAACTATTATATATTTGTTATGTGGAAGTTATTGGTCCATAATATGACCGATTGATGCCTTTTAAACCGTTTGTAAGGTATGAAGATGGGGTGATGACCCTTCGGGACATCAGGATCTAGTTTCAGTCAGTCGTCCGTTAGGACTCCAATTTAATTATAAGTGTTGGTCCAATTATTTGGACAGAGTTTTAGAAAAAAGAATAAAAAATCAAATCCATAATGTTTCTACCGGGCAAAGAAAGAAGAATATTCGTACATCCATGTTACTTTGGTGTTGGTTCTAATTTCAAACCCGAGCCAGCTGGCTGCAGATATCTTCACCTTCCAATTTGATATAATCCATATATAATTGCCATAAAATATAGTAATGAAGACAACATTTTAACTTAATTATGACATTATTCACGTTTGTGGTCAAATCTACATCTAATTGTAATCATTTTTGTTTTCGAATGACGACAAAGACTTGCAAGAATATATATATATATAACCCCTTACCACGAGATAGAAAATGATAGTAAAAGGACATGCATTATAGTTTTCGGCCATCATATGATTGAACATTAGACCTAAAAATCCATTTTGGCTATCTCCAATTTTTAATATGGAAACATTTGCTTCGCCAACTGAAAGATCATTCCATAATTAATGAGCATGATCAAGAACAAACGTTAGCAGCTGGATTTGCAAGCTTTGTTAGGTACCACCTTAAAAAATAAAATAAAATATATAAAAAGCAAAAAAATTAGGAGACAGATAGATGTAACTGTTACTGTTTAATGAAGAAAAGCTACGCTGCAACTGCCCCCTTATGTAGCTGATGCAGGTGATGGTGATGGTTGTCTAATGGTTTTTGGTTCATTCCTCAATTTGTATACAAAGACAGGCTACTTACTTAATTCCATGTTATCTAATTTTTGAATATTTCTTTCTTTTTCTTAATATAAATACAATATTTTCGTTATATTTATAATCATTGCGATCGACCCCCATCTAAAAACAACTAATTAAACATGATCAATTACACTATAATTGTTTGCTAGTATTATTTCACTAGTGAGTGACCGAGTGAGAAGGTACATTTGGTGCATGATATATATTTTAGGGTTGTACTCCTACCTCAAATAATTAATACAATTTAAATATTTAAATTTGTGACCGTATATATATATATATATATATATATATATATATATATATATAT
>CM023943.1:21358839-21444260 GCA_013407115.1 Glycine latifolia
TATATATATATATATATATATATATATATATATATATATACACATGTTGGTCTGCTGCTTACCAACAAGTCAACAAACCCTTGAGATTGAGACTAGTAGAAGTTTTAAATAATCTATTCTTTAAACGAATTTCTTATGTATTTTCTGTATAAATAAAGTTTACAAGTATTAAAATTAATATCAGAAATGTATGTGAATATTAGATGTATTTAAGAAATCCAGAATATGATTAAATATATATTATTTAGGTCACTTGTCCTTAATCACTACAATCTATCCTTATCCTTATAATTTGGTTTGTAATGTTATTCATTTATTTTAATTTTCCTAACTCAAAAGAAGGGCTTGACTCTAAAAAAGGCAACGCTTGAACTATCACTACAAGTGAACTTAATTAGCAATTTGCTCGAAGTGGATTAATCCAGCAACTCAAAATATAAGGATGTATGGACAACCTCTACATTCCATTGATTTTTCCCAAAGCACCATAGAAATGACTAAGCTTGGAATCCATTTTTATACTAAATCACACGAAACTTGCAATTAATTAACATCACTGTAAATTTGACAAGGGAGTCTACGTACCCCTAGTAATATGTAATCCTTCATTTAACAAATTACAGTGCACCAAATTAATCACATTGCTGCATCAAAAATGAAATTTCAATGCATACGATCATGTTTATACTGAAAAGTTGACAAGGGAGTCTACCCGTAGTAATATGTTTATATTTCAAAATCAACTTTTTTTTTATCAGTATTCAAAATCAACTTTTTTAACAAGTAAAAATAATTTTGAGAGAAATGATTTATTTTTTAGTTTTACGGTGTTTAAAATTATGAAGGTGATATCCATAAATTGTTTAAAAATATTCTCATAATTATACTCTAAATGATATATTTAATTTATCATTCAACTTAATAAAACTAATTCATTTAAATTTACTTTTGAAATATTATTTTTAAGGATTTGTCTTACTAACCTGAAGTAAAAATGAGGTTAAAGAACTATATTCTATATGATACAATAAAATTACACCCATTTTTTATGTATAAAATTTCATGTAATTTTATTAGATAACTTAAGATAAAATTATTTAATTTCATTTTTACTTGGGCCAGTTACACCATCCCATAATATAAACTAATTTTTAGTTACTTTCATAAAATAATTGCATCAAAATTTGAACACGCTGTCGCTGGCTTTAATTTGTTTTATGAATAATTTTTTTAACACCCCTAATTTTATTTTACGATGCTAGAGAAAATAAATTATAATTTATAAAATTTAAAACAAGTGAAAATATCATTTTTTTATGTAAAAATTCTTTAGATAAGTTTTGCAGAAATATAAAAAAGAAAATTTGGAGAAAGAAGTCTGATTAGTCATGTCAGTGATTCGTCGACGCCGACAAAGACTTCGCAGCACAGGTAGTTACGACGTCCAAACATTCATTCCCCTTCCATGCTCCTTCCCTGCAATTCAATAAGGACCATTCCGTCATTTACACCAGGGGCATATCCGTCCCAACAGCACATCACACAAAAATCGAAAATTTAAATTAAAACAAATCTCCATCTCCACCGTTGAAAATTTCCATCCAACGGCCCAGCGTCTTCTAAGGACAAAGCGAGGGAACAAACGTGAACCGTCGATGCTCCCACATCCCTACTGACTCTCACTATAAAAATCTCCCTCACTCAACTCTTCCAAAAACTATCTATCTCTCTGTTTATCAACGCACCCCCTCTTCATCAATCAGCATCACCACCGCTCCAACACAGGTACTTTCTCTTTCGCTTCTACTCCAATTCTCTCTCTCTAGATCTAGAATTAGAGGTTAACTAGTAAGTTAATTATGGTAGTAATTAGCAAGGTTTTGAATATCTATCACGGTTGCGTTGCGGTTTCGTTGCTATTGTTGATATCGAGGCCAGTTAAAAAAATCTTGATGTTGGGGCTGAGATCACGGTCCCTTGGTAATTAGTAATTAAGTAACTAACGAGTGACTGGGTTTTGAAATGCAGGGGAAAATGAGGGAGATCCTTCACGTTCAGGGAGGGCAATGCGGGAACCAGATCGGTTCGAAGTTCTGGGAAGTGGTGTGCGACGAGCACGGCATAGATCCGACTGGGAAGTACGTCGGAAACTCAGATCTGCAACTCGAGCGCGTGAACGTGTACTACAACGAAGCTTCCTGCGGGCGGTTTGTCCCACGCGCGGTGCTGATGGACCTGGAGCCCGGAACCATGGACAGCGTGCGGACCGGGCCGTACGGGCAGATATTCCGACCCGACAACTTCGTGTTCGGCCAGTCCGGCGCGGGCAACAACTGGGCCAAGGGGCACTACACGGAGGGCGCCGAACTCATCGACTCTGTCCTCGACGTCGTGCGCAAGGAGGCCGAGAACTGCGACTGCCTCCAGGGGTTCCAGGTCTGCCACTCGCTCGGCGGAGGAACCGGCTCCGGGATGGGAACGCTTTTAATTTCCAAGATCAGAGAGGAGTACCCTGACAGAATGATGCTCACCTTCTCCGTTTTTCCTTCCCCCAAGGTCTCTGATACTGTGGTTGAGCCTTATAACGCTACTCTTTCTGTTCATCAGTTGGTGGAGAATGCTGATGAGTGTATGGTGCTTGATAATGAGGCGCTCTACGATATCTGCTTCAGGACTCTCAAGTTGACCACTCCTAGCTGTAAGTTCATCAGAAACCCTAATTTCTGATCCGAATGTTAGTGTGTGTGTGTGTGTTTAGTTATAATAATTTGTTTTTGAAGTACCTAGTGTTTAGTTTCTTCATGCGAAACCGTAGTTTCTGATCTGATTGTTATTGTGTCTCTATGTGGTCGAGGGCTTGCGGTTTCTAAAATTGATTTATTTTGAATAAAAATGATTTTAGTTCAAATTAATCTTCAAGTAGGTGATCATTAATTGATTTTGACTGTAGTCAAAACTTGATTTTATATGCTTGGTTATTGCCTGCTAAATTGTTTATCTCAAAATTTTGTTGTAAATATAACCACTTTACTTCAAATCAATTTAACCATAATTAATTTTGGGAAATCAATTTTGTAATCATTCATCCAAACACAATACATGCAATTTATGTTTTTGTTCTATAAACAAGTTATTAGTGTAAATTATTTTGTTCATTGCAAACATTACTTATAATTGTTTTAATTCAAAATCCATTCTAAATCAAATCCTTAATGTAAAATTAGTCATGTTAACATCAACATCAACAGCACATTTAACCTAAGTTTAAAATTAGTCATGTTAACATTTACTTTAAATTGTATTATAGTAGCTAGTGCTTCAAAGTGATTCGGATGCCAAACATGGCGTGATGATGTGTGAATTGTGATTGTATGTGTTGCAGTTGGTGACTTGAACCACTTGATCTCTGCGACCATGAGTGGTGTTACATGCTGCCTTCGATTCCCTGGTCAACTCAACTCTGATCTGAGGAAATTGGCCGTGAATCTCATTCCTTTCCCTCGTCTGCACTTCTTTATGGTTGGATTTGCACCTCTCACCTCTCGCGGCTCTCAGCAGTACCGCGCATTGACAGTGCCAGAGCTGACACAGCAAATGTGGGATGCCAAGAACATGATGTGTGCTGCAGATCCTAGGCATGGGCGTTACCTCACGGCATCAGCCATGTTCCGTGGCAAGATGAGCACCAAGGAGGTGGACGAGCAGATGATAAACGTGCAGAACAAGAACTCTTCGTATTTTGTCGAGTGGATTCCCAACAATGTCAAGTCTAGCGTGTGTGACATTGCTCCTAGAGGGCTGTCCATGGCGTCCACATTCATTGGAAACTCGACCTCGATTCAGGAGATGTTCAGGAGGGTGAGCGAGCAGTTCACGGCCATGTTTAGGAGGAAGGCTTTCTTGCATTGGTACACCGGGGAAGGCATGGACGAGATGGAGTTCACGGAGGCAGAGAGCAACATGAACGACCTTGTTTCAGAGTACCAGCAGTACCAGGATGCCACTGCTGAGGATGATGGGGAGTATGAGGACGAGGAGGACGAGGATGTTGAAGCAGACCACATGTGAAGAGACTGAATGTGAAAGATGCCTGTGTCTTACTTATGCTATGTGATGCGCAAGTGTGTTTGCTCTGCTCTCCAACGTGAAGAAGATTGTAATTACTAATAGTGTATGTACGGTTTGCGGGATAAAACTTTGATGAGCCTGGTGTGGAGAATGGAAAAAATAGGGGGTAGTTTGGGAACAATGTTATGCGGCACCTATCTGTTTGTTGTTATATTGGCTTGCTTTTATTTTGTTATATTGAAATCATGTTTCCGTAATATTTGTTGTTCTTATGCATGGCTTTTGTCTACATTGGATTCTTGGAATGCCTTTGGGTAAAAGCCTTGCTCATGTTTTTGGCTCAACAGCCTTGCCTTGTTGCGTTGCCCATGTTACTTGATATTGTCTATACTGTGTAGCGGTCAAGGTGTGATTTAGGATACTGATCGAATCTAGATATCCTTTGGGAAAGTGGAAAGATTAACTCCTTGCTCTACATATATGCATAACAGAGCAGCAAATATTCCAATCAGTAAATTCTAGATGCGATTAGAAAGCAAAAGGAAACTGCTACCCGGTGAGGAAAGGTTCTATCCCGCATCTAACACCTGTCCAAATTGCAGGACAGATCTCAATTTGTATGGGACTGTTTCTTCTTGCACTCCCTCTATTGCTTCCTGCACTTTTCTTTGCATTAGGGAAATCTCTTTCGGAAATATAAATGGGAAGTGCATTGCGAAATGTGGTGGACGGTACTGGTGGGTCTTCGGGTTGACAAAAGGGGCAAATGCACACTGGAAAAAATGTTGAGTATTTGACTGCAACAAATTTTATAGACTTACAAAACTTCACATTTGAAAGCCAAGCTGCTTCAAAAATAGTGGATTAATCTCAATTTCATGAATAATGCTACTTTTTTTTTACTCACTTCTCGTTTAGAATGCCCAATCCAGTCACGGCTTTATTCTTAAAAGAAGAAGAAAAAGAACACGTGACTTTAAAGCACTTGCTGAACTTGTAAAGGAACCAGCCTCCTTGAAGAGTTGCTCATGGTGATGCTTATAGTAATAAACACCTCCATTGAGGAATAGTTGTTCAGCTGAAACATAAAGATAATCAATAATAATTTGTATGAAAGTTTAAACCTACATGGATAAATGTCAACTCAATGGAAATAAAGTGAAGATTTTATACTCTAAAAAATATTAGTTCATCACACTCTAAATAAAAATGGTCGTGTCCCCATTCTTTTTCTGATCAAATCATGGAATCATACTATTTTTTTATCAACCAACTAAAATTTTCTGAGAAATTTTATATGGACAGAAAGCAACATCAAATAAATGTAAGTATCTTCAACAAAGTTTGAGAATGCTAAACAATATGGATATACTTTCAAATCATTAATAATGCTAAAAACAAACAACATATTTAACAAAAAATAAGCCATACTTGAATCTTTGAATCCACCAGCACCAACTCTTCCATGAAAAATGATATTCTTTTGGCTTGACAAATCAACACCGACCATAGTCGAATAATCCTCACACAAATATTCCAACTATAAATACAGTGTTAAAATTTTTGAAGCATCATTATGTCAAGAGATCGAGTGCAAATTTGGGTTTCGAAAGCTTCTACACTTATGATTAGTTTGTTCAAGAAATACAAAAATACATTCAAAGAGATTTGTTGACAACTTCTTTACATTTGATAAAAAATACATATTAAGAAAATATATAAAAAAATTCTATTAAATAGTTTGTCTTCCTATTATGTTTGACAAGACATTTCAGTTAATTTTTAATTTCTTTTATTAGCTGAAAAATTTATTTGACTGTTTGGTAATTAAGTGTTTTTTATTAGCTTCTAGTATTTTTTAAAACGTTACTTTAAGTAATATTTTTTAAAACACTAATTTCTAGTTTTTTATATTTTCTTTCTTTTTTAATCTTTAATGTATTTATCAAATTTTCTGCTTACTCTTTTTAAATAAATCAAAGTTTTATTTTTTCCTCATATGAATGATTGTTGTCTCCTTTTCTCCTACAGGGTGCATATTCCATTTTGTTTCACAACATGCACACTAACCTTTTTTTTTTCAAGTAATGATATTTTAATTTTTTTTCACTTCTCATATAATACATTAATAGGCTTTCTTTACAATATTTTGATTGTGAAAATTTTCAGTATGAATAAGTAAAAAAATAAAAAATAAACATAGGGATTGATTATTTTATTTTTTATATTATGTTTTGGATATTTTATATTACATTCTTAATTTAATGATTATACTATTTATTTTATTAATTTACCATTATAAATTAAGACATTGATAATATAGATGACAGATTCTTTTTGTTATTATATTTTATATTTTATATTTTTTGATGTTACAATATTTATGTTAACCATTATAACACTTATAATATTTAATTTATTATTTCAACACTATATTTTTCTATTATTTTTTGAATAATTTTATATTAAATGATTTATTTAACATAATAAAAGTATAATATCTATTTAAAAATTAATTTTATTAAATATTTCTAATTTAACAAACTAATTTTTCAGCTTTCAATTATCAATTTCGCTTTCCAGGCGAGTTTTTTAACTAATTTTACCCAACATTAACCTACGTATATAGATTTAATCCCCCAAATATATTTGGCTATGACCCTTCGTTTCTTTTCTTTCCTTTTCTTCCTCTCTCTTTTTAGTATAAATACATGAGCGATCAAACCACTGATTCAGCCTATAGTCCTTGTTTTCCCCCTTTAAAAAATACAGATTTTTAGTCGAAAGATCGACCAAGAAAATTGGCCCTTTGGGTTGTATGATGTTTTTGCTTTGGTCCAAAAGTAGTAGAGCTTGCCACATCTTATAGGACAAATTGGGCCATAGTGGACTACCAATATTGTCATATTAATTTTGCCATATGGACAAAAAAAAGAACTTGATATGTGCCATTCTTTTATGTAGTGTATATGCAGTTTTCATATTTTGGAGTCAGTAAAGTCAGAAGTCATTGATTAATTGAAACAATTTTTTCTTTATATTTTATACTTCCATTCATGGTAGGACACCGAATTTCCTATATTTTTAAACGATGAGAATGATTTGGTTATGTGGTATGTACAAAAATACATAGCCTTTTATTGCCCTGTCATTAACCAACTACCATTATGCCAATATTGGTGGCTACCATCCATCCATCTTGGCTAGTCATATATTTTAGTCACTTTCTTTCATAATCAATCTCTTCTACAATTGTCTGAATTAGAGCTCACTATACAGGTTCCGGTTCACATGCAATCGTTTAACTCATGGAATGAAAAAAATGGCTTAGAACAGTACTCTAATATGTTGGTTATTTAAACAAAAGTAAAAAGTTTATTTAGTTTGGTTCAGTTTACTAATACTAGTCCACATATTAAGTGGGCTGAATGAAAACCACACGAAAAAAACCTGTTTAATTTTGCGTGTAAGTTTAATTTAGTACATTTAATGCGTATTATTATTATAGACTGAACTAAGTTGACTTGTAACCAAAATAAATTAATTGTAATAACAAAAAAAAATGAACCAAGTTGACTGTATATATATCCACTTGTAGCTAAAACGCTTATCATCAAATTTTGACCATTAGACGTTAAAACAATTTTTAAGCTTGAAATTGCTTATTTAACATGACCAGTTGACCACTATAAAATATATTTTTTGCTGATTAAAAAAATTGTAAACATTTTTAATACAAGCATCTAATAATTGAAAAGCTATCCCTCTCAAAAAAATTGAAAAATTATCTTATTATCACACCATATATATTAATAGATGAGATCATATGAAGTTATAAAATTGATTTGGTAGTCGAAGTGAAAAGGTTCTAAGGAAGAGAGATCACAAGTTTAAATATCTCTAATTATGAATTAATATTTATCGATAAAAAAATGATATAACATGATAAAATTATAATGTATAAAATTATACTTTTTTTAATTACTTTTTATTTATCTTTAAAAGTTTCTATGTAAAAATAGAAAAAATACAATAAAATTTCTTGTTTCGAATAAAATAATTGTGAGTTTTCTTTTTATTTATCTTTTTCATTTCTACTTCACAATAATTATGTATCTATAAGTTAGTTAAAAATTGAACAGAAAGTAAGAATATAATTTTAAAAAATAATTAATATTATATCTTAAACTTTTAAAACAACAAATAAAAAAATAAAAATCTTTCAAAAATCCGACAATAATACATAAAATTAACTTATTTAACATTACAATAGCATAAGAGATGGAAGAATTAAATCAATTAATGCATGCTTCCACAAACTACTTTACTCATCTAACTTAAAGCTTGAAACTGGGGCCAACATGAGACAAAAATAAGCAACAATATCTAAGATAAAGTTATTCTTAATAGTTAGTGGTTGATGACACTCTAATGTATATAGGTTCTCTTTTCGAGTATTCCAAATTTATTCTTTGGAAAATAATGCCGCTGTCAGGTTTGATATATGATTCTAAAGCTATTATTTCTGAATAATATTATTTTTAAAATATTTTTAAATTTGTTTCTTTTTTTATTCTCTTGATGAGAAGTAGAATATTATACTTTTTATGACATATAACAAAATTCATCTTATATAACTTAATAATTAATTTCCGTTTCCAATTTTATTTTCCATCACACTATTTCTCTTATTATTTAAATTTCAAAACTATTCTTAAAAAAATAATGTTTAAATATACAACTTAGTTCCCATAGTTTCTCTTAATTTTGATTTTAATTCGTATATTTTAAATTTTTGGTTCTGAATATCTTTAATTTCAAAATTTCAATTTCTTCATAAAAATAATCCTGGCCATATTCAGCCTCATCAATGACAATAATGGCGTTACATTTAAGTTAGCTAGTGCATACGTGATGACTTAGTTAAATTAAGGTTATACAAGATTTTGATGCTCATGTCCTTGGTAATCATAGTGTAGTAGTTATTAATTATGTTCTTTGTCTAAAATGATAATAGATGAAGAAATATGTGCTAGATAGGGATGAGAAGTACTAAAACCAAAACAAGTACAACTGCCCTTTTGATGGTTGCAAACTTGTGTTGTAACATACTTGTTTTGAATATATCAAATGGTGAATGAATGAAAGGAAATGATTTTATCAGTAGTGCATATTAGAGTGAGTTATTAAAACTAAACCACTAACGTTTAACGAAAACCATAAAATAAAATAAAAATACTTAATAAAATACTGAGGATTGATTTATATATAAAATTAAGTTATAAACAAAACAAGATAATGACTGTTTTCATTTTACTAAGATTGATCACAGCTATACTGCATTCCAAATGTCTTACTCGTTCCAAAAACATGTGTAGCCAGTTATGGATAAGCAAAAGAAGATAATGAGTACTTTTAAATAATGATTGAATGAACGTTGATAAATTTGATTTTAAATAAAATTGATATTGTAAAATTAATTTTGAAGTGATATGATATATGTTTTAATGTTTTATTATAAAATTAAGTTAGGAGTAAAATTCAGTATAAAATTTTGAATCTAACTTAAAAGTTACTCAAAGTTTCAACCAAAAATCAATTCTAAATTTTTTTTCAATATGAAATCAAATATATAAAAAAATATTCCAAATTAATTATAAACCTAAAATCAATTCACTAATGTCAAACCAAACCAAACACACACTTAATATCCCATAGACCCAGCAATGCATAAAGAAATAACCTATAATGGTATGGCCCGGAAAATTGAATGACTATAATTTGTTTAGGTTTCTAGTTATTTTACATGCAAATTTTGCAAAAGCAATGGCATAAAAATTATTCTTAATTAATTTATATAATTTCATCAATGAAATTTATGTATATCATACTTCTAGTAATATCTTTGCTTTCATTTTTTTATAGATCGGACAGAGAAAATGGTATCTTAATTAATGAGAATCACAGATAATTAAAATGGTATGTTAACTATTATTCTTGATATGTATACTATAAAAGACAAATAAAACAATGAAAGGAGTAACTTTGTAAAACTTTATCCAAAGGCAATAATATTGTTTTGTCAAAAAGGTTGGGGTCCCAGCCAAGATGATCTAAGTAAAAAGTAAAGTACCGTGGCTTAATTTGGTGATGTAGCTTCTTTTGGCAAAAAAAATTAAATATAGCAATTTTAATAAAAAATTATGAAAATATTGCAGTTTTGAAAGTAATTAGGGATGTACAGCAATCAGTCATGTTTCTCTTGGACGTGACTAATTCCGTCTCTAATTCCGTCTCTAATTCGGTCGCTAACACTTTTTGCGACGGAATATTGGGCTTGACCACAATAATCAGTCGCAAAAAGTATTAGCGACGGAAATAGAGACCGAAAATAGTGTACGCCTTTAAAATCAATTTTTTTATTTACAATAAATTTTTTTCAATTTTTTATATTAGTGTTGCGATCACAATATTGTGATTTTTTAATTTTTTAAACCGAAATCGTTAAAAAATTTACAGTATTATTTTTTTTAAAGGTACGACTTTAAAATCAATTTTTTTTTACCACTTTAAGTTTTTATTATTATTAATATACGACTTCAAAGTCGGTCTAAAAATCAATGATAAAGATCGGTCTAAAAATACTTTAAAATTAGATAAACATAACAATTAATAATATTATTACAAACTATAATAAATTCGTAATTAATTAGACTGAATATTGGTAATATTTAATTTTTATCTAATTTCGATATCTATTTTCGTTGCTAATACTTTTTGCGACTGAATATTCTGATCACGTCCAATATTTCGTCGCAAAAAGTGTTAGCGACTGAATTAGAGACGAAATTAGAGACGGATTTAGTCACGTCCAGGAGGGACATGACTGATTGCTATACATCCCTAAATACTTTCAAAACTGCAATATTTTCATAATTTTATATTAAAATTGTTATATTTAAATTTTTTTGCCAGCTTCTTTTTCCTCTCATGTTTGTGAGTAGGGCGTGAAGCTAGGCATTGAAATCTTCTCTTAATATATTTAGTCCATGCTTTGGGATAAAAATAGATAAAAGAAATTTACACTATAAATTTATAAAATACCATTATTTTTTTCGTTCATTCATAAAATGGCATTATACCACGTGAAGATAAAATTTCTCGAAGAAGTGTATATAATGTTTTAACAACATAAAATAATTTAGAAATAAAACAACATAATATATTAATATAAAATGAACATTACAAATTAAACACAAACATAAAATTAAGAGATAGAAATAAATCATCAACTTGTTTGTATGAAATATTATTACAATTGTGTTATTAAGTTTTACTACGATTATGATATTCAATTTTACCCAATGAACATTTTGTTGTTAAACAAATATGTGTAATATATTTTAATATTTTTATTTAAATTTAAGTTTTTTACATTAATTACATTAGTCATATCGTGATAACACTCTAGACTCCCAACCCCAACTATAATGTGAAGCATGGCAAATACTCATTTGAAAAGTCATTATCTGATGCTAAACTTTGTTTTTTGCACTCAAGGAAGAGGTATGCAGTTTGACTCAAACTGTTCCCATTTTCTTAACCAAAACCCATATCATTTCTATATTTTATCACCTATATCACTTTCATTTTAAATAACAAAATGTTTCACATGGAAGATATTGCAATGTCGTTACAAGAATACATTAATCATCATGTTGTTGTCTAAACTATAATAAACATCACTCTTCTAATAGGAAATGGAGTAATCAAATTTGATTTTTCAAGCACTGATGCTGATAACTTAATTAATTTCTAAATTCATTCAGTATAATGCTCTTTTAAATGTTCCTTTTTCCCACTGCCCTCTATTTGTTTTTTCTTGCATAACTGGTAATAATGGTAAGATTTTTTTTCCTAACATAAAAATGGATAAAATTACCCAAGTCTTACTTAAGTTGCTGAAAAAAAAAAGTCTTACTTAAATTATTAATTTTGAGTGACAAGTTTAATTAGATACACTATTTTTTTGAGTGAATCTTTGATTAAGAGTCTAGAATTAGAAATATTTAATTTGTGCAATATTATTAGACCATTTCAATGAAGTGTTAATTCTTCAATTTGACTTCTTAAATTTTTATAGGACAGCTAGGCAGATTATAACATTGGTATATATGTTGTGTTATTTATAGATGAGTTAATTATGGTAGACAAATTATATATGCTGCCAACAGTATTTGATTGAAAAATTGACTCTTTTTCCTTTATTAATTGGAGAAATAATATATGTGGTAATTAAATACCTTTTATCCGTCGTGTGGAAGAATACCAAATCTATTTTTTAAGCAAATACCACATCTATTAAGTTTGAAGAATATCCCTTTTTTTTAACCCTGAAGCTCAAATCTGATAAATGAATATTAAACATTGAATATTGATAATTTTTTTATTAAATTAAACCTCAAAATCACACAAGAAAGGCTTACAGTAATTAATGACCAACAAATTATACATTGAATGGTAATTGCCCCGAGATCAGTTTTCTTTGTATGCTCCACGAGATCAGTTTTCTTTCTTCTTCTTTTTTTTACATAAAGATTTGATTTGATTTTTTCTTGGTTGCTAGATTTGTTTTATTTTATAAAAATATTTAATATAAAAACAATGATTTATCTGATTTTTTATAACCTGTTAATTAAGATAGAGAATTTTTTTAATTAAATTTGAACTTTTTGCTAATGTGACGGTCGTTTATAATTTGTTATAAATATTATATATTGAAAGAATTAATAATACATTTTAGTTTTTAGCTGTCTACAGAAAAGGTAATTAATGCACGAGATATCGTGTTTTGTTTGTTTCATTCTTTAATTTTTTTTATCGTGGTTAATTACCATAATATGTTTGCCCCTGTAAATTCTCATCCGCCTCCCTTTTTACTGATACACAACTTTCATTCTTTTACTCCTTGACTTAAAACCATAAAACCATATTTATCTATTTTAAATGTTTAGGCTATATTAAGTAGTAATATATCAAATATTGTATTCCTTTGATCAGTTTTGAGTTTGTCTTCTTCTCTCAAACACTACCTCCTTTTTCTACTTTAAAAATACTAAAAGGTTAGTAGTAAAGTTTTGCAACGTGTATTATTTTTTACATGTGCTTGAGTTATTTTTCTTATTTCAAATATTGCATATATTATATTTTTCATATTAAGATTTATTTTTTTCTCACATGTTATGTTAAAATTTCTCCCCCTTAATCATTTTTTCTTGTTTCGTACCTGGCTGCCATACGAAAGTCCAATGAAGAGATGAAAGCTCTCACCAATATAGATACAAGAGTTATGTGATCATGGTTTTAATTAAATAGTGTTTCACAATCGCAATTGCAACCATAATGACAAGGTATTTTGACTCAATGTAACGTAATTGTTATTGTGGTTGCAGCAATTACATTTTCTCATAATATAAAGATTTTTTAACTCAATGTAACGCAATCAAAACTGCTATTGCGATCGCAATTTAAATCATGTACGTGATACTCTAAAAAATTAACTTCAGGGTATTGTATCAAAATTCTCATATTTTCTGTTGGTAATATAAACTAAAACTATTGTACTTACATAAATCGAGCAGACGGATGACAGGGTTAATGTAATTAAGATGAAATTTATGATTTTATATATCGGATTATAAGTACTTTTTACTTGGAAAAATAAAGAAGAGACTTACAAAACAAATGATTCTGACACTCAAATATATAAGTGATTGAATTGAGAATGATTTGATTGTAAAATATGTTAATGTGGATAGTGTAATTAATAATTTTTGTAAATAATTTCTAACTTATAAATAATTAAATACTTTCAACTTGATAAAAAGAATATAATATTATCTTTAATATTCAAATATTTAGAAATAACTGGTTCAATAGCCTTGATGCTAAAGACAATATATTCGTATTCCTGTGTCGACATAGAATAATAACGTGTATATTGGAACATGACATCACTTATCATATTTTTGTGGACCCAGTACAACTATATTACAAATGCGTAGGATTTCCAACCGGGACAAGCTAAGACTTAAGAGCAACAAATATGTTTCCTTCCTTTTGGTCAGCTGGTTTCCTTCTTTTCCATTTTTATTGTTACATTTAAGTTTTTTATTATTGTATTTTATCTGTTTTGTTGTCAAACAGTTGTGAAAATATTAATAAAGTCCCTTTCTCTCACTGGTCACTACCTTCAGTGTGAAGAAGAGAATGGAGATGAATATATCCTTCTTGACGATGTTGATGTGATGCATCTACTTTGTCCACGTTTTGTGAAAAATATCGTTATCATATTGCAGAAATTTAATGCTCGAGAATGGCGTGCTTTTGTTTGTTTCATTAATTCTTTAATTTTTTATATTCTGCATCCTTAGAAGAATGATCGAATATGAATATATGATGTTGAGACATATAAGTTCATCCAATCGGGAAACGCCACCAGCCCACCACCCACCTCGCCAAATGCGTTAAACCGCTTCACTCTTTCTACCATGTTCTTATTAATCATGACTCTCTGATTCTCTATTGAGCTGTGACATCAATATTGTTCACTGGAAAAAGATATATGAAAATCTCAGAGTCAATGTTATTAGATGAGAGAGATAAAAAAGCGACAAGAATATATATACTTATTATTATAGAGTTTATGACGTGATAATCATATTAAAAAAGAAAATGTTAAACCCATATCTTATAGGTTAATATATACCTAAAAACTAATAAAAAAGATAGATTTAATAAATATTTAACGTTATAAAAAGAGACAAATAAACATAAAAGATTTCAATGGAATGTCTAATTAGTACTTAAGAAATTTGGATGTCTAAATATCACTAATAAAATATAATGAGAGAAAAAGCCTTTGATTTTTTTTGGATGGCAGATGAGTTGTTGAAGGGTTGAAGCTTATGGAGAGTGAAGGGACACGTAGCGGTGGGAATGGTAAAAAATATATACTAGAGTGCAGCTACTTGCGTAAAAATACAAAAATTAATTATCATTTAAATCAAAAATATATAATATGAACTTATAAATATGTGGGGATAGCATGTGATCCAATTGAAATTTTTAGTGAGATTATTGATGAAGTAAAAAATTTGTAGAGATCTTAGAAACTCAGGTAACATGAAACTCGCAAAAAATGACTAAAGATTTTTTAAATAAGCTTATAATTAGAGATGTTCTAAGAATCAAAGCATGACCTATGATATACATGACGAGAAGCCTCTTGATATATTTTATTTTTATTTTTATTTTCTCCTGTTCTACATTTTTTATTTTTAATTATACAGTAAATATTAATTATCATATTAACATTATTTTATATTATATTATATTTCTGTAAAGAAATAATATTAATACTGTAATATTAATCATATTATTATGTATACATAAAATTATATATGAAATATTTATCACATTTTGATATTAATATTTTCAGGTTCATATTATATTATTAATACCATTATTTTTTTAATATTAATACTTTTACGTAATTTTTAAAAAATATTAAAAGAATTGCTTATTAAAGGTGTCTTCCTTTAATTATTTTTTAAAGAAAGCATAAGCCGAATGTCTATAGAATTTGTACATGCTGCAACCATATTTTAATTTTTTTTTAAATATTACATTTGGTCCTTATTATAAAGTAGAGACTTAAATCCAAAAAAAGAGGTGTTTTTTTTAAAGTTATTATCGGATTCAATTTTAAATAATTATTTAAAATAGGATAAGTTATAATAGATATTAAGACTTTTGGTTTAGAAGTAGTAACTAATGTTACAACTTTTAATTTTTTAACTAAAGTTATAAAAGAGTTTACAAATTCAATTTAATTATTTTTTTAATTTTATGATTTTAAAGTCGTATCAATTTTGTTTTTACTTTTTAAATTAAAGTCATAATATTTTTTATGATGTCACAAGTCATAATTTTTTTTACGACTTTAGGTTGTAAGTTTTTTTTCTTACTATTTCTTAGATGTAAGATTTTTTTTTATGATTTCTAAGTGGTAAGAAGTTTTATTTCATGTACTTTTTTAAAAAAAAATTGTAAATAATTTTAATTTAATTATTTAATAAATAAATGTTTTTAATTTTTTTTAGTTTTATTTAATATTTTGTATAAATCTTTGATATGTTTTTATTTAATATATTTTTATATGGTTTCATTTAATATTTTCTTAATTATTGATATTTTTTAAATATATATTTTTTATATTTTATTTATTTTTAAAGATTATTATTTGTAAATGTTTAGATCGTTTATCTTCGTTTTCAAGAAAATGAAAGGAATTCTCATAAATTTTGTAAATATTTTTTAACTTATACACAAGATCACTAAAGTTATTGTAACTTAAATGGTCAGAAACACATGTTGGAATTACATGTAAATAAGGAATTGAATTCGAAATGTCTAATTGGTTACGATTTTGGTCTTTTTAAATTTAAGTCTTTTGGATTTTTTAATTTTTAAAACAAATAATAATCCATAAAAATAGTAAAAAAATTATAGAAATTATATTAAATAAAAAATATATTAATTAAAAAAATTAGAAAATATTAAATAAAAACATATACAAAATTTATACAAAATATTAAATAAAACTTAAAAAATTAAGAAAATTTGTATTTATTAAATAATTAAATTAAAAAATTATTTACAATTTTTTTATAAAAATATTTGAAAAAGAAAACTTTAAATGAAAAACAACAATTTAAGATAAATTTAATAATTTTAATTAAATTAATCAATTTTAATTAATTTTGATAAATTAGCTAATTTAACTTTATAATAATGATAAAAGAGACATCTTTGTACTTACGAGCTTATTGCCTTTAATCTAGATATATATGTGTATGTATATGTATCATATATTATATTTTTTAATCAATGATAACCGAAGATAGTATAAAAAAATTTACAATAATTTATATATTTTATTCAACCAATTAAATTAGATTTTCTTAACTCACATATTATACCGTTGAGAAATTATTGGAACTTGCAAGTCATAATTCCTAACTTTACTTAATGTATGTTTAGATTATAGTTTGCAAAATTATCCCAAATAGTTTGTATTAGTAAATATCTTACATGTATTAATTTAGCCTGTGAATAAGCTTGCTGGACGGAAGCTAGATATATATAACCAAGCGTCAACAGAGTGTCAGCAGCCAATGGGGTCCGTGTCATTTGCAAGTAATAATTTCCAACTTTAATTCACTGTATAAATTTTGCTCCTTATTTTTATATTAAGAAATTAATGTTAAAAACTCAACATATTAGATTACGAGAGACATAAAAGATTAAATGTTGAAGAAAAAAATTCCTCTGTAAATTAGTCGTTAAATAGGCATGCTGAATAGACGCTATAAATTCAATTAAAAAAGAACTGGAAGAGAATGAAACTATTCCTCTCTTCATAGTTGCTATCAATTCAAGACAAACTCACATTTCTATCACTGTTTTCTTAATTCCATGGCATGTGAGAATGCAACCTTCACTGTTGCTAATAGAGAGGTCATATTCATCAAACCTTCAAAACCCACTCCTAGAACTATTCTTTCACTGTCTAGCATTGACAATGCTCCCGAGAACAATTTCTTCATGCAAAACCTTCATGTATACCAATCTCCAAATTACAATTCCCCTAACACTACCAAACTTGACCCTGCAAAAGTGATCAAAGAGGCCCTCTCAAAGGCTCTCACTTACTATTATCCTTTAGCAGGCAAAGTAGTAAAACATGCTGATGGTAAACTCAGAATCAACTGCAACACCGAAGGAATTCCATTCATAGAGGCTATTTGTAACTGCAACCTCTCTTCTCTTCGTTACCTAGATGGCAACGACCTCAAAATCGCGAAACGCTTTGGGATCGATTTTCCTTCTCAAGATGAATTTGGAAACCAATATCCTTTGGTTTTCAAGGTGATTAAGTTTCTCTGTGGGGGCTTCATCTTTGTAGTGGGGCGCTCACACGCTGTTTGTGACGGAACTGGGTTATCTCAGTTCTTACGAGCCGTAGCAGAACTTGCAAGTGGAAAAACTGAACCCTCGGTGAAACCTGTGTGGGAAAGAGAGAGACTAGTGGGAACATTCACTAGTCAACCCGTGCGAAATCCCATGGACAAGGCCTTTGTTGCAGTTTCACCGTTTCTGCCAACCACAGATTATTCGCATGAATGCTCTAAGGTGGACGGTGAGAGCATCACAAGACTCAAGATGAGTTTGATGAAAGAAAGTGGCAATGAAGAAAGTACTGAGAAAAAAGGGTTCACAACTTTTGAAACCCTAGCTGCGTACATTTGGAGGTCAAGAACCAGAGCCTTGAAACTGAGCGACGATGGTGAAACTATGCTGATTATCATAGTGGGGGCGAGACCACACTTGCAGGATCCTTTGCCCCTTGGATATTACGGAAACACCATTGTGGAAGCATGTGTTACGTTAACAGTGAGGGAGCTGAACGAAAGACCACTCTTGGAGGTTGTGAAACTCATCAGAAAGACAGTAAAGGAGGTTTCTTTCAGCAGTGATTATATGAGGCACTCGATCAACAGTATGGAGACGAAACCAATGAACTTTAACTACGAAAGTGGTGCAATATTGACTTTGACAGATTGGAGACATTTGGGTATGTTGGAAAAGGTTGATTTTGGGTGGAAGGAGCCAGTGAATACCATGCCAGTCCCTTGCGACATGCATGGGTTTTCGGGTTGGTGCAGTATCCTGCCTCCTAGTAATTTGGATCCATCAATGAGTGGAGGAGCTAGGGTTTATGTTTGCCTACCTAGTGCTACCATGCCCAAGTTCAAGGAAGACATGAAAGCTCTTACACGCATCCAAAAGAGAAGTTCTATGATACTCTAAAAAAAATTGAAGGTTTTGTATTAGAACTCTCAGATTTCTCTTGGTACTAAAATAACTCCATCCAACATGCGTAGGATTGCAACAGGGGATAAGTGAGTATTTGTTTCTGTATGTGTTTCCATCCTTTTGGCTGGTTTCCTTCTTTTCCATTTTTATCTTCATGTTTACGTTGTTTGATTATTAATAATGCATTTGATATGTTTTGTTGTCTAGTAACTAGTTGTGATAATATGTTATTGGAGGTCCTTTCTCTCACTAGCTTCAGTTCAGTGTGAAGAAGAGAAAGGAGATGAATCCCTGTTTTTCGATGCCCTGCATCTGCTTTGCTCTGTTTTTTTTGTTCACGCGCGCACGAGTACTTGTAAGAAATATTGCTATAATATTGCAGAAACCTAGCTAATTCACGAGAATGGCTTGCGTTTGTTCTTTAAGTTTTATTGTGCTTTGGAATGATCGCATGTGATGTTGAGACAACAAACTCATTCATCAATAACTATACGCCACCAACCACTTCTCTAAATGCATTAAGGAATCAATATACGATTAAGCGAGACAAAAGAAAAAAAAAGTATTATGTTATTATGATATGAGACGAATAGAGATAAAAAGAAATTATGATAGATATTTGTTAGATGTTTGAAAAGTGATCTTATAATTAGTGCGAAAGGCTCAAGTTTATTGGTATATCTTAAAATCTATTCGGAAGTTAAATATCCTATGGTTATAAAAAAATTGTTAATATATAATAGATGAAAATGAAATAAAAATAACTCTTAAATCTCACATATTAATTTCTGTTCTATTTATTTCTTCTTCGCCTTATTTCTTTTTTACCACACAATTATGCCATGGTAATCAAAGGGACTTACATAGTGATATCACTAATATTGGCAACAGTGATTAAATTTGAAGCTGTGGTTACTAAGAAAAATGATTATTGGATACCCTCTTATTAGGTGTTTACCTCATGAGAGATAGAAAAAAATATTAATAAAATATTTAAAATTTATGGATGTCCAAAAATATAAGCACATGTTTAATAAAGCAAAGAATATATATATTGTAGTTGGGAATTGGAGCCACATCCAAGTTGAAAGACGACTTAGTGCGTGTTTGGGGTATCGGAACGGTGGAAAAAAATCATGGCGGACAAGACATTGTTGTTTCTAAAAACCGCTTTGTATACACATCAAACATCTCGGAAGACGATAGTTGTGGCTCCTGCTAATCCAATTCCAACCCACTATAGTACCAACATTATACATTACGGGAAGGATATTCCAATATGAAGCTTTATGAGAGAAAGTAATACCTGTCTGAGGTCGAGGCCAAGAAGTCTATTCAACAACGAAGCAATTGGGCCATTTAGTTGCACTATGCTTGTTTTTGTCCCACGGATGGTTGAACGCATGGCACTGAGCAAGCGACCATAGCTTTTCATTGGGGTGAGCTTCCTGCACCATTTTGTTTTCTTATACACCATATTAAAACAGTGGATTTCTGGATTTGCCCTCAGCTTATTATTTTGAAAATCAATTTCCCCTCTTCACTTCGCGCACCCTTTAGCTTCCTGCACCATTTTGTGTTTCCTGTTCCAATAGCTTCCTGCACCATTTTGTGTTCTCTCCGTCGCCGTTCCTGCTCGCTGCGCCGGCATTGCTGCAACTGGTGATAGCAGCTGCATTGGAAGTGTTCAGCAGCTCGTGGTGACCCGGGGTGTGCTTCGTCTTCTTCGTTTCGTGGGCACGACATTGGGAGGTAAGTGATAGAAGTTTAATGGCTGCATTTTCGTTTGGTGTTTGTGCGTGTGTTCTGCGTGTGCGTTGGGTGGTTTATGGTTGTGGATGGTGGTGCGTGGTGGTCGGGCATGGCGGAAATGGTGGCTAGGAGCTGGGAAGCATGATACGGATCAGGCAATCCGAACGACGTGCACAGATCAGTCAATCCGTAGATACTTCACGGATTAGATAATCCGTATGTAGTTTACGGATCACACAATCCGTAAACTACATACGGATTATCTAATCCGTGAAGTATCTACGGATTGCCTGATCCGTAAGCAGGATACGGATTTTGGAATCCGTAGGGAATCAATTTTATTAAAAATATGGATTTTTGAAAAAAAAAATGCTAAAAAATTAAGGAAAAACAGGAAATATATTGGAGAGCAACATGATACCAGAGTCACAGACCTAGATCATAACAATTATGCCATTGATGTAATTAAAAAAAACAATTATGCCATTGATATATGAGGAAAGACCAATATGCCTTTTCTCTTTTTTTTTTCTCCTCCTCTTCTTTGTGTTGAAAAATGCAATTTCCCCTCCTTATATTTCAACTTTTAGGAGACACATGCATATGAATCTAAAGGTACTGTTAGTTAGGGAAAACAGTAACTGCCTTTTGCAAAAGGAAAAATGTTTAATAGTATAGAATTGTTTCCTAGAAACACATGCAAGGGTTTGTTTACTTTAAAACTATTTTAACTATTTTTTATACAAACATTTAAAAACAGGAAATAAATTGAAATTTTTAAATTCTTCAAATTCTAGTATGTATGTGTATATATATTGTTAGATATTTATTGACTATGGCAATGTACATATATCATAATTATGCATTATAAGTTATATTAAGGATGATATTGTCTGAACTTAGAATAAATATATATATGGAAACATAAAAATATGATAAAAAATTATGAGAACTTGTTATTGCAGCTAGCTGACATAGATCCCTCTTTTGAAAACTTTGATGCTCTTTGCACAGTTACTTGTGGTTTCCATTGTTTACACAAATTTCTTGAAAATTTTTCAATATGATCATAGTTTTGTTAATATTTACCAAGACATCTAAGTTCATTAGGTATGGTTTGAAAGCATGCTTTGTATGTCCACATTTTCATCCAAATAGTAGTTTGATTGAATAAAAGAAGTAAATTTCGAAAGTAAAGGATGAAGCTGGACAAGTTATGTAGATTTGAGTGTCCAACACTTTTTGACAAAGTGTTGACACTTGTATGATATGAACGGATTGTTATGTCTGAAATACACTATGCGGATGTAGATTACACATGGCTAGGACGAGAGGAGGAGTGCGTTGGCCTGTTGGACACCGTCCTGATGATTCCGATATTACACATGGGAGAGGTCATCAGCATGATGCCCCTGAGCGGCGTAGGCCCACTGCATCTGCACGTCGTCGTAGGGCGGGTGTTGCTATTGACGATGTTCCTGCCGTGCAGGAACCACACGTGGAGACGGCTGATCCGGTCACTGAGGAGGGTGATCCGGTCACCGAGGATATGGACATAGTGTCCGAATCTTTCCCTGGAGGGCCTTCAGATTCATCTGTGCTTATCGGGTTTCACGATCATGTGGTCGTACGCGTCTGGGCCGGAGAGGTATGCACATGTTGAATCACATAGTCGAATGTCGTCATACATTTGGTTATCCATTAATGTTTTACCTTAAATAATATGTTAAATGCAGGATCGTGCAGAGTTGAAGCTTGCTTCCCATGGCCGTAAGGTCATTAAATTTGGGAAGCCTGTACCTGAGATAGAGGGCTTTGTGGCTGCCACTGGCCTCAGTCCATTGATTGGATGCTCAGTGGAGACAGGTGATAGGGGGTTGCTATTCGCATTTGTCGAGCGGTGGCACCCTGAGACATGTTCATTTCACTTGCCCGTGGGTGAGATGACATTGACACTTGACGACGTGTCATCACTGCTGCATCTCCCTGTTATGGGGACATTCGACTCGTTCGAGCAGCTGGAGGTCGGCGAGGCGATGACATTGCTGGTGGAGCTACTTGATGTCACTGTGGAGGAGGCTGCAGCAGAGACATCGCGGTGTCATGGGCCTTATGTCAGACTATCATGGCTCCGGGACACATATTACGCGAAGGTCGAGGCGAGGCAGTGGATTTTTGCCACCAGGGCATATCTACTTCACCTTGTTGGCTGCACATTGTTCGCCAACAAGAGTGCCACACATATAGCCGTGGTATTCTTGGAGGCGCTTGGAGACTTCGACCGATCTGCGGGATTCGCCTGGGGTGCGGCTGCTCTGATACACATGTATCAGAACTTGAGCTACACATGTCAGCATCACGGGAAGCATCTTGCAGGATATATCACTCTTTTACAGGTACTAATATCGTTTGATGTGTATAATTAGAAAACCTTATTTTATATGTCTTTTGTTTCCATTATTTGCTGATTTGCATGCTTTTAAATTTTTAGTGCTGGATATACGAGCATTTTCCTACTATAGGAAATGTTCCTGCTGACCAGCACTACGACGAGAGGCAGCCTCGATCCTGCAGATGGACGAGTGCGAAGGCCTTACCGGTGGCAACCTATCGTAGACGTATAGATAGGTTGACACCGTCTGATATTTGTTGGACACCGTACGTTGACCATCGCCCGCATAGGGAGTTTCAGTCCATTAGTTTATTCTCCTGTTTCCTCAGATGGGGTCCTCAGTTGACTAGGTATCTACCTTAGAGGGTGCTTCGCCAGTTTGGCCATGTTCAGCATATTCCACCCCAGCCTGTGGCAGATGTTCCTTCTGTGGAGGACATTGAAGACAGATGGGTTCACTTTGCAGAGCACATTGTGGACACCGGAGACTTGGTTGATTATCCAGCTCATTGTGGTGCTGCATGCATGGGGTGGTTCTTCCGCATTTCCCATCCATTCATGACTCCATCTGCGTATGAGGAGGCGACTTCCGAGATTCCACCACTACCTCAGTGTGCACCGACCCATACCCATTCCCATGGTCCTTCTGATGCACCCCTTGATGGACCTGGTCCTTCTTCTGATCCAGCCACGGATGGACATGGTCGTTCTTCTGAGCCACCCAGTGGTGGACATGAGCAGAGACCACTTCATGCCTTGGTATTTATTGTTTATTTGATAAGTATTTATTGTTCCATTTCAGATGTTCAATTTCTTAACCAAATTGTATTGTTTATGTGCAGCATGCTTGCCAACGTGTTGCAGAGGGCCTCCAGCATATGCTTGACATGAGGATGGTGACAGAAGGCACAGATGCATGGAGCATGATAGAGCAGCTGCTTCAGCATGTTCGAGGCGTGACTGAGGATGGCATTGTCTACACCCGAGGTCGACGGAGTCTCTGACCACAGAGGAGGCGTCTTGATTAGCATATGCTTTGATCTATATTTTTTATTGTACATTGATTATTCCATATGAGATACATTTGAGTAGCATAGGCTTTGAGTTGTATACATTTCACTTCGATTGACATATGAGTTATTAGTAGTCATTTTTTGGACATTGATTGATATATATTTTGATCGATATTAAAGTATAGTTCATGATGTTGTACTTACTTCGTTCTTTACTTACTTAAGACACGCAACATGTTTTTAATGATTCACATGCATTAAACAAGTAAACGCATACATTTCAATTGTCAACTGAGTGTCTAAACATTTCCCAAATCAACATATTCTGTGCGTAACTTAATCGATTTGGTATACAATTGCATTCGATCTACGTAATGGTAAGGCCACTGCTGAGCTTCGGTGGTACAGTGTCTAGCCCACAAACATGCCGTCAACGGTAATGGACAATTGTCAGTCAGAGTAACCTGTTTCAAATAAATTGTTACAAAAATCATGAAGCCCATAAATTAAACTTTAAGCATACATCGGAATTAAAATATTCTGTGTGTTACCTTAACAAAATGGTTGCCAAACACATGGCCAATGCACAAAACTCGATGAACACGTGGATCTGTAGGAGGTTGGCCCCTAAGAGGAAAAAAGGTCATACTTTGCTGTCGTGACAGGGATACTAGGATGATGTTATATCTTGATGCAATGACATGACCCATGTCTGTGATATCCATCCACTTCTCCATCGTTACCTGCAAACCGTACGTTAATAACATATGCATTCCAAATATAACAGTTTGGCAAATAATGTTAAATAAAATAAAAACGAATTTACACCTTCGACAATCCATCAACTAATAGGGACCGCTTTAACATTTCAAACCTATGTATCCCACCAAACAACGCAATGTATTGATCGATCCATTGTGCAAGTTCCTTAAGGAGATGATTGCGCACTAATGACCAAGCCTCTTCACCGTAACCCAATAAGGAAGCAATAACTCGATATCCGCAATTTCCATCAGCTTTGACATCAGTAATGTCAACAATATATTTGTGCATAAATGGATGAAATTGATCGAGCATAGGAACCATTCGATACCTATTTAGAACATCAGATGAGGAGCTGCACTGTATGGGAGTAGAGCAACTGTTCTGCACAGAATGTAACTCATCGACATACTCGAAGTAAGACGGGTATCTTCTTGTCGAACGTTCGTGCTTGGAGATGTTTTTCTTTTGAGCACCTTTAGTTTTTACCTTAGCAGCTGGAGGACACATGGAATTCTTATCAGGAAATGCTATTTCTTTAAGCTTTGACTTTAGTGTTATTTTTCCACACAAATCAAGCTTATCAAAACGATTAGATATAGCTTCCATCTCATCTGTTATGGTAACTTGGTTTTCATCTTCACCATTATTCGAAAAGTTTAATCTTCGCCAAAACACATGCATGCTGTTAATTGGAATGCTTGCAAGAACATACTTAGATAACTCACATGCACAAGGCAAACCATACGCTGTTCTAAGCACACATCCACACCGAGACGGGTTTTTCCCCGCATAATGCACCCTCTCATACTCAGCAGCAATTTCATTTAATGCATACCTGGACACCATGCCAATGAGTCTCTTGTATAAGTTCACTTTAAGAACATGTCCAACCACATGTCTACTTGTTTCCAAAGATGCCTTGATTTCAATATGTTGCAAGGTTATCATATTGTTCATCGCATCCCAAACCGTGCATAAATCACCAAGACTATTCTGTAGCAACCTCTTCAACGTCCAATGGGCAGACTCAACCCTGCAATTTACAATATTATCAATTAATTATCAAGACTTTAAACATGTGGGAATGAAAAATAAAGACACCAAATGTTACCTGTTTGTTGTTGTGTTCCCAAAATGCATCACTTTGTTTGTCCAAGCTGTCACAAATTTTTCTTTATGGGGAGTCAACCAGGTGTCCTTTACGTAATCAACGAACGTTGGCCACGGACCACATGCAACCTCAAACTTCAAAACATAATCATCAAATTCATTCTCCTTAGCACAGTCGACAACACCTTCCCATGCTTCCATCACATAATCCCATGCATTCTGTTGTCGAATATAAGTTTTGCATTTCGCTTTCACATTCTTGTCAATGTGAAACCTGCACAATAAATTGGTTGCATCTGGAAAAACGGTCTCGACTGCACTCATCAGTGCTAAATCTCTATCTGTAACAATGACCTTAGGGAAAAATTCACTCTTCAGAAAAATCCCTCTAAACCGTTCAAGGGCCCACACAACATTGTTCGTACGTTCTGCCTCTATATATGCAAATGCAGCAGAGAATGTCAACCCAGTTGGTGTCACACCAACAATGTCAAGCAAAGGTAGCCTATACCTGTTTGTTTTGTAAGTGCTGTCTATCAAGAACACCATATGATATGCATTGCTCAATTGCACAGCATCCGGATGTGCCCAAAACAAGTCACGAACAACATTTTCATCCTTCAATCGATGCCAATGTATATACATGTCACGCTCAAGAAGCTTCATTAGCTGTTGCATTTCAGTATTAGTGCCTCTTGTACGCGTCCGATATGCATATCTTGCATTGTAAATTTGTTTCAAACTTGTTACATTATCTGCATTATGCTCCTTCAATGTTAGCAGAATATTTTTGGGCTTCACCATCACCCTAGTCATATCAGCAACAATGTTTTTCTCCTCATCAGTCATTTGACCAGCATATGGGTGTCCACAAAATGAGTTGGCCAATGCATGATTATGATTACCACATATTACCTTCACCATCCACTCTTCACTTCGTGCAATTGGTTTAACCCGCAGCTTAAAAGGACACTCGCATTTTCTACTACTTGTGGTTGCTGGTGTGAAACCTTTTTTCCATGCTCTATACTTTCCACTTCTTTCACAACCAATTAACACAAATGACGTTCTTCCTATTTTCCCTGTCTTGGTGTCACTCCTCATGATAACAGCCACAAAACCATTCTCAGACGCCACAGAACGAGCCCACTTCAATACGGCATCAGGCGATTCAAACACCTACACAAAAGAATAATTCATATTTAATGTTCCAAACATACTCATTTAACAACTTTAACTACATTCCTATTCTTTAAGTTTAAGTCATCAACATAATCACCTCATCTGTTTGGAACGCTGCAGAACAATCAATAAAACAGTCATTGTCCTCAACGTCAGCAGGGTCTGGTCCAATGTCTTCATTCATGTAAATATCTTCATCCATTATACTCTCGTACATCCATTCATCGCTGTCCATTCTAACAAAACAAAAAACAATTTAATATACCTTGTAAAAACACATACACGCTAAATAATAACATTTACTAACATTAAAATTCCACACAAAAATCATATTCATTAAACATTTAATACAAAAGCCTGACTGAATTGGGACAAGCCATTTGTCTTAAGTAACAATTCCTCACTTACAAAGTAATTTTGAACTTATAATCCTCTTTCATTAATCACTACATTTCATGTCATGCTGAATTGAATCCATGTCATACATAATAGATTAATTATTCATAATAACACACAATGAGTATCATCACCTCAAGTGATTATAAAACTAGAGTGAAATCCAAACATTGAACACAATTATCATTAAAATTTATAAGGTCTGACAACACAATAAAAATATTCAAAAATTATTAACCACAAACACACAAAATTTAAGTACATTTAAAACATAATATTCACAATCCGTATATACAAATGTCCTTATTTATATTTAAAGTTTTTTTTTTCAATTAACATTTCATTTTTAATTTATTTTTAAACTTTTTTTCTATACGGATTGTATAATCCGTATAGATCGTACGGATTGATCAATCCGTATGGCCTTTACGGATTGTGTAATCCATATAGCTCATGCACCATTACACTACGGATTAACGAATCCGTACGGCTAAAAAAACCACTCACCTCAACGGCAACCTCCGCGCTTCCTCTCCAGTGACACCAAACCTCCAACTGCAGCTCGCACACCTCCAAAAAGCTCACCAATGGTGATTTCAAGCAATGCCCAGCTCAAAAATGGTGAAAAGAAACAACCACACTCCGCGTTCCGACAAGCACAGCTCCTTTATTTGACCGTAACATTTATATATTTTTTTCATTTGTTAAGGGCATTTTGGGTATTATAAAAAATTTAAATGGTGTATAAGAAAACAAAATGGTGCAGGAAGCTCACCCCCTTTTCATTTTGTAAGGTTTGGATGAAACTATAAGTCAAGGGACCAGTAACTTCATTGCCACTTAAAGCCCACGTGAATTCATGCATGAATCTTCAATTATCTCCACACAGTTATATGTAAGAACTTTGCATGGTAATTACATACAGTGGTATCTACGAAGGTTTCACTACTAGAAAACCTGACTTTTACGACGCCCTTTCGAAGTCGGTTTCCCAAAAACCGTAGTTGAAATGGGTGCAGTGGCATTTTCATAAATAAAACAAACTTTTCAAACACAGTTATTTAAGAACTGTAGTTGTTTAATTATTTCGAAGACGGTTCTAGCTAGGACCGTTGTCATTTAAATTAATTCAAATACGGTTGGGGATGAGACTGTAGTTGATTAAAATCTAATTGGGGCTTTCCCTAACCATTGATTGTATCCAAAGGTGGAGATTGCGCGTTTCAAAAAATTCCCCTTTTCCTCTTCCAATCACAAGAGACCCTTCAGTTCACACTTCACACACGACCCTTCAGTTCACACACGACCCTTCTTCTTCTTCTCTCAACATAAAGCTTAGAACTATATTCTCAGCCTCCGTCAATTTTAAAAACGTCGATGTCCCTCTCCTTTCCTCCACCGAAAACGCCACTGTTTAAAGCTGCGACTCCATGCACCTTCGCGCGGACCACCCGTACTTGATAGGGCGCCGACCCCGCGACTGCGAGTTCGTCTTCCTCGACCGGCACGTGAGCAAGCGCCACTGCCAAGTCCTCTTCGATGCTTCACTCCGCAAACTTTACATCCTCAACAGCGTTCTTCTGCACACCCACCACGACTCCACCGCCGCCACATGTCGCCTCCTCGTCCACAAGCTCAGAAAAGGGGCGACGATGTCATTTCACGGCAACGGTGGCGCTCTTCAAGAAGCTTCCAACGGGGTTTTCGTGAACGACATCGAGATTCAAAAGGGAAAAGCGGTGGAGTTATCGGTTGGAGATAGGGTTTCACTGGTTTGTGGGAACGAGAACTGTTCTTGCGGGATTGGGAACGGAATTGGGTTTATTGTTGAGAGAATTGATTTCGAAGGGTGTGGTGATGAAATTGATGGGTTAAAAACCTTCTCCGGACATTCGCAAAGTGGGAAGAGGAATAAGAGGGTTTTTGCTGTGAAGGCTAATGATTCGAGGTATGCCCGTTTGGAATTTGGCTTCAGGTTAATGATTGTTAGTTGGTGCTACTTAGAGAATTGATAAGGCAGTCTAACATAGAAATGAAATGGTATTGTCATTCTATAATTTAGCATGCCTAACAAGATCGACACTAGGAATAGTCATTTTATTCTATTCCATACTTTCTCCTTTCCCATTCTAACTTCAATAATTCTAGTGAACCAAGTAGGCCCTTATATCATTGTTAAATGTAGCTAAGCTAATACTTTTCTTTGCAGAGTTTGGAAGATGAGGTTGTTAGCAGGACAATCTTGAGACTGGCAAATTTGAAATCTTGGTACAGTTTGTCTTATGGTCGATTTCAGGTAAGATTGAATTAAAAGGATGATGAAGAAGGAACCAAGTAAGTGTCTTTCTTCTTTTTCAATTTTATTACGACTCGTTTCCAAATAGGCACCCAACTGTATTGATTATTCGAGTGCAACCTGCACTTAACACTACAATGGCTGGGAAATTGACATGTGTTTTTGAACTTTTGAAGTATTAGAATTTGAATTAATTAGTTAGTTCGGAAGTATTGTATTTTGTAACAGTGAGTGTTTGACAGTGCATTCTGTGACTTTTTATTACTGTTTTTGCTTGAAGTTTCTGGTATTGGGAATGAAATTGAAATGAGAAGGTGTTCAACACTTTAGTAATTAGTGATACTGATTGAGGTTCAATCCTTTAAGCTTCTTTTACTTGTTACCGATTGTCACTTTTTGGATGGAAGGATGGACTGCTACGAATTCAGATTGATATAAAAAATACTGAAAAGATTGCTGGATCTAAATATGAGAAATGCCATGGCAAGTGTTGTAGGATGAAAGATGTAATAGGAATTGTTACATGGGTTGGGGGAAGTTACTGTTATTATTTTCAAGTCTGTATTTTTTAGAAATAGGTACTGGTTGCTTACTTGATTTTTAATTGCTAAAACGTTGTATGTAAGCAAGTGATTTATCCCATCATGGCACACCCCTCACTGCCCCACATCCCCCAAGCCAGCGTACTGCTTCAAATTCATCCCAAGTCTTTAAATTTACATTTTTTTTAATAAGGAACATCTCAAATATTGGTTTATTACTGTAAAGTTATAGTAGATTAGAGTTTTTAGTTTGCATGTTTCCATATTGACAAAAACACTGAATGCTATGTGCGAGGAAATTAACTGATATTGTCACATGCTGTGTTGGATGATGACTAACTCTGGTTTCCTTAGTTTAAGTTTTTCACATTTATGTTTCAAAGCTCATTACTGGGCTATGATGTGCCTGAACAATTATTGATGATGATGCTTGGGGATATACACATTACCTATGATGTATGGGTGTTCCTTTAGTAGATAGTTGTGATGCCCATAATGGTACTTATTGGGTATATACATCCAATGCTCACTTGATTATTGTATGTGATTCACTCCAAGTACAAGTTAGTCCATGCAAAACATTAGATTTTGTTGCTAAGTTGTTTGCTTCACTCACTCCCTTCAAAACTTGTGCCTTCCTTGAATGTTTTTGCTTATTTGAGTTAGAACATAATGAAACTTTTATTTTTCTTATGATTTAATTTAATTTCTTTGTTGTGTATGTTTTTATATTTCTTTGTGATATACAATGCTATCCTTGTACTCTAGTTTTCAGAATTTTGTTGTACAATGTACCTATACCATTACTCTTATCCATATCCGTGCAAACTACCAACCAATTATGTCCCCTGCTAGTGCAATGAGCCTATAGAAGACAATAGTACTTCATTGTTGTTAACCACAGCTGCTCATAAACTAGGATCTCAGTCTGAATCAGTTATTCTCTGTGCAGCTGGAGTTCCCCAAAAAGGGTGTTTTGGTCTTGTCTGGTCTTCAACTTAACTTTTGGTGTGATTTGTCTGCTCATTAAACAATGGTTTGTCCATTTTTGTCCTACCCATGTGCATTCTACTGCAGTTGCAGGCCCTTCCACTTTGGCCCAGCCACCATTGTCTCCTTATGCTTCTAGTAAGTCATCACTTTTCCCCCCCCTTATAGATAGTTGTTTTGCCTATTGCTTTTGCTGTTGCTTTTCTTACACTACTTCATTTTGGCACTTTCCAACACCTCTCTCTCTCTCTCCTATTATCACTCATCTAGCAAAGGTTGTCACTTGTGAGAAACAAATGGGATAAAAAAAAAATACAAGTATATGCGATCCCTTTGCCCCATGCTGCATCATAATTTATATATCGCATATGCATGGTCTACACTCCACAATTAGTTTTTTGTGGGTTTTATTGAGGACAAGTTTTGGTGATATGCTTATTAACAGTGGTGGAGGTTGAAAAAAAACATTGGAGGGAACAGAATAATTAAAATTATAATATATAAATTATATAAATTCATGCATATAATTGAATGTGGACTTTTGTGCAGGGTTTAGATGCAATTCTTATTAGATGTTTCTTGAAACTAAGTTAACACTCATATTACTGGCAAATCATATGAAACAAGTGATGATTGAGATCATATCTCCTTACCTCCTTTTATTTTTTACTCTTGCTGTGCTTAAATTGCCTAAGTGAAAACATCAGTTGTAATTTGTTTTTGGTGTTTCGCTATTTTGTCCAACATGGGACCCATACAATTTACTCAATATGATTCGTTTGTGATTCTTTGAACCGTTTGCTCCTGCAGCTGGTGGTTTTTTCATATCCTTTATTTGGTATGCAGTGCAAATTTTGTGGCAGGGATGGCATTGTGACCATGATTGAAGGCAATGGTAAACCACTCACCTAGGAAATCAGTGAATCAGGGAAGTACGCCCCATTGATGTTATTTGACTGCAGGGGCTAAGAGCCAGTAGATTTTGTATTTGGTGATGGATGGAAAGTTGAATTGGTGAGCATCCTTTTTATTTTTTATGCTATGTTTCGATTATTTTTGGTGTCATATCTCTGATCTGTTTTGATTGTTCAATGTTGCTGATATATAGGCTAAGAGAGTATTGTATATAGCTCATATACCCATTTTTTTTCTGTTGAAAGTTTGAAACAAATAATCATGTGCTTAATGGCATCATGTCTGTGATCTCTTTTGATCGTTCAATGATGCTGATATATACACTTAGTAGTGAGTATTGTATATAGCTCATATATAAGGTATATATGTGATTTTAATTTAATTTTTAACCCAATAATTTGTTGAATCTAATCATAATTAGTTTATTGATTTTAATTTAATTATAATATATATATATATATATATATATAATTTCAAATATATACTAAAAATATGAAAAAAAAACAATACATTACAAAGACGGTTGGTACCTAGCCCGTCTTTGATTATTGTATTTCTACTACGATTTTGGATGCCCCCCGTTGTAGATTAGTTAATCAAAGACGGTCTGTATTACAGAACCGTAGTAGAATAGACGATTTTTTTTTTTGTGAAAAACACTTAATCAAAGACGGTTCCTATTACAGAACCGTAGTAGAATAGACGATTTTTTTTTTTTTTTGAAAAACGCTTAATCAAAGACGGTTCATTCAAAGCAACCGTAGTGGATTAGACACTAATCAAAGTCGGTTACAATTGCAAAACCGTAGTAGAATAGGTGAATTTTTTTTTTTTTGAAAATCGATTAATCAAAGACGGTTCATTCAATGCAACCGTAGTGGAAATAAGCTTTTCAAAGTCGGTCTCTTGACCGTAGTGAAAATATGCACTTTTCAACGACGTCTATATCTACTACGGTCGTACGACCGTCTTGTAATGCGCCCAGAACCGTAGTAGAAAGCCTGTTTTGTAGTAGTGTTTGACCATCCTCACAAGCTGAAATACAAATTGCTAGCTCCAGGGGCGGATCCAGGATTCTAAAGAAGGGTGGACACTCAATAATTCAACTAAACTAGAAGAAAAAAAATTGATGTGTACCTATTGAGTGTTGACTGTTGAGTAAACGGAAGCGCAGAAACGGTCTTCTTATATCAATTCCTCATCACAAGAATCTCCTCCCTCATGGATTGTCAACTCTCCAACCTCTTCCATTTGATCAAAAGAACCTACAATCATAAATTACAACACTGAACAACTTCACTCTTAGATATACAAGTTGAAAGCGCTGTTTCATTTCTAATCATATTTTTTGATTTTGCAGCAGAATATTCCATTATAACAAATTGATAGAAAGAAGCCACAAGTCAAAGAGTTAAAACAAATTAAAGCAAGATAATTAATGTAAATTTTTTAATAGGTAAAAACAAACACACAATGTGAATCACTGAATCTAGAAGCATGAACCTATTACTTTCCTTAATAATCTAGAAGCATGAACCTATAATCACAATTTTTTTGTAAGCAGCTTATTGCTTTTCCCCTTTATTCAATCTCACTTTCAAAGACCATCAGTCACAAATCAAAATGTATCCTCAAAAGGGTGAACAATCTCTTATTACTTTTATGACAAGCTGAGTTTATCCAGTACCACAATATAACATTGTATCACCATATTTAAAACCGAGTCAACAATCCCATGCCAAGCATCAAATTGAGCTTTTTAATCCAGAAAAGTCTTACAAAGATTACAGTACAGGGTACTTCACGGCCTCCCTAATCCAAACGAATCATGCATAAGCGTTTTCTACCCAATGGAACCATGACCACAAAACCCACAGTTGCACCCAATTCTTAACTAAACTCTCTCCCAATCATAGAAATCTTTGTCACTAAACACATTAACTATTATTAGAATAAAAGTTCTACCACAAGTTTAAAATGCACTCAAAACTATATCAGCCAAGATTAGAGTCAACAGAGAAGAATAGTGATTAAGTTACCTACAAGCTACTCCATATTTCATTATCCAAAGGGAAAGGAAAATATACCAACAGTGAATAATAAAACAGATTAACTCATACCCGGCAACTGACAACAAAAGTACAGGTTTTTCATGGCCATAGAGTGTAGCCTTCAAAGCATGCTGATCATGTCTGCCACTTGAGCTAAGGGACCATAGTCGAACGACGAACAGTACCATCTTCTCCTCCACTGGCCAATACTTTGCTCTGCTATCCTCTCCCAATAATTTATTTGATAGGGACATACATGTTCTTTCAATTAATTACCACATACAATGATACAAATTCATATCCCTTTTTCTAACAAAAAATCCAAAATGATAATCTAATTAATTACCACATACAAATTCTTTCAATTAATGTCTGTCACAACTCACAAATGACATGATTAGGATTAAAAAAACTAAATAAAACATAACGAAGATATCGTTCTAATATCATGTTACTTTGGATACAAAAGTTATAACTGCTCTAGTATAATGAAGTGAAATGAAACTTTAATTTATTGAACACAAAATTTACATTAATTTCCTCGATTAATGGAGGGAATCCACCAATAAGCGTCACGAATGTCAGAACTGAAATAAAAAAGTAAGCAGCGATCCTCGTTCCTGAAGCATACATATGAAGATGTTGTATTATCAACGTTGGGCAAATGCAATTGTGCATCATTAAACATCGAAGCAAATTAAAAATTATTTATTCAGATAAATGACAATTCTAACTTCAAGCGCGGGAGATTGGCTTCGTCTTCAAACATAAAATTGGTTCCTTCTTGCAGAATGTTCAAAGAGTTTTTACTGCGTCACCCTCAACTAGACAATGTCGTCTTTTTCGTTGGCAACACCCCCAAGGAGCAACTGTAAAACTGAACACAGATGGGAGCTATCATGGTAACCCGAGGAGAGTTGGCTATGGTGGTTCCTTGGTTATGGAGTTTACTTCTCTGCATCTTTGTCTTGCAGAATTGTTACCTATGATTACTGTGATGCTATAGGCACCCTTTATACTAGGATGTCTTAGCTGTAGCTTTTCTGGTTTCCGTTGCCTTTTCTTTGTATTCCACTTGATAAAAAATATATGTATTCAAGGTAGCACAAAATGGATAAAGAATCAAATTTCATATAGCAAAAATTAATGTTTTATTTATAAATTATAATGCCTATAAATGAGGCTACATCATAAGGCAATCAAGATTTAAATACCTAGTTTGATTGAACATTAACAAGAACTCCTTGAAGAAATGAGATTCATAGTAAACGAATGGTCTCCAGCATATTTAAATTTAACATCATCTTTATAAATAGTTTGACCAGGTTTAACAAGACAATAACCGATATTGATTGAGACACTCAAAAGTAAAGGGTCTATGTACTCAATAGTCTGAAATTTAGGGCAGTTCGATATCACATTCTTTTGACCACATGAGCAATTGTTGGTGATAGTCACACTCCATTCTAGCATTCCTTGCACTACAACTCCAGTTTCAATTTGACTGACCGGGAGATCACTCAATAAACATTTGCTAGAATTTGACATCATTATGCATGGGTGGAGTTATAAACAAAAAATTATAAGTTTTTTTTAATGTTTCACACATCGGGAGTAAACATATTACCTTGAGAAATGAGGATAAGGAAGAGAATCACACAAAATCTTGATGGTTGAATTAATCATTCCAAATGACACAAAGGCAAGCATCAATTGTTGAATTTGTTTAGGCAGATTATAACATTGGTATGTTGTGTTATTTATAGATGAGTTAATAATGGTAGACAAATTATATGTGTTGCCAGCAGTATTTGATTGAAAATTGGGCTCTTTTCCCTTTATTAATTGGATAAATAATATATGTTGTAATTAAATACCCTTTTATCCGTCGTGTGAAGAATACCACATCTATTTTTTAAAGCTAATACTACATCTATTAAATTTGAAGAATATCCTCTTCTTCTTCTTTTTTTTAGTAAAGGTCAAATCTGATAAATGAATATTAAACATTGAATATTGATAAAAAAATATTAAACATTGAATGAATGTTAAACCTCAAAATCACACAAGGAAGGCTTACAGTAAATGACCAACAAATTATACATTGAATAGCAATTGTCACGAGATTAGTTTTCTTTGAATGCTCCACGAGATTAGTTTCTTTGAATGCTCCACGAGATCAGTTTTCTTTCTTTCTTTCTTTTTTATCAGATTTGATCTTTTCTTCTTTTTCTTTTTTTACATAAAGATTTGATTTGATCTTTAATTGGTTGCTAGATTTTTTTTTAAAAATAATATAAAAATAAAAATTTATCTGATTTTTTTAACCTGTTAATTAAGATAGAGGTTTTTGTTAATTAAAATTTGAACTTTTTGTTAATGTGGCGGTCGTTTTATAATTTGTTGTAAATATTGTACATTGAATATTAAAACTCAAAATCACACTAGAAAGGCTTACAGTAAATGACCAGCAAATTATACATTGAATGCTAATTGCCACGAGATCAGTTTTTATTTATTTATCAGATTTGATCTTTTCTTTCTTTTTTTTGACATAAAGATTTGATTTGATCTTTTCTTGGTTGCTAGATTTTTTTCTTTTTTAATTAAGATAAAAAATAAGATTTGATTGATTTTTGATAACTGTTAATTAAGATAGATAATTTGTTTATTTTATTAAAATTTGAACTTTTTGCTGTTGTGGCTGCTGTTGTATAATTTGTTGTAAATATTGTTTTATGGATATCATTACTCAATTTTAATTAATAAGAAATAATTACCTAGTTCATTAATATTAATAATAAAAGTTGTTAGATTAATTAGTTTTTCATAAATTTTAAATTTTTTTAAAGACTATTCACAACGTTAAATGATTTGACTATTTGAGGTATGATTATTTTTTAATTTTTTCAACTAATGAGTGTATCTTGTTTTATTAATTAATAGCTTAATAAGTGCACACAGGGGGCAAAAGAGTAACCATTAATAATCCTATGTTTCTATAATAATTTTTCTATACTATGCAACATTGCAAAGGTTAAATATCATTAATGACCTACTTTTAACTAATTTAAGTAGTTAATTAATTATTCTTTCTTGAATAAAATAATTACCTTTCTCTTATTTATTTCACAAACCCACCTTTATTTCACAATTTATAAGTTTTCTTTTCAACGTTTCACACATTGGGAAGAAACATATTACCTTGAGAAATGAGGACAAGGAAGAGAATCATACCGAAAATCTTGATGGTTGAATTAAGCATTTCAAATCACACAACGACAAGCTTCAATTGTTGAATTTATTTAGAACATCTTTAGTGCTAGATCTTGAGCAAAGATTTTGAGCTCAAGATCTGATCTTCACCAGATCTCCCAATAAAGGAGGTGAAGAGATCTCCAACATGGAGAATGTGTTCTTGTAGAAGAACCCTCAAGATCTACACATCGTTCAAAAAAGAATAAATTATTTACCTCTTTTTCTCTCCCTAAGATCTCAAAATAAGATTTACCACTAAAGAAAAATTAGAAAGATCTTAAGAGATCTTCAATCCTATGTGGTTTTATGGGGACTATCAAAAAGTGGTCTAAGATATTAATTTAAGATCTACCACTAAAGATGATCTTAAGGCTTTTGGAGAAGCTGAAGGATAAAGCCTTTTGGAAGACCAAAATCCTGCCAGATAACCATACCATTGAGTAATGTGACTAATTTTTAATTTTACTGCTAGAACTCTTGGAGATCCATTAAATATTCATTGCATAAAACTTATGTTAGACTAATTGATTGGCATGGTTAGCACATTAGAGGCAGTATATAAGTCAGCATACAATGTCAGTGATTCAAGGGAGCTGTTATCGATCTGCCAGGATTTATTAAATTCCTTGCAAATTAATGTACTTAATGACCTCTGCATAATTTTAAATTTTAGCATGTTAGGGATGTCAAGTTAAGTAATAATGAGTGAATTTCAGGTGTTTATGGCCTAATTGATAGTATACAATGCTTTAACCATAGAGAACACCATAATCCCTAGCTAGCTACTTTGAAGGTAGTGACCAAAATTATAGAGGAAAAAGTGGTTGCTTCTAACACACATATAACATTTTAAATTCTTTTTTAGTAGGACAATGTTGGGATTTTTTTAAATCTTGGATTCTATGAGGAAAATACATGATTGTGTATAAAGTGGAGCTCTGCTACATAGTCTTCCTCTTTGTTCTCTAACTGATTAAATTGCAAGGGAAAGAATTGATTGCATAAGAAAATATTGGTTTTATTTTCGTTGATAGTCAAAATTTCTTGGATGCTGACGTGCATTTTATTTCAAACTCAATTTGAATCATGTTTTTAACTAATTTCTAGGATCTTAGGGATGTAAATATAGCTTTAGGATATTCATGAGTTTTTAGATTAGGCTTGACATAGATGTAATTGTTATCATACATGGGATGTCATGTTAATTCTCATATAATATCTTTTGACATACAAAAGAAGCACAAAGTTGGACTTTGCAAAGGCATCATTGCATTATTACTGTTTCAAATTGAGCACTAACATGTACCTAAGTATATTTTTTTCCTTTAGTATCTCAAGTCCTCATGTTATGGTCCATTAAGATTAACTAATGCCTTTACAATTACAAGAAACTTTGATAACAATTCTGGAAACAAACTTGGGTGCTAAAAAGGAAGATCTAAAAATTGAGAAGCAATTGAGTTGCGGTAAGAATACTTGTCCAAAAACAGAGAAAAGAAATTTTGATTTTGAAATATCAGGTAGTTACAACTGGGCTTGACATTCTAATATGTAGTATGTGAAACTTCAATGGCTCAAAGTATTATAACAAATACTTGGCATGGTTGATATAGTTGTTGACTAATAAAGAGTATCTTCAAATTAATTGTAATTGAAAAACTGTGGTCTATCTCCTTTTTTTTTTACATTTAGTCTTTTGATCCCTTTGAGGTATTACAAGTATAATATTTTTTATGCCTACTTTCTCTTTAGTTTGTTAGTATTATATATGTTGCTTCTTTCCTTATGTCGCAACCTATCCAGCCACGACGATGAAAAAAGAAAATTTCCAAATAAGGGAAAACTTGAGAGGAGTCGCCACCAACATTTATTTAAGGAAAATGTCGGAAAAACAAAAAAGATAAGGCATGGTCTACGATTTTAGAGAAAAAGAGTTCGGGAGTCAATTACGTACGGGGAAGGTGTTAGCACCCCATGCGTCCGTCACGAAGACGACAGCCTTTAATAGAGTATGCTAAGAGTAAAGTGACTTTTAATTATTTATCTCCCCTTAAAAACATGACTTATCTTTGTTTTATTTTTGTTTATTTAGAAAAGAAAATCAAATTTTTATTTTTGGAAAAGAAAAGATTATATATATATATATATATTTGTTATTTAGAGTCGACAAGGGGGTTTGCCCTCGCTCCTACGTATCCCCAAGTGCAATGAGAAATCAGACTTACGTAGTTCTTTTTTGAAAGATTTATTTTAATTGCATGAAAAAGAGTCGTTAAGGCGTTGGACCTTGAAACGATGTTGAATTTGAAGAAAAAAGCGGAGAGAATCACTTAAGGCATTAGACCTTGAAGTGATCTTAAATTTGAAGAAAAAAAAGCGAAGAGAATCGCTTAAGGCATTGGACCTTGAAGCAATCTTAGATTTGAAGAAAAAAGCGAAGAGGATCGCTTAAGGCATTGGACCTTGAAGCGATCTCGAGTAATATGAAATATTTTTTTGAGAAAAAGAGAATTGAGTGATACTTCATTTGAGTATTTTACGCTTTTTTTAGAAAAGATTATTGATTTGCAATAAACTCTATGAAATCAAGCAATTTAGGGACCCAGCATGATATTCACAAAATCTACCCACGTATTATTAAAACACTACCAAGCGAGTCGGAGACCTAGCATGGAGTGCACGAAACATAAACACGTTCAAAAGATACTAATGCGAAAATAAATGAATAATTGACATATCATTACGTAATCAAATAAATCAAATGAAAATAGAAAGGGATAGAATAGAAGTGGGGAGTACACTTAATAATTAGAGGTGCATGTAAGAAGAAAGGGGTGCAATTAGCAGAACTTATTTAATTAGAAAATAGGCCAAGTCCAATAGATAAGGGTGCATTTATGAATATGGGAGGTGTAAATAGCATTATATGTATTGCTCCAAAGTGGGCTAGGCCCAACTGTAGGGGGGTGTATCAAAAGCTGGGTACGAACAGCATTATATATTTTGTTTCAAAGTGGGCCAGGCCCAATTGGGAAATTGGTGCTGTTATGAAAAGGTAGGTGTAAAAAGCATTACGAAACTTATTTCTGAATGGACCAGCCCCAATTGATAAAGGGGTGAACTTACTAAATGTGGAAAGCAAAAAGTAACTTAGTTTTTTTGTCAGTTGGGCTAGGCCCAATAGGTGAGGGGAGTGCATTAATTAAAAATGGTGGTGCGAAAAGTAATAGTAAGTGTTTTTTTTTTGTTTAGGTTAGGGTTGGAACCGGGTCGGGTGACCTTGTCCAACCCGCCTTTTCCATCTGGACACAGCAGGCATGGCAATATGCACGGAAATGCTTGGAGAAGCCACCTCTAAGGGTGGCAAGGCCACTTTATCACCTCCCAACAAGAGGGTCGGCGGCGCGAGGGTGGCCAGAGACGACGGCGGCACCACGACACGGTGGTGGGTGCGGCGATGGCCACGGTGGTGGCCGAAAAAAGCTTAAAAAATGAAACCCATAGGGAAGAAGATGAACAAAAATGCCAAAACCAAAAAAGTTAAAAAAATAAAACAACTACAACCAATCAACAACAAATAAAAGGAAGAAGAAGCTATGCAAAAAAACATGAAGAGAACAGGAATCCAATGAACCAAAACGTAGAAGAAGAAAAAGAAAGAAAGAAAAAAGAAGAAGAAGAAAAAATAAACAAAGGAGAGGAAAGAGGGAGAAAGGAAACCTAGGGAGAAAATGAGGAGGAAGGAAGAGGATCACCTCTGACCTCACGACGGCCAAGTGTCAACATCAGAGTGGTCAATATGGGGGCTTTGGGATCCGTGCCTCTTCTTCAACCTTCTCTTTGCAATTAATTCTCTCCCCCATTTTCCTCATTTGTGCGTTGTGCCTTTTTATCTGCTACTCTTTTTTTTTAAGACCTAATGGGTCTAGTGTGTTTTTTTGTTCCTCTTTTCTATCTGTTGCGTTTTTTTTTCCTTTTTGCTATCTTATTCTTTTTTTTTTTACTATTATTATTTTATTTCTTTTCTCTTTTTTTAATTTTTTTTTATTTTTTTTTTTTTTTTTTTTTTTTTTTTTTGGTACCCGGACAGAATTAGGGTATGACACGTTATATATGTTTTTCTTTAGAATACGCTCTTGGAACCTCACTTGTAGAAAAATCTATTAACTTAATAATGAAAGGTTTTTAGTGTAAACCTGTTCCCTCACCTTTATATTTGTTCTTCTCTCTTGCCCAAGACCCAACGTATTATATTCCTATGTTCACCCTATGTTTCTTATTCTACTACTTTTTTATTTTTCCTTTTCAGTTATTTTCTTTGGTTTTTTAATTTATTTTTATTTGTCATTTATTTTTTAAGATTGACAGATTGATCTCACTGCTATGAACATGAAGGATTGTATCATGTATAGTTACAGAAAATCATGGCATTATTGGGTGTAGTTTATTTATAAATCAGAATCTTACTTAACACTTATCATTTAACCATTAAATTTTTAGTTGATGATTGGTTATTAGCCAATGATGGTTGCTTATTTATCACTTGAGATTGATTCTTAATAGCGTGTCATCTTAGTTAAATTTTTAGAATATGTTTAATTGTTTATATTATTCTTTATCCACACTTCTTATACTTTTTCTTCTAAGGACTAAAGCACTTTTTTTTTCTTTCTGAATTGTGTTTTTTCTCTCGTTTCATTTTGAATGCAAGACTGTAAGTGTGTGATTGAAATTTATGTAATTTTATTTAAAGTATACGATATGTAACATTTGATTTAGCATGTGTCTTTGTTCATGTGGTATTTCCTTAATAATTAATAATGTTAAGATGAAACTGTGAGGAACTACAAATATTAGAATAGAGCCAAAGATAAATAAAGACACTATCTAACATAATCTTAAGCATAATTTTTCTTTTTTTGGTATAGTAAAGTTTGTATGTCTCATATTCCTGCTGTTACTTTTACTTGGAGGGGCAAATGTTACTTCTAATCTCTTATTACTTTATTTTTGCAGTCTACTTTTCCAATATTTCAGTCAATTAAGACTATTTCTAATGTCGAAACCATGACTGCTCGAGCATTCAAATTGTTTCCCCTACAAGAATTGCTAGAGTAAATAATTACTAAACTTCATCTCCTTATTACAAATTATTTTCTACTGTTTTTTTCTTTCTTTCAAGAAGTGGTATTTCAATGTCTAACAATTAAAGAGTTGGTGGCCACAAGGCTGGTGGGAGAGTCACTATTTTTCTCACAAGTCATAATCATTTGTGAAAGATGTCATATTATTATCAATATCATATTTACAGGCCAATCAATTGGTTAAGAGATCAAGTGAAATACAACTATTCCAGGGGTATTGAGGGGGTATTGAGATGGTGTGCATTTTTGTTTTTGAGGTGTGCTATGTGTTGGGTTTCTACACAAGTTTTATTGTTTTCGGGGTATAGTGGATGAGAATTTTCACATAAGTCATCAACTTATATTCTTAGTTTGGGTGCACGTTTTGTTTGAGGAAACAATTATCTTCCCATTGGTTAGGAGTGGTAGAACACTTATTTATTGGTTGTTCTGTGGGAAATTGAGGATATTGGTCTTAGGTGGTGATGTGCATAATAGTAAATATGCTGTGATGTTTTTGTTTTTGTCTCTTTTATTCTTCAATTTGGCATTCATTGTGTTAACATTGATGTGTTTAATAAGGTTCAATTTGCGTATGATAAAAAAATCCAATTAAATAAATGATAAACTAAGACGAGTGACTGTGAGGATTGAAGGCATCCAGATTAATTAGAGTATGTCATTATCGTTATCTTTTTTCTCTCACTTGGATTACTTTTTACATATATGCTATATTTGGACGATTTTGAGCGCACAGGTTCGTTTAGTTGGGGATCTGCTATTCTTGCAACTCTGTATAGGGAGTTGTGCAGAGCCACACGTGCATCATGTTGTGAGATGGGTGGATGTGCACTGTTGTTGCAATTGTGGCTTGGACGAGATTCCCGACTATCTCTCCTAACCTTCCGCGGGTGGACGATCAGGATCTGATTGAGCACAAGATTTATGGAAATGGGTATTGCAATTATGGGTTTGCCCTTATTGGGAGTAAATGTTGTTGTTGCTAATATTTTGTTCTTGCAGGTTTAATGTTTATCAGACGCGCCAAACCAGATTTACACATATTTGCAGATATCGTCATTATATGGATGTCATGCGTAAGAGAGATATTTGTTGGAGGCCATACGATCTATTTGATCTAGTTCATCCACCAGATGTTCACATGGCTAGACGATGGTTGGCTGTCTGTCCTCTAATTTGTTACGAGATTGTCGTGTACCAGCAGCTGGATCGAGTTTTGCAACAGTTTGGGTATGACTAACCTATACCCAAGGATCCGATTAATTGTAGTGAGCTGCTGACCATCAGTATTACCGGCAAGACAGACATGGATTGGAGGCAGCGACATGGTTTCTACATTGCCCAATGGGCAGACAAAGATGACCTTGTGTTGCAGGATCTTATTCCTATGCGGAGAGATGGGTATTTATCTGTTAACAGTGAGTACATGCAGTGGTACTACACTGTGACACGTCGCTGGATGACCCGTAGAGGTGCGTTCAATGCACATGTGGTGCGCATATTAATTATATTTGTCAGTTTTTAACTTAACTTAATGTTGGTGTTGACTAATTTTATTTCATGCACAGACTGATCGCGCTGAGACTATTGTCCACATGATAGCACCAGAGGCGCAGAGGGTATTTGACATGAGTCAGGTGTATGATGAGGTGGTTCGGCTTTTGGCTGCATGTGACGATTTGGATAGAGTGACAGATCCTGGAGATGTTGCACCTCCACCTGTTCGACGCCAGACTGAGGCCCCTCCTCCAGTGGTTCGTACTAACCGGCGTGTGCGTCATGAGGGGTTACCCCTCCACCACTTAACCCCGCCAATAGCTGATACACCTGTCATTGTGCCACATATTCCTCCCCGTCCTCCTGGCATCTTCTATGCACCCGGCTACCCTTCAGGGCCATCCCAACAGTACTTTTGGACGCCGCAGTTTCAAGCCAGTTCGTCTAGCGGTGGACAAGAATCATTTCCACCATCACAGTACCCCCCATGGTTTACTGTACCGTCGATGGCACAACCTGGGTTTGCATTTCCATCATATCCGATGTATGCATCTGCACCTAGTGTGCAGGCGACAGCTGGGCCTAGTTCGCAGGTGACGGAGTGCTTTGCAGAGTTTTATAGGCCTGCCCAGTCAACACCAGAGCCAGATCTGGTATTTGCAACTCCGATTGCACATTCGACACATCTGGTGGCATCCCCGGCCTCTGGCAGTCACGATGATCCTATTACAGACTTCTTAGCGGCGACAATGCAGGAGAGAGATGGTGGCGGTGACGATCATCGTGATGACGACCCTGACCAACTGATTAGGGGAAATCCAGTGAGGGGAGCACGATTTCGATGTCATCTGTCACCGTATGAGCATAACAAGAGCCGATGTGGGAGATATCATGGAGACGATTAGTGACGATCAGTTATTTTATGTTTTGTTAATGGTTTGTTTTATTTTGGATTACTTATTATTCAGTGGACTATAGTTGGATGTTTATTTTGGACATTTGTTGCTTATTAATTCATGATTGCGTACTTCCTTTAAATGTGAGCATTTGTTGTATAACGGAATTAATCTAAAAATGTAAACATATTACATTATCATTTGACATACAATTCATAACTAAACATCACTGATCCTGCAATCGTGAAGGACAGTTCTGCCTATTGTGACCAACCACCTTACAATAATTGCATCTTGTATGAGTCGTCGATCCTTCCCGCGAATCCATTTTGTTGTGTATGCGTGTAGTCTTAGGCCTTACTCTTGTACGTCTCAGCGACACATCTGGCAAGACAGTAGGCTGTTCAGTTGGTGGTATGAAATCCTCATTTCCAATTGGAAACCACTGTGATGAATACACTTGACATTGATAAGCGACACTATACACATGGTCTATATATTGAGTGGGATCGACGTGTATGGACCGGCAAGCTGCAATAACATGACTACAAGAGAACCTGAATGCAGTGAACTCACCACACTGACAATTTCTTTCTGATAACGACACCGACCATTTCTTTCTGGCCCGATGAGTACGTATGTTGTATGACTCTTGGACCTCAAATCTTGTGTTCAGTGTGTTATAAGTAGTAACACAATGTGTCACGGATTTATGAACCGTCTTCAAATATTTTTGTCACGCTAATTTGGCAAAATGATTACCTCTCGCCATCTCTTCACGGGCCTCACCACCATGTTGCAAAAAGTATGCCACTAGTCGAGCGTATGTGAACCGCACAAGTGAAGTAATAGGAAGGTTTTTGACGCCTTTAAGTACCTTGTGGAAACACTCAGATAGATTGGTTGTCATGTGACCAAACCTTCGTCCCTGTTCATCATAAGTTGCACTCCATTTCTCCTTTGGGATTCGATCAATCCATGCGGCTATCTGAGGGCTTGCTTCTCTAAATTTTTCTAATCCCACATCAAAATCTAAACATGAGGTTGTATAACCTGCATATACAAACAAGACGTAAATATAAGGACATACAATATTGTGGATCATCTGCATGTAATCACAGTGTTGTATAGTATTGCTTACCTAAAATTTTCAATTGTTTCTTCAACATCACATTCTTGAACTTGTGATTAAAATTGCTCGCTAAATGCCGAATGCAAAAAACATGGTATGCCCTGGGTGGATGCCATCCTAGTTCGACATTGTTGACCGCTGTTATTATGCCCGCATGTTGATCTGAAATAAGACATATTTCATCTTTCTGCGTAACATGAATACGGATAAGTGCCAAAAACCACGACCAGTTGTCAATATTCTTCCCAGAAACAACCGTAAATGCAAGTGGAAGGACATAATTGTTGCCGCCAATTGATGTTGCAATAAGCAATGTTCCTCGATATTTCCCATACAAATGGGTACAGTCAATGCTAATAACGGGCTTGTAGTAATTAAAAGCATCACAACACTGCTTAAATGTCCAAAACACCCTCTTGAAGACCCTAGCACTTCCATCCAATTGCCCATCTACAAAAATGGTCCATCGTTTCCAGCTTATAGGCAGAGCCTTGAGCAAAATTTAGCATGTAATCCAACCACCTTGGCAGGAACGCATACGACTCATCCCAATCCTCGAACACCTTCACAATAGCCTTTTGCTTTGCCTTCCATGCCTTGCTGTATGATATATGAAATCCGAGCGTTGTTGAAATTCTTTCCTGAATTAACCCAATTTTAACACTGGGTCCTCCCTAATCATTTCTGCAATTCATTAGACAATAACATGTTAATAAATTTTGCAACAAAATATAGAGTCCAATATAACGTATTTTAATTACCTAAGATCAACGAACATATGAAATTTGAGTCAAGCTGCTCGTGATCTTAAGAGAGATTATGACTAACGCATGTGTGTTGGTTGTTCCATATGCCTACAATCCATTCAGTGACGGCCTTCTTTTGGTATGCCCTCATCCTCCATGGACAACTGTCATTATGATTTTCACAAACCATTATAAGCCTTTTCGTATCACTTTTTGCAACTACCGTTGTGCGATGCTTTGCCATACAGTATTGTTTTATTGCCATTTGCATATCAAACTTGCTCCCAAACACCTGCCCTTTATATAGCTCTTGACCTATCTCCCAGTTAGGTATTTGCACTCCTTGCATGTCATCTACCTCCTCATCTGGGTGTGCCTAATTAATATTCGTGTAATGGCTTATGTTAGACCAAAATGGTACATTGCCCTCTCCTGTATAATGAGACATTGAACACATTGTTATGTTAAACCCACAATCATTTTAACACTACTGACTAACATACAGTTATGCGTCCATACCTGGAGCCGGAAGCGAATCTTGCATTCCGACAATCCCCGAGAAGGGATTGCAAAATCACAAATAAAATCACCATCTACGTCCGTATCCGATGAGTCACTATCTGGAACAACACCTTCATCAACCTCTTTCTCAGAACTATCCATGGGCCAAGCTAGGTCGTGGGCCGGCACCATTTATGTATCTTCATAATCAATTTGTTGGGTTGGTACTGGTGGTTGTGGTGATGGGGATACATCTCTATCTTCGGAATTCACCAATGGCTCTATGTTAAGGTCAATGGAGCCAGTGTGTGGAACAAAATGTTGACTGCTTGACTGTCCACCACAGTTTACTTCCACATACAATTCGATAAATCTGGGGTCTTCTCCGTCGGATGTGCATGTGTGTGAAGTTGACATTTTGATGCAGAAAGGCTTCTAAGACACTTACGGAAGTGTTTGTGAAGGTGAGGAGTACCAGGATGGGTTGGCCGTGTTGCACATAGACATCAACCCTTGTGTTTTGATGTCGGCTACCGGGATGGGTAGGCTGAGTTGAGCGGGTTACGTGGCATGCATGCATGTAGAACGTAACTTAGTCCTTGTTGGGGGACTTCAGTAGACCGGGTTTCCTACCTGTGGTCATTCCCTTAGAGTCGTTAAGACTCGCTTCCCCTTCTATAAGGTATATCGGGTTCCTTACCTAGGTGATACATTAGAGCTGTTGAGCTCAAGTTACCTCACCAAAGAGAGAGCTACCGGGTTGCCAACTCGGATGAGCTAGTATTTTCTCGAGAAAAGAGCCATCGAGTGACTAACTCGGATGAGCTCGTGTTCTCTCGGGAAAAGAGCCACCAGATTTTCCTACTTGGTTGAACTTGTGTTCCTTCTTCTAGGACAACTGGGTTCCATACACGTATCTTCTTTAGAAACTCATCCCTCCTTTTCCTTAGAGAGGCCGGGTTCCTTACCCGGGGTGGGCTGTTTCCTTTAGAATTGCTAAGTCCAAAACCCATTTTTTTTTAGAAATGTCAGGTTCCTTACTTGGCAGAGCTTGTCTGCTCTTGGGAAATAAGCTACGGGGTTCCCTTACACCCTTGTATGGGTTGATGAAATACAAACCCAGAGTCTTACAAGCGCTATCTGTTGTAATCGATTACGGCACTTATGCAATCGATTACATAGTGCAGAACCCATCCTTAGAACTTTATAAGAAACCTAAGGACCCCTTGACCGCTTTTGGCAAATCCTTACCAAATCCAACCGACCTCGACCAAGTTCCTCCGACCTCGTCCGTTTTGCTACCCCTGCCTTCCCTTGCCCAAACGTTACCCCTCTGACTGACCCCTACCAACCTTGTCTGAGTTTTACCGGCCTTGACCAACCTTGTCCGCCTTCGTTCGAACTTGTTCGGATTGTTACCTTGAGATAGTATGTCTAAGTGCCAACACGGGCATCTCGTACTTCACACCGGTTCACTTGTTTGTACTTATTTGTGAGTGACGTATATGATTATGTTGGTGGCATTTGAACTCGGCCTATGTGATGGCTTGAGATGAGGAATGCGTTTGGATATACATAAATACCCAGGGGGTGTATGACATTATCCTAGCCAGGTCAAGTGAGCCTAGTTATGGGTCATACATTGATGGTGCCGTGGTGATATTCTATGTATAGATGTGAGATGTCGGGACTGAGTGGTGGTAAACCTTGCGAGGAACACGGTCAGTGCATCGTTGGACCCTTGTGTGGGCAGTATGTTACATAGGGGGTGTATGATGGGTTACCATTGCGAGGAAGGATTGTGTTCCTATCCGGGTCATACATTGATGGTGCCTACGTAACATACGACATTTGCATGACGAAAATAAGATGGTTGACTGCATAGTACGAGAAGTACTGGGGGGCCACGTCTATAGGGAGATCCTTATGACACGCATTTTGGCTGATCACCATGGGGGTGAGTCCTGTGCACAACAGAGTGACCCTGACGTATTGCAGTAATCATTCGTACCATGCACTTTGGCCTATTTCTGGGATGGTACCACATTGCATAATGAGAATTGAGTCAGGAGCATGCATCATGCTAGACATTATAAGTTGATTTATGAGATGTTTGTGGATGTCCGTGTATGTTAGTATTCGATGGACGCTTGGAATGTTTGCATTGATATGTTGATGACCGTGTTACTGCTTGATTGGGTTGTGCCCCTTTTCTGTTGTATTTATCGTTCTTATTCAATATGATGAACTCACATTTGCTTTGTTGTACCTTGTGGTTTGGTACCTGTGATGATCGCGAACCAGGTTTGTGTGAGCAGATGAGCAGCAGTAGGTGCTTTTGGAAGAGGACCGGGTTGTTTGGTGTTTTGTTGGGATGTCTATGAATATGATCCCAGGCAGGAGTTGCACTTTGCTAGATGCACCCCTTGTTTTTAATGGATGCACTCCTTGTTTTGCTAATTACACCCCTAACTTCTATTTCTCTTTCTATTTGTAAAACACTTGATGTATATTTAGAGACATAATCCTTTGTACTTGTAATTAAACTATGTCTGATATGTGCAAACATATATTCGAAATGTCTTATGAGTACCTTTAATTACGTGTATTTTATATGATGATGGTCGTTATATGCTAGCGAAAAATTTACTATCATTTTCACAAGCAACCAAAGGGGTGTTCTTTTTATTAAAATGAATTTATATCATGGTTATGAGTTAGTAATACAGTAGCAATGTGGCGGGTCCTTACACACCGGGTTGCCGGACGCACATTTAGCACTCAATCGAGATACAGATTGACCTCGTTGTAATCTCAACTTCTTGTATATCATTTTCAACAAATCATGATAGTTGCATCCTGGAGGCATACGAAACATTTTACTTTCTTGTTCAAAGACTTGACCATTCAGTCCAAAATATCTCCTCCCATTATAATATATAATGGTCATTAAACCATTTCTATTACCACTCATTTTGCAGAGATTCAAAAAAAAAATTATAGAGCTTTCGAATGAATAGAAAGTGTGAGATGAGGTAGAAATGGAGGGGGGGTGTTTATATAGGTGGGGGTGTGGCTGTAATTTGTTGGGTTGGGTAGCAAAATAGGACACGTATTTCGCTGGGTTGGGCAGTGAATTACTGGGGAGCTGCCACGTGTCCTGCCTGTTCTGTCTAGTCACTGACTCATTGACCACGTATTTCGCTGGTGCCTGTAGCAAAATACATGGCCACCAGAAATGCGCCACATCAGCTCCCCTATTTCGCTGGGGATGGTAGCGAATTACGCCACGTGGCATAGTAGTAAATTTTACTGTGCGCGTGGTATTTAGGTGAATTTTTTTTTTGGGTTCGTGACATAGTGGTCGAGGTTCCAGGAGTGAGTGCTTCCATGCTTAGGCCCATGAAGTCAAGATGCTGGATTTTTTTGCCTCATTAATACTTTTTTTAGTTTGGTTTATAACATTCTCTTTATCCATTTTTTTTCCCATTAGCCTATATAAGAGTGGATAAGATAAATACTAGGCTTAGTTATAATTTTTACCTCCAATTTTTTCATTTTATTTTCGCAAATTTTACCCCTAATAAAATAATTTAGTATATTTTATTCTCAACTTTTAACCAACTTGTAAATTATACTTTTGTCATTTGTTTGTTATTTGATTAACAGAGAGCTAACAACTATGGTGTGCTATTAGTTTTGGTTTAATTATAAATTTTATCTTTAATTATTTTATTTTGACAAATTTCACGTTCAATTTTTATGATTATGATAGCATGTATCGTTAGCTCTTCATTAGCCAATTAAAGGATAGATTGGGGTAAAAAATTTATTTTTTAAAAATTTGAAGTAAAATGAGTCAAATTAATTTGTTAGAAATAAAACTTGTTAAAAAATTAAATAAAAATTGAAAGTAAAAGGTGCAGTTAAGTCTAAGTATTATGTACGTGTGAGCTATCATGATTTTTATATAACTTTTTTCTTTAGCATAAGCATGTATAAGACAAACATTAGGTAGAAAAAATTTGGTAAAGCCTACATATGTCTTTAGCTAAAGATGATTTATCTTGAGTCAAATAGAACTATTATAAATATAAAAAAGTTTTTTTTAAATATTATCGTAATTACACATTTAAGACTTGAATTATATATATATATATATATATATATATATATATATATATATATATATATATTATTGAATTGGATGAGTTGATTTTAAGACACTAAATGCTCCTTTAAAGTAAGAAAATGATGGAAATAATTTCAGTTTTTGAGAAAATTTTAGGAGCTTTTAAATTCAGGACAAAGATAGTAGCAGATAATTGTGTTTTTTTTCTTTGCTGATGGGTAAAGATTTAACAAGAAAATTTTCCTTCTAATATTTAACTTCTTGTTTAATTAAATAAATAAATAATTTGAAAATTTCCTTAACTATTTAAATGAAAAAGGATTTTTTCTACAATTTAAATTATAATTCAATATAAACTAATAAAAAACATATTTTTTAGAATTTAAAAATAACAAAATAACCACCTTTTTTTAAATGATTTATAAAAGATAAATAATAATTGTATCGTTAATTTATCCTAAAAATGTCTCAGTAGGTTTCTTATAATAATATTTTTCTAATTTGATTGATAAGGCCTGCTTAGTTGTTTTAAATACCATGTTTGACTGGGAAGAAAAGATATCTGGTTAATCGATATATAGACATGTCTCTGATAATTTCTCTTCCTACCCATTATCTCTTTTTCTCTTTTTTTGAATTCATAGTGATTTCAGCTAGAAAGGAATTTCAGCAAAAATATTATTATTATTATTATTATTATTATTATTATTATTATTATTATTATTTCTACTTTAGGCCACAACCTGGAAAATAATCAACCATGTATATGAACATAAAATCTTATCAATTAATCTCTAATATATCTCACTAAATTAATCACATTCTCTTATATATGTAGGCCTACCCACAATTTAAGTTGATAATATTTTTTCAGAAAACAATTTTTTGTGAATATTTTTTGACTATGTTTCCTACTAAATATTCCTACGAGGAGGAAGGTGAAAAAAATTTTTGGGTTAAAAACAAGTTTTACAGTAATAAAGATGCCACATCCTTTTTTTATTAAACTATTTCATGTGATAAATAATTTTAGTTTCTGGTAAAAATTAATATTACTCGATCTTTTATTTTCGACAAACTTATGTGAGAATATTTATGACTAACTAAATAAATTTAGATATTTCACCTAAGAAATATAATTTTTAAGAATGATGATTCTTTGGTACAAATTTTTTTTCTTGTGCCAAAAAATAAGTGTTCGTTATCATAAATTATTTAAATATAATCTTATTATTTTTAAAACTAACACAACTTCCTTAGCTTTGAATTTTTCCTTCTCAACCCTATCAGCTTTTCCCACTTCCTAGTTGCAGGTGTTAAAAAGCTTCAATATTCTTCTATGGCTGACAATACTACTACTATATTTAGTAATTTGTATTAATTTCTTTAGGTTTTATTTGGGAAAGAGATTTTAGAAGGGAAGGAAGAGAAATGAAAGGTTTGGGTTTAACATCTCCTTGTTTGGGAGTTTTAATTTTTGAAGAAAAGAATTTAAGGATTTTTAAAATCCCTCTAAATTCCTCTAAAGCCTAAAAATTGTTGTCATCCCTATTTGGAGGTTTTTAAAAGAAAAAGTAATAAAATTACTATCCTACCCCAGTCAATGTTAATAAAATTTTAGAGTAAGAAAAATAATTTTTAGAGAGAAAATAATTTTAAATGGAGAATTAATTTTAAATATGAAAATTATATAATTTTTTTAATTTAAAAATAATTTTTATTTGTAAAATATAAAGTGTATTAATTTTTTAAATAAGGACAAAATTGTAAAAGTATCTTATTAACTCTCTATTTCCTTCTCTTAATATATTTTTAACTTCCAAACAAGAAGGAATAAACTTCTTTTATTTTCCTCTCTTCCCTTTCTTTCCCCTCCCTTCTCCTTGAATCTCTTTCCTTTCCTTCCCCTCTTAACTTTCAAACAAAGTCTTAGGACATAAAATATATACTTATAATAATGAGTTAAGCAGGGAAGGAATTGCATTGACTGGAACTGAATTCCACTTAACAAACTGTTACTAGTTACCAACCAACAAGTAATATGACGTAGTAAAAGCACTTTGGTATTGCATTGAACTTGTGGCTGTAAATCATGCCTTCAACAACAACCAGGTAGCTTAATATACGTACGATATAACAACCTAAACCTCACTCTTTTATATCACAACTGCACTTCCTGTTCTGAATGACCACGTACTCTGATTTCATTATTCATCAGCTTTTTGTTTATGATCAGGTATGGCTTGAATATGCATGCATGGCTACCTGTTCACTTTCATCTTTCTGAAGAAATAAATTAAATTATCATTTTATATAGCAAAATTGCATAAATGTATATTCTTAGGAAAATATATAAAAAAATATTTTTCAAACGAAAGGTAGATACTTTTATGATTAAAAAATATTTTTAGTTCTTACAATTTAGTATTTTTTATTTTTATAAAAAAATATATTTTTACTCTTTAAAAAATTATGTGTTTTATTTTTAGTCTTAAGACATTTTAGATAATATTTTTTATTATTATTCAAAATGTATCTAAAGTGTCTTAAGGATTAAAAATATAAAAAAAATTACAAAGACTAAAATTGTGTTTAAACCTACTTTTATTTAGAAAGTTATTAATTAATTAATTGGAAAAAAAGTTTAATTTTTTTAATATCTTATATTTTTAGTTTTTAGCCAAGGAAAAAGAAATGAGAGTAGGAAAGTAAAGAAAAGGGTACACCATACATGAGGGGATAGAAATTAAATATATGTCGTACTTTTACGACACAATGCATTATATATAATTATAATACTAAGATGGTCCCCTGGTATTGGTTGTTTGTTTACTTAATTTGGTGAAATAAAGTATGCGTGTCCCGAAAAAAAAAAAAAGCTAAGTGCCAATTTTCAATATCTCCACCAACTAATAATAACAATCAAGGGGGTACCTGGCAAGCTTAGGAGGTCAACAGCACAAAAAATCACAAGCTTATACGACATGCGCAATTAAAATGTGGATGCCCTATGAAATATGTGGATAAAATCATGATCCTCAATTAGGTCATAGATGCCTAATTTGGTGGTATACATCCTTATTACGTTCTGTCCCATAATGTGTCAAATGTGATTCCACTTTCGGAAATTGCTTATAGAAGATAAATTACTACAAATGACATGATAGGACTCTGCTAATTTGTTTTTAAAAAAAATCTCATAGTATGTTTGGATTAGGTTTATGTATGAAATAATTAATTAAATTTTTATGATAAAAAAAGTAAAAATAATTATTTTTTTTATGGTGTCATTAAAATTTTGTGGGATAAAATTAACACATTATTAATTATTAACTTAAATATATTTTTAGTTTCTGTAATTTTTTTTCTTGTAAAATTATTATTATTTAGTTTTAATTCATACAAAATTATATTTATTTTGTTTTTAGTTCTTAAGATACTATAAATAATGTGTTTTAATATTAAAAATATTATTTAAAATGTATTAAAACTAAAAGTAAAATAAATATAATTTATCAGAACTAAAATTAAAAAATTATTTTATAACGCAAAACTGTCAAATTATATGAATTAAAAATATATTCAAATATTAATTATTTTTTTATAAATTTTTTGGTGGTTGGCTCCTTATCCTAGTGGTACACTGGTACGTGCCTCTATCTTGGGTCACCTAGCTGCCAAGTGTTAAATGGATTAGATTTGGAATAGAAAGTGGCTTTTCCTTGTCCTTTTCATTAATGGCAGTTCATACCTTGGGAACGGAGAAGGCACGAGAAAATACTTTTTTTATGTGAGTGGGACTCTGTGGGAGTCAGATAGGAAGATGAAACAGGAATAATACTTCACCTAAACAAAATCCAATCAAGAAAAATATGAAATATGTGTCACAAATAGTTAATGATTATATATGTTATAATTAGTACTTAAATTAACTTTTAGGGCTTATTCAAATTTGCATAGAAAAATAAAAAAAAAGTGAAATAAATAATAAAATGAGACCAGACTCACATTTATATATTTTATTTTAATTTAAAATTTTCATTACAAATTTACTTTTTTACATTTATTTAAATTTACTACATTGTCTTTTGTTAGGTTAAGAAGATTTAAAAAAATATAATTAATTTCTCTTTAAATGGAAGTTAACTTTATATTCAACTTTATTAAAAAGAAATACTTCTCATATGCCAATTTATGTAAGGTCTTGTAAATTATTCTTCTTGAGACACTATGTATTGAAAATTATGATAAAAATATTATTATTTTTATTTATTTTTTAATTTTAACTAATGCTTTAGAATCATGTATTAACCTTTTCTGTTTATATTTAATTTTATAAACAGAATTAATTTATTAAAAACGACAAAAAAATATGCTTAAAATCGGTACAAAAGTTTCATGAAACAAAAGTAATTACAACTCGAACTTTACAAATAATATATCCAAAATTTAAACACTTACTTTTTTAGTTTAGAAACGAAAGAAAATTAAGATCAATTTATTCCATAATTGTGGCCAAAGTCTATATACAATATCCAAAGAAATAAAAGTAGCAATTTGAATTGGATACTCCTCAATCTAATTGACCTATCTCCCTAACATTGAAATCTAACTGAGCTACACGTTTGTCCGTACGTTTGATGAAGTTAAGAGTGGAAGTGTAGTACAATAATTGAGCAAGAACTTGCAATCTTCAATTACTGTATGGCAATTGTTTGTCTTACACAATTTGAGTTGTTATACTAGCTAACAGGATAAATGATACTAACTAAATTATTGTTCTTAAATTTGCTAATGTTTTCTGTATATGTGAAATTTAATTATGGGCAGTGAAATGAAACCAATCGATGATAAGCAAGAAAAAAGAAAATTAATTTTTAGATAGCAAACATCTGTCAACATGCACTGGACGTAATTAAAGTGCTATGTGATATGCCAATGTTAATTCAGGAAAGTACGTAGCACTAGCTGGTTATTATATTATATTATATTTCAATTTAAATGTGATATCTTCTTATGTTATCAAAAGATAAAAGTGTGACATTTTTTCATTTGATAAGCTAACTTTAAATAAATAACACCATGTAATTTACTCACAATATTCATTTTTTTTGTTTTTTTAGAAAATTAAAACTCCCTTTGAACGTATTTTTTAATATTAAAAAACAATCACTTTTAATTATTATGATCAGCCACTAACGTCTCTGTGCGTTTTTATGCAATACAACATCTCAATTTTCAGAATTGTTGAACTTTCCGAATTATTCGTTTTCCATGGTTCAGTTTACGAACTCAATCTCTTGAAGAAAAACAAAGTTTACGAATTCATTCGTTTATGCTATTGTTGTGTTGTGGTTCTCGATTTTCAGGAAATGGATTTTCTGCTGCGAGAGAGAGAAGGTAACAAGAATCTAGAGAACGTAACCAGAATATCTATCGATAATTTTTTTTATACATTAAAAAGTTAATATAAGCTAAAAAAATATTTGAACCATTAGATTTTGAACCGTTAAAAAGTCATATAGCAGACTGCAGGGAAACCTGGTCCATGTTTTGTATGGCGTTTAGATGATTCATAAGTGCGTAAAGTTAATAATTGTAGTTTTTATGTGTCTTAGAAACTAAATGTGGTTTTATTATATGTTTTAAACATGTGTCCAAACACACCGTTATATGTATGAGTTAGTTTTGAATTTATAAAACATATTATTTTAATATTTGTATTTCATTTAATTTTATTATGAAGAGTTTAAAGACAAAATTAGCTCATTTAAGCCAATTTAATATTTTAAACATTTTTACTTAAACCTTCATAACTACTCCCCAACTGAAGTTATTAGAGCAACTTCAGTGCAAGTTTCTTAATGGATTTATTCAGCTAAGCAACTGTTCCTTACGGATTCTTCAGCGTTGGAGCAAATGACGTGGCGGAACCCAAATTTCTTGCACAAGGTCCGCTCCTTATATAAGCAACCGGTTGCTTGTGATTTAAAAACATTTTTTTTGCATAAAAATCGTTATGTTTGTTATTATCAACACAATATCACAGCCCACAAGGTCGGATTCAACAGATTTGGGGGAAGATGAACAGTAATATCACAAACAAAAAGTAAAGCGTACCCGTGACGGAAGAGTCACCGCAGCCTGGGTCGTTCCACCGTAGCCTCCACCAGAAGAGCCACGCGCCGACGCAGGCGCGGTGGTCGCCGCACCGCCTCAACGCGCGCAAACCGCACCGCCTCAACGTTGAAGGAGTCTTCCTCGCACAAGCAGAGAAGGGGAGGGAGAAGGGAGTGAGCGGGAGAAATGAGAGGGAGAAGGGAGTGAGCGGGAGAAGTGAGAGAGGTGAGGGGGCGAGAGAGTGGGGAGCCGCGTGAGAGGGAGAAGCTTCTGGAATGATGGAGGTGAAATTGAAGTGTATTGGGACAGCTGGGAAAAAATTAAATTGAAGTGTAAAATGAAATTTTGTTATGTAAAAAAAATAAATTAAAAATCACAAATATAGTAATGGTAGAAAATATGAACGTTGTAAAGCTTTTAATTCTGATTGAAAAGAAAGCTAACGGTTAAAAATTTGAACGTTAAAAAAAAATAACGGGCAGATGAAAGGTGATTATAAATATGGGTAGATTGTTTTGCTTCTTCACACACAATTGGTACTTCTAATTTTTTTTGTTCCTATCCATTGTCAATATTTTCTCTAAAATGGATCCTAATCAGTATAATTACCAAAGTGTTTACAATTTTTTGCAAAATCAACCACCCCCTACTAGTGAAAAATCCTGCAAATCCACCACATCCATCCCAACATATGTATCCACTAGTACCCCATACCAGTGAAAATTCGCAAAGTAATCCACATCCACCGCCATACTTCATGTATCCTCAACCACCCCTTACCAGTGAAAATTTGCAAAATCCACCTCAGTATATGATGTATCCACCACCTGCACACATGTGGTATATGCATCCTCCATCTAATGTAGAGTCACCTACCGGTGGTAGTTCTCAAAATCCCCAATTAATCCAAACACGTGTTATAGGCCTTCGTTATCCAATATTTCACCTCCTATGAATGAAGTTGAATCCACAATGGGTGTAGAAAATATTCTACTAGATGAGGGTGACAACAATGGTAGTGAAAAAAAATCACGTACAGCATTCTCGGTGTCAGAAGATGTGATTCTCGTCCGATCATGGCTCAATGTGTCAAAAGATTCGATAATCGGTGTCGACCAAACATCAAAGCAATATTGGACAAGGATTAAAAATGCGTACAACAATGACGATGTGCGAGAAAGTGGGTTATTTTGTGAAAGAAGCTCGACTCAATTGAAAGCTCGGTGGAACAGGATCCACCCAGCAGTTCAAAAGTTTAATGGATGCTATAAACAAGCAGATAAGCACAGGAGAAGTGGAAGTTCGGAGAAGGATTGTGTAACACCCCGTATGCATCCGGTGTATTAACATATTACTTAATCAGATAAGTAAAGTAATTAATATAAAACAATTATGAGCAATTATGAGCAACACAGTGAGTTGATCAGGCCCACAACTAGTGTCCACACATGTAGTAGTCATGGCAGACTCAGACAACAATTATGAGCAACACACAAATTCCATACATAATGCTTCCATCAAGAAATAGCTCTGATACCATAAAATGTAACACCCCGTATGCATCCGGTGTATTAACATATTACTTAATCAGATAAGCGCAGTAATTAATATAAAACCAATTAATTACAACCACGGAAGCGTTTTCAAAACCGTATCTCTTGATTCATTATGTATGGTATTAAAATCAAAGTAACAGAAACGAATGCCAAAACATCACAAAAGTCTTAGGGATCCAGATAACTCAAAAACAACGGCAGATGAGACTATAATATCTATACAGATATACCAGGAGAGTTAAACATATGTACATAATACAATATGCTCAGTACATACTCTATACAGGCTCAAAATATATGCACATGCATATCTTCCCTCTCAGGGGTACAAAACAAAAACATAAGTAACAAAAACTGAGCCACAATGCTCTCAAAAAAACTGTCCCAACAGCCACACAGAGTCTGTCCCTACTGGGGCCTCCCGCCCTGGGACCTGTCGTCTCTGCCAGCAGCATCACCTGAAAATAATATCCCCAAACAGGGGTGAGATAAAAATCTCAGTAAGCTCAGGGCTCTTGGAGGCTTTTCCCTCCCCCCGGCTCACTTTCAAGGCACACAGCATCATAGGTATCACAATAACTAGGCCTCCCGGCCCTCACAACAATACATATACACATAGCACATCCAAGAATAGGCTTCAACCGCAACGGGACCCCCTATTTCTTGGTATTAAGGGATCATCATCACCCTTATCAAAAAGATGCATAATCATCAGCATCTAGTGTGAGACCGGAACTCACACCCCGTGTCATCCAACGGGAGCTACCCCTACACAAGGATGCACGACATATGGTACCTCCGAGAATAGGTCTCATCCGCAACGGGCCCACCTATCTCTTGGTCTTAAGGAATCTCTCCTATGGAGCAAACCAAACTAGGAGGTGCGCTCTACTCCTAGGGAGGTCCATATCTATCTACTGGCCAGAAGATCTATCCAGAACACAATCATACATACAAAGCATAGCATAATGCATATATATTATCATGAGAATATTGTAATCACCAATGCAACGCACATGCATCATGAATGTAACCATCACTCCCTCGGAGTATGGTGGAACACAGCAGTGGGAACAGTCCCAAGAACACAGAGCTTACCTGACAAGGTAGTGCTCTGCTGTCCAATCCCTGGACCGTGGGCTACGCCACCAACACCCTCGGTGTCACGCCCTATATCAAGGCAACAAGCATATATCAATAATTTAACAAGACATTCAAACACTATATAACAGTTTTCGACCGTCAGAATGAAAAGAAACGCAATTTCTTTCCATTTCAACCTCTCTGTTTTCTATCTTAGGGTTATCAAAACTAACCACTTCATTGGCGGTTCACAAACCCTCAACAGATTCATCTCAGCCTAATTAAGGCATCAGAGTCCCTACAAGACTCGGTATGAGCCAATTTAAAGGATTCACTGGCCTTAACCAGGTCAATTATCCATACTTTACAAGTTTATCAGAACGGCTATTTCAACACATTTTCACCGTTTATTTAGCCTCCTGAACATCTTTTGTAAAGGTACCTAGGCTCAAACTCATCATTATATCAACATTCTTCCTACTCATACAGATATCAGAGTCAAAACCAAACTTCATCAAAAGTCATGTTTCAAAGTTAAATATTCATCAGAACAACCTCCTGAGCATACTTTTCTAAAGAACCCAAGCCTAATTTCAGCTCTAACGCAAAATGGTTACTATTCACCTCAAGAACAAATTCACAAATCAATCGGTAAAACTTGAGTTTCTTACCTCTAAACTGTTGAGGAAAGGTAGAGGATCACTTCTCCACGCTTTAGCGTCCTTAAAACGCCTCCTTTCTCCTTCAAATCCCCACTTTGAGAAGTTCCCTAGAGAACTGGATCTCTCCGATTGATGGTTTTTTCGAGAAACTGAAGCTGGAATCTAGCTCATAGAGGAGTTCTAATCAACTTTCTAGTTGGGTGGGAAGTGTTTAGATGAAAAATGGAGAAGATATGAAGCTTCTCTGGTCGTTAATGGCAGAACCAGAAAAAGGAAGAAAAAAAATATTTGAGAGGAGAGAGAGAAGCACGGTTATTATAGATTGTATGGCTAATGTTCATTTGATTTACTCCCAGGATACAGGTAAAAAATTTGAGGTTGAACATGCTTGGTTGTTGTTGAAAGATCAGCCAAAATTCAATGCAGATTTTATGTCAAATTCTTCAAAAAGAACCAAGGTTTCTACACGTGGAAATTACTCGTTGTCTTCTAACATCGAGACACCCGTTGAAGCCGAAGAATATGATACGCCTTCGCCAATGTATCGCCCAATTAGACAAAAAGCAGCAAAAAGAAAGAGCAAAGGAAAAGAAGCTTCTAGCAATATCGATTTATCTGGCATAGAAAATGTAATGAATGAGAAAAATGCAAACACATTAAAACTTATTCAGTTAAAGGAGGCACAAGAAAGGCGTATGGAGTATGAAATCCTCATGAAGGATACATCCAACATGTCAGATAAACAACGTGAAGACCACGAAAAGTATTGTGACCATATTAGGAAGAAATTATTTAATTAAAGTTTAGTCCCTATGTTCAAATTAGTTGTTATTCATTTACTTTGTATGCATTTATTAACAATGTAGGTCCTTGTTGTATGTTATATTCAAAATTTTATTTTATGAAACTAGCCGTTGAAACTAGCCGTTGGAAACTAGTCGTTGAAACTAGTCGTTATAAAACTAGCCGTTGGAAATGAAGCTATATAAATGTCTAATACTTATTCATTTTCACAACTTCTCATACCAATTACGCAATATATCTCTCTCATTTCAAACACTTCAGATACTGTTATAATGGATCCAAACATCGATTTAGATGAAGTTTTAGATCAAATGATAAATGAGGAATTGGAAGACAACACCAATGAAGACCTCATTAGGTTGATACTTCAGAGCCAACAACAACTACATGGCAACACCGCCGGGCGTATACAAAGAAGAGTGGTACATCGAAATCGTGAAGAAGGTCATGATCGATTGTTCAATGACTACTTCTCAGTAAATCCTGTGTACACAGAGAATCAATTCTGACGAAGATTTCGTATGCGAAGGCATGTGTTTCTTCGTATTGTAGATGGGCTCAGCAATCATGATGACTACTTTCAACTGAGGTTCGATGCACTGGGTCAGAAAGGACTATCTCCATTACAAAAGTGTACAGCTGCACTTCGTATTTTGGCTTATGGCTCACCTGCTGACAGCGTGGACGAATATGTTCGAATTGGTGAAACAACTGTAGTGGAATGCTTGGAGCGATTTGTATCAGGCATCTGCACCATATTTGGGAATGAGTACTTGAGGAGACCAACTAACGAAGACACCGAACGACTACTACAACTAGGAGCGACACACGGATTTTCAGGTATGTTAGGTTCTATTGATTGCATGCATTGGGAATGGAAAAATTGTCCTGTTGCATGGAAATGTCAATTTTGTCGAGGTGATCATCGCAACCCAACAATCATTCTTGAAGCCGTTGCATCACAAGACTTATGGATTTGACATGCATTTTTTGGCACCGCGGGTTCAAATAATGACATTACTGTGTTAAATGGATCTAATGTGTTTGATAAAGTTTTGTCGGCACGTGCTCCCGCAGTGCAATACACAGTCAATAGAACCCAATATAATATGGGATACTATTTAGCCGATGGTATTTATCCAGACTTTGCTACATTTGTGAAGACCATCTCAATGCCACAAGGAGAAAAGCGGAAATTATTTGCTCAATGGCAAGAATCGGCAAGAAAAGATGTAGAACGGGCGTTCGAAGTGCTCCAATCTCGATTCGCAATTATACGTGGTCCGTCACATTTTTGGGATATTGCTAAAATGAAGAATATCATCTATGCATGCATCATATTGCATAAGATAATTGTCAAAGACGAATGTGACACATATCAAAGTAATATTGATTACGATAATGTAGGTAACAATACGTCAACATTTGAAGTATCTTTAGGTGCTCACCCTAGTATCAGATCAACATACCTTCAAAGGAGAGCAGAAGTTCACGACAAACAAAAACACCGACAACTCCAAGCAGATTTAGTTGAGCATATTTGGAAATGTTTCGGAAACGAAAATAACAATAACTAAATTGATGTAATTTGTTTTTCAAGGTCTAGGTTTTTTATTTATTTCGATGTTATTGTGTTTAATTATTTATTATTATGTAAAATTTTGTTTTATATTGTTTCGCATTTCTTTTTTTATTTTAATTTATATTTATGAAAATTGAAAAAATGTTAAGTTTTATTAAAAAAATATAAATACGTGAATTTTTTTGAGTTCCTTATGATTTCTTGCATTGGAGCAAAATATTAAATGAGTTCCTTAGGAGTGACATGACGCTATGAGGACCACAAAAAATACTGTGAGGACCACAAAAAATTAGTTAAGAAACCCAAATAGATTTCTCCCATTATTGGAATTGCTCTTATAAACCCACTACCATCACACAGATTCCGCACAATTCCATGAACAAACCAAGACTTACGTACCATGTTCAGTTTAAAAAATATTGTCTGTCGTTGTTGTTGAAGAAGACCAACGAGACTAATTCCTTCATTCAATCACTGGTAATTATCATGGACACTTAACTTTTTTTCTTTGTCATATATATCTTACCCATACCCATTATCATGGACACTTAACTTTTTTTTTTGTCATATATATCTTACCCAAACCCTATTTAAATAAATTTCTACATTAAAAATTATAAGATAAAATAAAAACAAATAGAATAAATTCTTATAAGCTAAAGTTAATTTATGCATTAGTTAATTTGTTTAATCTCTCTTATGTAGCTTATGCAAAAACTGATTTTAACTTATGCATAAATTAATGTTAGCTTATGGAAAAAACTTAGTTTAATTTCCTTTTTTTTTAAATACTTATGGAGAAACTTATCTAAAAGCCTTGCAAATTCATTGTTTGATATAAATGTTGTGTTTGAAGGAGAGAGACTAAGGTAGCATATGACATTTTTTTTAAATTCTATTCACCTTAAAAGAAGAAATCAAGGTAAGCACAATTCTTGAAAAAAAATGAAAAAAATTATTATTTAAAAGAAAAGAATAGAAAAATTAAAAAAGTTGGATGAAAAAACTTTTAAAAATCTCTCTCTCTCATACACTCTCTTGCTCTCTCTTCGCTTTGCTAACCCTCTCCCTCATCTCTACCCTAGCTCTCTTTTAGAACATTTTTTTAAAATTAAACATAGAAATTATCAAACAACTTAGGTAAAAAAAACTCATTCAAACACACCTTCAGTAAGAGAAAAGGCTTTATCTTAAAAAAAAAAGGCTATATTGTTTCTTAAAAAAAATAAGCTCTTCCAATTATGTTACCTACAAGCCTTTTTTAAACAATAAAAAAACCTATGAATTTCTCGAAAATTGTATTTGATTCTAGTATTTTTCTTTTAAGGAAGAATTTTTTAAAAAAATGTGGGGGATTTTACCTAAGTTAAATTTTCACACCACACTTTCTACTTTTAGGACTCGATTGAGATAAAAACTGTGCATTGCACTTGAAACCATAAATAATTAGTATCTAACATAAACACACTGCTTTTAATAAATCCAAGAGAAGGAATAATTTTTCTCACTGTGATTTATGATGTTAAATTATTACAGAAATAGGAAAACGGTCAATTATCAAAAATTCTATTCATGCAGTGGATGAGGCGGCGTGAAAGAAAATTTAGCGTAAAAAATACAGAGAATATTCGCCACAAAAAAAAAAAAAAAAGAAGAAATAAGATGGTGAGAAAGAGAAAGAGAACGAGTCAAAATGGACAGCTAGGGTATTATTGTGTGGCATAAGCATAAGAGAGCGGTGTTGAGTTTTGTGCTACACGCAAATCGCACAAACATGAATGAATGAATACGATTTGTTACTACAATAAAAACAAAACAAAGAAAGTCAAGCCGACAACACAAAAAATCCTCCTTACTTTTGCACGTTCTCTCTCTCTTTTTCTCATAGTCATGGTCATAATCATATTCATACCATCCGTTTTCCTATTTTTTAAATGGTGTAGACTGTGGAATATTTAACCTTGCCAAAGCAAATTGTCCAATACCACTCATCAAGGGTCATCTTCATTCTTCACCCTTATATCCATCATATATACTATATTCTATTTTCTTCTATCAAACCAAACCCACACAAGAAAAGAAGAACAAAAGTTTTGATTTGACTTGGACCAACTTTTTAGTAATTAGGATGTATGCAAATTGAAAATAGGACTATAAATTGGAAATCATATAGTAAAATAATAAAGTAGAAGGCATCCAAGATACGAATCCAAAATCAGATATTACATATTCTCTCCACATGCCGATTCGCAGTTTTTTTTAACTCTAAAATTGAAACCATATTTTGTCGGAATTTTTTTTACAAAACTTAATTTAATAGTCAGCAAATACTAGTGCAGTAAATATAATTCTATCCAAATCACTTATTTAATCATGCCAATAAATATTAAAAATTGTATGGTAAAAGTAAATGGCTTAAAAAAATGATTGAATGTTATTTCATATTAAAATTCTTATACACCTGCTAACATAATCACATCTAGGAGTTTAAAGACCATTGAAGTTGTGACAAAGCACTTCCAAAGGGTGTATATACTAACTTATATATGAGACCCTAGTAAGTCATGTGACAAGAAAAATGTCTAAAAACAATTGAGATTTCTATAGACAATCATTAAGGAAGCAAGTCAAAAGTAGAGGTGCCCCAAGTTAGGATCCTCTTCTAAAAATCCGATCTAGGATGAAACAAAATTCCTATTTACTTTAACTCCTATAAACTGGGAAAATAAACAGTGTTTAAAGGTTTACTTCCCTCTCAATTGGAATAATTCTATGCAAGTCCAAATGGTGAATGGATTTTGTTATTTTCTACAATCAAGGGGACCAATCTTCAACCCATTTGGAACAAACAGCTTGGAAATGCTGTTAAATCTGAAGGTCCACCATAGAATAATAGCGCTTTATCTTCGACCATTAGCCCAATGCCTATTGTGATATCCAGGTTTGAAATGTGTATTTCGGTGCAAACCTTGCTTGGGAAGATCGTTTATTTCCATAACTTGTATTGTTCTCTGCCTCTTGGCTACATGTAAAAACTAGATGTCAGTTTCATCAAAATTAATAAGCAACTGAAATGTGCACAAAAACAATCATCATCATGTGTTGTAATTTAGTATCCCACAAGCTCTAATTTCCAAAAGTTGCTAAACCAAATCCAACATTTAATGTGTGGAATGTAACATTGGAATAAAAGATTTTATGAGAATGTAGTGACTACTAGACATAATAGACAATCTAGAAATTAGATATGACAGCATAGAATATAACCATAGATTTTGGAAAAGGAAATACAAACCTTTTTCAGCTTGTTGATAGCTCTCCTGAAGTTTTCTCTTGGTGGCTTCTAGCTTTACTTGGACTGCGTCGTCATCTGAATGCTTGGATTTCTGATAGAGAAGAGAAAAAATTAAGGTTAGAGATAAGTCAAATCTACAAATTGTAATGCACAAAAAGATTTTTCCTTACATCTAGCTGAGCAGTTGGAGGCCTCCTAGTGATTGAATTGTTCTCCATTTTTTGCTGCATCTTTGGCTCCATGTTACTTTTCTGCTGCATATTTGATTTCGGGGGTCTGCCAGGCCCGGAATCAGCTGTTACGGGTTTATTTGGCCTCACAGGCACAACACCAGCCTCGTTTTTCTTTGCTTGTTGCTGACTCTTCACATCCCTGTTAATGATGACTGTGTCATGGGAAGCCTGCGACTTCCTCATCTCTAAAACATGGCTGTCAAAAGCCGGCTTTCTGCCATTCTCATGGTTCTTGCTGAATGGTCCAGTTGGTCGAGGATCTGAGAAATAATTACCCATTCATAATCATCAGTGGGGGATTCAATTACAGAACCGTACAACAAAAAGCAAGACAAAGGATAAGAGATTGTAAATTCAACTTACTTCCGTCGTCGTCCATGCCATCAAAGAACTTTACGTAGATAGTGACATACAACAGAGAGAACTAAAAGTCAGTTTCTAAATATCAAAGGCTTGCAACTATAGAAAGGGGGCAAATGAAGAGCAAATACCTGTGACAGTTCCATTGAACCAGCCTGAGTGACAAAGAAAGCCCCTTCATCCAAGGGAGGTGATGGAAGTCCTTCTTCTTCATCATCATCTACAACAGATGGATTCACTGAATCTGGTGTACCTTCTTCTGAACCTCCAAAGCATTTAATAAAACCATTTTCAAACGTGAAATAATGCAAGAAAAAAAAAAGGACGAAAAAACAGCAAGATGAATCTGATTGTAACCAAACGAAGGTAGATAAAATTTCTACCTGTGATAGCTGTGGTAGTAGTGGCCTTAACCCACTCATCCACCATTTCTTTCCAGCCACTGCAAAGTCGGGTGGAAAAGTTTAGAATGCAAGTTGTTCAGCACAAAAGTGAACAAATTAAGCCATACACCAAAAAAGAATAATAGCTAACTTAAGTAGATGAAATGTGCTTGCATAAGTATGATATGCATGGAACCTTAATTGGCTATTCATCTATCTAAAGATCTTTATTGAAGCTAAAAAAAAATCACATGTAAGATGAACTAAGAAACAAATTAAGACAAACTACATCTTACAACTCATAACCCTGCTAATGGATTTAAGACATCGGTTAATTAGTTGAAGATGATTGATCTTCAGCCATACTATAACAATAAACCACAGATGGGTCGTCACAATAAAAATGAATAATATTGACCTTCATTCTCTCTCTCTCTCTCACACACACACAATGAGAATACCAAACCACTAACTGGAATAAAAAAAAAACCAATTAGATGCCATTTCTTTGATCCATGTAGCCAAAGATAAACAGGCTCACCTACCTTCTATAAAACAAACCAATTAACCAAATTATACATAGAAAAACACATCAACGAAAAACTAATTCGTACTTGATGAGAGTCCTGGCAAGTTGACGAATGTCCTTCGATCCATGTTTTCGGAGAGGATTGACTGCCTTGCCAATCTCAGTTGCCTGGCAAAGTTAAATTCCGAGAATTAGAGGGCTAGCTAAAAAAAGGAAGGAACAAATTGCCCAAAAGCATGATAAACAATGGTACACTCATAAAATGAGTAACAATTAACAAGGAAAGATTCAATTCAATGCAAACCTTTAAACAGTCCACGGTGAGTTCCATCAACTGAAGCCTCCTCAATGATTCAAATATCACAGCCTCAGACTGTTGCAACACGAAACAAATCAGCATCAGCAAAACCAAGAACTCATAGCACACGAAAAAACAACTCAAATCTTCAAACAAGAACTAAAATGACATCAAACAAAAACCACATTTCTTTGTACCTCAAAAACCCATCCTTCCAAAAACTCTCATCAAAACATTCAAGTAAATTGCAACACAAACAAGAAAGAAGCAAAGAAAAGTAAAATTGCAACACACCTCATCTTCAGGGTTAAGCAGAACATCCTTGATCCTCAAAATCTCCGCAACATACTGAGACTCCTGTTCCATCTCATCACTCAATGCTTCAGCCTCCCCAAAGCTATAATTGCTGTCACCAAGATTCGCATCCCCATTGACCTTGCTCTCTTTGCTTGCCCCTGCACCTTCAAACTCAACCCCATCTCTCTCAAACCCACTCTTATCATTATCACCATCATCATCATGTTTCTCTTTTTTACTATCTGCACCCACAGCCAACTCAACACGGTCACACCCCACACACCGAGTCAACCTGCAGGAAAACAACCTCTCTGCAATCCAATCCCTCCTCGCTCTAAACTCCTTAGGACAATCCGAAGCCGCCACAATTATGGCGTGCTCAATTATCTCGAATATATCCGAATTCGCAGACCCGAAGTACTTCCTCCACTCGTCCAGTGACCAAGACTTCATCCTCGCAGATCCAAAATCTTGAAACATAAAATTCCAACAATCTCAAATTCGGATTCTCATTAAAATGTGATCGTCGTCGTCACTGCGATGATGCTGTTTGTTTTTCTCGATCCCCTGAACACAGCAATGATGAGAGGGTCAAAAGGGTAACAAGATTTTCGACAATCAATCATTAAAGTTTTTGAATTTACTATGATTTTTCACGCGGGGTGTCCTCGTTTTGGCAAAATTCGATTGGATTAATGTGCGGCAAAACGGAAATGGATTCGATAAACAACAACCACAGAAACCATAGACCAACACACACACACACAAACGCGTATGTTAATAAATGACAAGAAAAAACGTCGTCGTGTTTTTGTGTTGTTGGGTTGTTGTTGTTTCAGATTCTGGCGTTACAGACCAAAACCTCAGGGGAAAAGAAAAGAAAAGAAAGAACCTTCCCTCCGGTTGTTGTAAAAAAAAAAATAATAGAAAAGAAAAATTGGACACCCGGGAAATAATCAAAAGAAACGGTGAAAAAAAAAATCTGAATGTTTCTTTCTACCTATTGCAGTAGTAGTGTGTATGGGTACGTAATGTTGCACCGAGGAGACAGAAACAAATACCGCGTGCTTAAGGAACTGGTTCTTGTTTGAGAAAACGAAAAACCACTTGTGTTGTGTTGAAAGGGAGAGAAGAGATAAAGGGGTTTGTTTGTGCTGTGTTGTGTTGCTGCTAATGGTGGTCTTTTTGGGTGTGTTTTGACTTTGATCAAACAGACGCAATGGTTGAGAGAGAAGGTTTTTGGATGAAAAACGTAGAAAAAGAGAAAGTCTTTTGTGTGAAATTCGATCTGATTATTAATCTAGTTAATATAAGATTGATGAGTCAATAATTTAATTAGTGGATTAATAATTAATATGATATATTAAAAATTTAAAATTATATATATTTATTATATATAAATATATAATTAATATTATTTAAGTAAAAAATTAATTCATATTTAAAAAATCAATTCATATTTCAAAATCTTCACACCGATTTTTATAATACTCCTCTCTCCTCTTGTATTTTGATGTTTTTGTTTAATAATAATAGTAATTAGGGATTTTATTTATTTATTTATAAGATAAGAAAATGATAAAGATGAAAAGGGTGGAGCATGAACTAATAAAAAGTATTAAGTAGGTAGTGAATGTGGCACAATATAGATAGGACCGAGGAAGCGATTTTGAGAGAGCGAGTTAAGTGGGGCCCGCCACTCATGGTAGGGTATGAGACTACGACTTCTCAATTTCTCAAACTCACTCTAGTTTAATTATTTTTAAGAAAATGTTAACCGATGTCTTTCTATTCAGGATATTAATTAAGAAATTAAAGATTTTTATTTGATATATAAAAATATTATTAAGATAAAAAAAGTATATTATTTATGATTTTTATAATAAATATTTTTAGTTCTTTAACAATATTCTAAGATACTACTAATTAGCAATATTTTTATTTTTTACGGGAAATAATATATTAACACTGGTCAATTAAAACAGTTATTAATAATTTAAAAATATACAGACTTTTTTTCTGAAAACATTAAATATTTAATAGTATTTTTCAAAGTATAAATTAATGATATACTCAGAACTTCATTTTTATCAAATTTAGATTTTTTTATTGACAGAAAAGAAAATATTTATTATTCTCTCTTTGATATGTATTTAATATTAATACATATATTACTTAATTAATATTTACTATTTACACTCAATTGATTAATTAATTAATATTTACACTTAAATAACTTACTTGCGACAGTTTCTTGCATATTGAAAAAGTAAACTTGACATTAAATAATTTAATGATTGTTTTTAAAAAATTTAATTAATGAAATTAATTTATTTTTTCTTGAGAAATTAGGTTATGCATTGAACGGTCATTCAATCCTAAACAACTATGTACGATAAATTTATGATTGTTTTAACAGTAAAAAATTATTTCTTGATTTAAAAACAACTTATTGCATGTTAAACTATTGAAAATAAATTTTTAATTTTAATCAAAATTTATAGTTTTAAAAAATTATTTAAAAAACAAACTATGAATAACGTTTAGAAGTAATTATTGTTTGAAACTCATTAGAGTTGACCTAGTAATAGAGAGTTGGGATACAATAATGAGATTACAGATTTCTTAACTTTTTCATATTTAAGTCAAATATGATCTACAATAACAATAACAAATTCAATCTAAAGAATCTAAACTTCTTTTTTAGTTATATAAAATATTTTATAAAATCTATGAAACATTAAATATTTTTCAAACTCTATCTTTATTTGTTGATTAAAGTACGTGAGAATGTTCTAAACTCTATTTTTACAAATATAAAAAAATTCTATATTTATTTTTAAAAAATACTTATAACATTCATTACTCTAAAGATCCAATCATTTAACATTACGCTGAATTAATAGATTTTAAAATAGAAATAATTTTTAAATGTTTAGATTTTTTTTGGTGGGCTTGAAATATTTAGAATATTTTTAATAAATTCAAGATTTGTAATTAATTTTAACATTAATTACGATTAGTTAAGAACTAACCTTTTAATTTGTAGAAATTAATTAATAATAGCATGATATAAAATAGAATAAAATCTTTTAAAAAAGAAGAAAATATAATCTTGCGTGTAAAAAGGTAATAATCAAATAAAATCTTATCTTAGAAAAAAACATATTTAAAATACTAGTAATAATGGTAATATCATTCAAAATCCAAACTTGTAATATTGTATAGTTAAATCATTCAAAATCCAAACTTGTAATATTGTATACGTTGAATCGCGCGCCGTTGAATTCAATTTGAGGTGTCGGATTCTCTCCCTTACGCGCGCGTTTTTATTTATTTATAATATTTCTAAAAGAATATATAATACGGATACGGATTACAATTTACAACAGAAAAAAAAGGGGCTAAGAAAATTTAGAAAATAAATATTGTAAAATTATATATTTTATAATTTTATTAATTAAAATGATTTAAAGAGATTAATTTTTCTATTTGTTATAAAAAAATGGATGAAAATAAAGTTAATTCAATTTTATATTTTAAATTAAAAAAATTAACATATGAATGCATGATAAAATCACAATAATAAAATACTAAATTTAATTAAATATTTTATTTTCGTATTTTAATTTATGTATAACTGTAATTTTTGAATTTTAATTATTTGTATCTAATGCTTATAATTTTTTTAATTATGAGATGTTGGACACTTTTGTATCATATATTTATAGATACATTACAAACAATGTCTTTAAATTACACTGTTAATTATTTTTAATTAGAAAATATCAAGTTATTGAAGAGTAACTATGTTGTGAATAATTTGTTTATATATTAAATATTATTAATCCAAATATTGAATTTAACTCCTCCATATATCAAAATTATACTCTAACCATATTTCAATTGAATTCACAAATAATTGTATTTCAATTTTTTAATGAAGATTTTAGGGGTAGAAGAGCAGAAGGTGGAATGCTTTGGGAGACATGTAGAAATGGGTAGGTGGTGGCCTAGAAGTGGACGTGTTGTTATTTAGAAGTGACAGAAAGCAATTAGGAAGAGCATGTTTGATGTGTCGAACCAATGTCACACTGCACACATAAGATTTTCTTAGAGAAGCGTGAACCGTCATTACTTAAAAACAACTGCCAAATTGTCACAATTTCAAAAATAAATTGTGAAAATGCCAGTTCGTAAAAGAATATTGTCAAAGTGCCACGCTGTAAAATTCGCAAGGCATTCCAGCGATTTTCATTGGCTAAGTTGGCAGCCAACCAATGGCCAACGTAATCCGCTAGGGCTCATAGCTAATTAGGTCTTGTGACAGTGCCAGTCGGAGAGAAGTTCGCTAGGTTTGATAGCTGTTTATGTAATGAATTTCAAAACGTGTTGTACCAAATACGCTGGGTGCTTTAGCTAATTAAGTGAAGTTAACCACACAGCCTAGCTAATTATGTACAATGCTAACGAAATACGCTTTGTGTTGTAGCTAACTAAGTGAAGTTAGCTAGCCATCCTAGCTAATTATGTACTGCTGCAAGATTTTGCTTCCCTATTCAGTGAACTTACTCTTCATTGATCCCTATTTATACCCCTCTCAGCTTCACTGGACGTGCATTCGAAAAATATTTTGTTATTGCTCTGTGATTTTAGAAAGTTGTGTCCTATTATAGTTTATTTTTACACTCGATATATATTGCGTTATTTTGGTGATATATTTTCTGTATTATATAAGAAATATAGTCCTATTTACACTCCTTATTTTTACATCAGTAGTCATCTTATATAATTTTTTTTTAAATTTTCGTGTTATTTTGCTATGTGATTTTTGAAACAGAAATAATTTACCGCAACGAAATAGGTGATATATTTTCCTATGTGGCATAGGAAAATAGTCCTATTTACATCCTTTTTTTTTTACTTTAGTAGTCATGTTCTAATAGTTTTTTTTTTGTAAAATTTTCAGATGTTATTTTGCTTTGTGATTTTTGAAGCCAAAATACTTTCACACAACGAAATAGGTTATATATTTTCATATATTGCGAATTAAATATAGTCCTATTTACACCAGTTATTTTTACATTGGTAGCCATCTTCTATTATTTTTGTTTTTTATTCTTCAGTCCAAAAGGCATTGTTCTGTTATTTTTAAGTTTTTTACGACCAAATGAGTAATAGTAGAAATGGTCTAATCACGATTGTGTATTATAATGGGAGTAGATATTTTGGACCTAATGGTCAAATTTTTGAAGGTGAAAGTAAAATGTTTCGCATGCCCCAAGGATGTAGCCACCGTGATCTAATGAAACTGATTTACAAAAAGTTGAGACTACAACACGGACAATGTGTATCTCGATTGACTGCTAGATGTGCATCGGGCAACCCGGTGCAGTGGGTTGCTGTGGATATTGTAGATAATGACGATCTAGCGTTAGTTACTGACGCATGCAAATCCGATGGAGAAAATCCTAGATTTATCGAATTGTATGCAGAATTAAACTGTGGTGGTCAATCAAGCAGTCAACAATGTATCCAACCCACTGGTTCCATTGACATTAATAGAGAGCCACAGGTGAATCCCGAAGACAGAGATGTCTCCCTATCTCCACCAATACCAACCCAACAAACCCAAGAAATGGATTATGGACATAGGGATATATCCGACACACCAGCACCACCAAGTCAAGCAGCGGAGAATGAAATGGTGGCGGCCTACGACCCATCTTGGCCTACGGATACTTCTGAGGAAGAGGTGGATGAAGGTGTTGTTCCAGACAGTGACTTATCAGATACCGACGTAGATGATGATTTCGATCGTGCTATTCGAATTCCTTCTCCGGGCAATGTGGGAATGCAGGAGCAGCCTCCCGTTGTAGGTAAGGATTAAAATTGTTTTGTTGTCAATAGTGTTAAGTTTTTTTTTGCAGGTTTAGTGAACAATGTGGCTAATGTCGCATAATATAGGGGGGCAATGTTCCATTTTGGTCAGACATTAGTCATTACACGAATATTAATTGGGAATACCCAGATCAGGAGACTGAGGATATGCAAGGAGTGCGAATACCTAACTGGCAGATGGGACAGGAGCTATATAAGGACCAGGTGTTTGACAGCAAGTGGGATGTTCAATTGGCAATAAAACAATACTGTATGGCCGAGCATCGCACAACGGTTGTAAAAAAAAGTGACACGAAAAGGCTTATTATGGTTTGTGAAAATCATTTGGATGGTTGCCCATGGAGGATGAGGGCATATCAAAAAAAAGGTGGCACCGAATGGGTTGTAGGCATATGGAACAACCTACACACATGCGCCGGTCAGAATCTATCTCAAGATCACAAGCAACTTGACTCAAATGTCATATGTTCGTTGATCTTAGGTATGTTAAATATTTTAAATTGAAGTCCGATTATTGATTAAATTATTTATTAATGTAGGATTGTTTGACGAAATGCAGAAATGATTAGGGAGGATCCCAGTGTTAAAATCGGGTTGATTCAAGAAAGGATAGCAACAACGTTGGGATTTCATATATCATACACGAAGGCATGGAAGGCAAAGCAAAAGGCCATTGTTCATATTTTTGGAGATTGGGATGAGTCTTATGCATTTTTGCCAAGGTGGTTGGGTTACATGTTACATTTTTCTCCTGGGTCTGCATACAAGCTGGATTTGCACGACCATTTTATTGATGGTCAACTAGATGCAAGTGCTAAGGTGTTCAATAGGGTGTTCTGGACATTCAAACAATGCTGCGATGCTTTTAATTATTGCAAACCAGTTATAAGCATCGACGGAACCCATTTGTATGGGAAATATAGGGGAACACTGCTCATTGCAACATCAGTTGACAGAAACAATTACGTCCTTCCTATTGCATTTGCGATTGTTTCCGCGGAGAATATCGACAATTGGTCATGGTTTTTAGCACTCATTCGTATACACGTTACGCAAAAAGATGAAATTTGTCTTATTTCAGATCGACATGCTGGCATAATTGCCGCGGTAAACAATGTCGAACTAGGATGGAATCCACCAAGGGCGTACCATGTGTATTGCATTCGGCATTTGGCGAGTAATTTTAATCACAGATTCAACAACGTCATGTTGAAGAAGCAATTGAAGAAATTAGGTATGTCTATCAGCCTGCAACACAATGTTTTTTCATGTCGTTACCATATTCATCGTATGTATTGTTCTTTACATCGTGTTTGTATGTGCAGCTTATACAACCTCGGGCTTAGATTTCGATGCCAGATTACAAACATTTAAAGAAGCAAGCCCTCAAATAGCAGCATGGATTGATAGAATCCCGAAGGAGAAGTGGAGTATAGCGTATGATGAACAGGGAAGAAGGTTTGGTCACATGACAACGAATCTTTCAGAATGCTTTAATAAGGTACTTAAAGGAGCCAGAAGCCTCCCAATTACGTCCCTTGTCCGGTTCACATACGCGCGTTTAGTGTCATACTTTGTAGCACATGGTCAAGAAGCCCATGAGGAGATGGCGACAGGTAATCATTTCTCCAAATTAGCATGGCAAAAATATATGAGGATGGTTGATAAATCGGCAACGCACTACGTCACTTGTTTTGACGCACTTAGGACGAGATTTGAGGTTCAAGAAACGTACAATATACGAACCCATTCGGGCGGTAAAAAATGGTCGGTCTCCTTAGCTGAACGAAATTGTCAATGTGGTGAGTTCACTGCATATAGGTTCCCGTGTAGCCATGTTATTGCAGCATGTCGATCCACACACCATGATCCTAGACAATATGTAGATCCTGTATACAGTGCTGCGTATCAATGTCAAGTGTATGCACTGCAGTGGTTTCCCATTGGGAATGAGGAGTTCATACCACCAGCTGTACCACCAATTGTTATACCAGATGTGTCGCTGAGACGTACAAAAGGAAGGCCAAACAGTACACGCATACGAAATGAAATGGACTCCAGGGAAGGCTCGACGACTCGAACAACATGCGGCTACTGTAAGGTTGTCGGCCACAATAGGCGTAATTGCCCATCACGCAACTAGAACCAATAATGTACTTGGTGGTTATACTACTGTTAATCGTGCTAAATATTTAATAAACAATAATTATCGAATATTAGTAGAGTCCAATTGTCTTGCATAATACATCAAAATCATAAAAGTTTATACAGTCATCCATATCACAGTCTGTTACCATAGAATTAAAGAGCATCGTACTGTCACTAATAGGGAAAAAATTTATTTAGTCATCTTGTTGGTGGCCCTCATGGAATCCTCCACAGCGGCTCATGTTGTGATCATACGGTGACAGATTGCATCGAAAGCGCGCTTCCCTAACCGGATTCTGCCTAATGATGTGCCGAACGTCATAAGAACCATCGTCCACGTTGTGTGCAGGTCCCTCATCCATTGCCGCAATGATTTCATCTGTAGAATACTGTCCGAAACTCGGAGAATATGTCACATGAGACGACCGTTCAATAGGAGTCCCAAAAACCATATCCTGTTCTGATGTTGGAGTCGGAGCAGCGGGCCTATAACAGTCTTCATATGTGTCTGATCTGGGTGTGTAATGCAAACCAGATGAAGTCGGCCCTGATGAACTTGGCCCAGCTGTACTGGGGCCAGCAGAATGCATGGGGTATGATGCATGTGGGACATTGGCATGCGGCATCGACGGTCCAGCTCCCCAAGGCGGGTACTGTGATCCAGGAACAGACTGGGGGGGGCCACCAATATTGTTGTGAGCGGCCCGAAGGGTACCCAGGTGCAAAGAACATCCCAGGAGGACGTGGAGGAATAGGTGGTACAACTACTGGGGTATCTGCAACTGATGGAGTCGAGTGGTGAAGGGGTAACCCCTCGTGACGCGCACGTCGATTATGCCGAACCACTGTTGGCGGGGCCTCAGTCTGACATCTGAGTCATGTCAAATGCCCCATGTGCCTCAGGTGAAAGCATGTGGACAACAGTCTCTGCTCGATCGGTCTGCATATGAATAATTATTAGTGAACATTACACGTAAACTAATTTGCAAATTACACAATTATAACTAACATGCATACCACATGTGCCTTCAAAGCTGCTTTGTGGGTCATCCAACGACGGGCAACTGAGTAGTACCATTGCATGTATTCGCTGTTGACAGATAGGTACCCGTCTCCCGCATAGGTTGCACGTCCTGCAACACAAGGGCGTCTCTATTTTCCCATTGTTGAATAAAGAAAACATGACGCCGACTCCTATCCACGTCTGTCTTGCCCATAATAGTAATCGTCAGCAGCTCACTACAATTAATAGGATCCTCTGGAATTGGCTGGTCGAACCCAAACTGGCGCATAACTCTATCCGGCTGCTGGTATACGACAATCTCATAACATATAAGAGGGCATACAGCCAACCATCTCCTAGCCATGTGAACATCCGGTGGATGGACTGCGTCTACAACCTCATAAGGCCTCCAACGTATGTCTCTCCTTCGCATGACATCAATATGATGGCGATATCTACGAATGTTGGTATATACAGTTTGTCGCGTCTGGTATACATTAAATCTGCAACAAATACACCACCAATTATTTGCAACATATACTCTGAATACAACAAAAATGAGGAATACTAATAATCAAATAAAAAATACCTGTGGCCATATATCTCGTGCTGTAGGACATGATGGTCTTCCACTGTAGGAAGGCTAGGAGAGATGGTCGGGAATCGCGTCCAAGCCCACAACTGTAACAACAAAGCACATCCACTCATCTCACGACGTGAAGCACGTGTGGTCTTACACAACTCCCTATATAATGCTGCAAGAACTACAGAGCCCCAACTGAATGTCCCTGTGCGCTGGAAATCATCCAAATATAACAAATAACGAGCTGGCACGAAGCTCGAAGAGGTGTCAACAAACAACATCCCGCCTAATATGCGTAATATCAAAGCACGAGTGTATCTACGGCGTCCTATTTCAGTGCCTGAGTGGACCTCGTAAACATCAAACTGCTCACGCAAAAAATGAAGGTTTAAGAAGCCGCCGTGCAAATCACGATCAGCAGCCGCCTCAACCCCTAACATGTCACCAATGATGGCCCGAAAGTTATGTCGTCCGTGACGACCACAAACAACATGACCATCGATCGGCAGACCCAACAGATGGTGTACATCCTCCAGGGTGATTGTAACCTCACCCATCGTCATATGAAATGTACGTGTCTCTGGACGCCATCGCTCAACAAGCGCGGAGACAAGGTGATGGTCGATCTAAAAACATACATTACACAACAGTTACGTATACATCACAATACAATCAATACATCTAATAAGAAATTAACACAACACTGAATATACGAACCTCGTGATTGCGCAGACGCGCAACATGATAAAAGCCAGCTTCTATAAGCCAGGGGTGTATATCCTCAGCTATAGCCATATGGTTATGTGTCGCAGCATGTCGAACATTAAGTATACGATCCCGCATGGTTGGATCAGCCTGGGAATTCCACACATACGTGGATATATGTTTCTCTTGTAGTGTAAGGAGAGACCGTATTGATGGACCTGGGTCAATGATGCTCAACGCATCCGATGGTGTCGGTGGAACATGTTGCTCGTCATCCATGACTGTATATAAATTTTTCGATGTAAAATTAAAAAATTCTATATGTTCATTAACAACCAAATTAATATCCTAATGTAACAACATTGTCATTTTTTAATTGACTATACCTAATTTCGTGTATCCTCTGACTAAGTAATTATAAACTAATCTTAAATATTCTCAAACTTAATATTTTAAATCTCAAATATAAATAATATTTAACAAGCCAAAACTAATGTGAATTTTCATATACGCTTACATAGTCAAAGACAATCATGGAAACCTAATCAAACAACATAACGTACAAAGGGTTGCAATTACAAACACAAACACAATAAGTTGAACATTACAAAGCAACACATCAGAACGTACTAAGAACAACAATTGAAACATCAAAATGACGCAACTATTCATAATTGGGAAGATCTTGTGCAGCGGACATGTCATCTTCGAGTAGTTCGATTGCTGGTTTGTGAAAAGTAGCTAAAATTTCTATTGGACAGAAACGCTTCCAGTAATTAGCTTCTGCTAACAGCTTAAGTAGATCTTCATCGTTATTCAGTTGTTTTATTTCGTATTCGACCAAGGTATCCGAATACTTTGCGTGACCTGGTTGTCGGAAGAACAAGTGTTTGACTTCCTGTGATTCAATAATTCCATAAGGGGGAACTCCTGGCGGAGCAACTTGCTTGATTATATGCTTCAATGTTTCTATATTGCATCCAGAAGGAATTTCAAATCTTTTAGGATTTGTTCCAGTAAACGAGTAACCCAGAAAATTGCCTCGTCGTGGTATGTTCCACTTGCCGTTGTAATACAAGAGGGCATTATGAGTACGAGTCATGGTCGACTGAAGTAGGTTCAGTACACCGTGGGGTGTTCTGCTTATCATACATAACAATTCTATAGGACCAACAGACGGGAGTTTTTCATGGCACACCAACATAGTGCAAACATCATCATCATTTTTTAGTTGCAACTCATGAAAAAAAATTCTGTTAACTGTATTGATTGACGGTTGACGATAGTAAATTTCATCCACATACTAGTCATCTGTGAGAAGAATGGTGTTGTGCATTCTACTCTTCAGTGACTGAAAGGAACATTCATCGGGAACTCGCATTGGTATAGGAGTATCACATACGAAAGAAACACCGATTTCGTTGTGTGTTATGGTTCCATTCGGGAAAATAAATGCTAACTTGGAATTACCAATGTTTTGAGACCCTGTTTCACCCAAGAAGGCCATGGAATTGCGATTGAGGGAGTTTGCGGAGGTCTATTGTGTGGAATGATTAAACTCGGGTGTGGAGTGGTGCACCCCGCTGCGGAGGTCTCGGGTGTGGAATGATTAAACTCGGGTGTGGAGTGGTGCACCCCGCCTATGTCGGGCGTAACCACTTGCGCCTGCATGGGGCATGACTAATTAGGAAGCATAACAAAGCTTGATAGTTTTTCGGATTTGGTTTTTGATGATCGCCGGATAATGTATCCGAGACTATGGAAAAAAAAGGATGCAACTGCAGCACTAAATGCAACCATAGTTCAAAAAATACAAATTGTTAAAGGATGGTCAACATCAAGGGCTTCAGGGTGAGAACGGATAGGGAAGGAAGACAGACGAACATGTGTTATGGAGAAGGAATCCGAGGAGCATTATTCAAGTCTGGCGAGGAATTTTGGGTGTTCGGGTTTTACGGAAAGTCAGAACTTTTGGTACTTGAAAATGTGGCATGGGTCTTGAGTAAGTTCCATTTGTCAGTGCTGGGACATGACGCTTCACCCTGATCCCTCAAACCCCAACGCCCAAAATTCCTCGCCAGACTCGAAATATGTTCCCCTGATTAATTCACCGTAAACACCTTTCGGTCTGTCTTCCTTCTGTATCCGTCGTTCGCTCAAGCCCTTGACCTTCACCATCCTTAAATTATTATACTTTAATTATTATATTAACTACATCATATATTTAATTATTAATTTTTAAATTTTTAATAATTATTTTTATTATACTTATAATTATTTTTTATTAAATTAATTCTTCATCATTCTTTAAACATAATCGTATCAGCAGCGTGTACATTATACTAATTTAAACTAATGCATGGGGTATAAAATAGCTGCATATAAATTGATGTTCACAATCTTTGTTGGGGAATGCGGATAAAGTCATGTTTCGTTCAACAATTCCAACAACATAGATTTAATTCAAATATTTATTATTATTAATTAATAATTTTTATATTTATCAAATCAAAACTTTAATTAAACTTTCAACTACATCATATATTTAATAACGAATTTTTAATTTTTTAATAATTATTTTTATTATACGTATAATTATTTTTATTAAATTAATATTTTACTTACTCTATTTATTACATCAAAGCTTAAATTATTATACTTTATTTATTATATTTTCATTTTAATCTTTAATTATTAAATATTAAATTGTTATTTTTATTACATCAATACGTATTAATTTTATTATATGTTAAAATATTTTTTTTATTAAATAAAATGTTTATTTATAATTCTTATTAAATCAAATGTTCAATTAAACAATTTTTTACTTATTATTTTTATTAAATAAAACCTTCATTTAAATATTTTAGATAAACATTATTCACAATATTTATTTAAATAAATGAATTTCTGAAGGTTAAAACTTACCAACTAATAAAATATTCTTATATTTTGTTAATCTATCCTACAAAAATAATAATTACAAACTAATTGTAAACATCATGTAACCTAATGTTTAAAATCAACGTAACATAGTGCAAAATTAATTGTACTTATCAACTATAACATATAATTAATTTTAATAAATTTGTATCTTACAAATTATATTTACCAAGTACATTATACACTTAATTTGAATAAGGTTCTTATAAATTAAATTTATTTAAAAATATAAAATGAAGCATTTTTACAAAAAAAAAACTCTTATATTTCATGCATCATCTGATTAAATAATTATAAACTAATCTTAAATATTCTCAAATCTAATATTTTAAATCTCCAATATAAATAATATTTAACAATTCAAAATTACATAAATAAAAAATATAATAAAAATTAAATATATAAATTACCAATATGTCAAAAAATATACACAAAACCAAAAACTAATCTGAAGAGGCCAATGCTGAACAGATACAAAATAACTAAAAAAAAAAATACAAATATACAAAAATATAAATTATCAATTTATAATAATATACAAAAAAATACAAATAAACACTAACCTAAAAGAAGAGACAAATGCTAAACAAATTCAAAATAAGTGCAAAAAAAATAATAAAAATATACACACAAAAAAAATTCAAAACATGTCTTTTTAATAAACTAACAACTTATTACAAAATTCAAAAATCAAACTATCTAATTATATTTATGATAAAATTTTAAAATCAAATAAAAAATATAAACTACATAAATTAAAAACATATTTCAAATCAAATATAAATTACACATTCATGCAAAACATAAATAAAAAACGAAAAAATTAGCCTACTATTTTAAATCTCCAAAATAAATACTATTTAACACACAAAAACTACACAAATAATATATTTTTTCAAATTAAAATACAAATAATTACATAATTACAAAAATATAAACACAAAAATAAAAAAAAATTACTAATCATCAATATGACAGAGTACAAACCTAATGATCTTTAACATTATATTTATCAACTACATAATATATACTTAATTTGATTAAAGTTACTATAAATTCAATTTATTTTAATATATTAACTATTTTAACAAAACATAAAATTACTTTAATATTTTATATATCTTTTAACTAAATAACTACTAATTAATATTAAATATTTGAAACCATTAACATTAAATCTCTAACATAAACAATATTTAACAACCTAAACTACACAAACCAACAAATTATAAAAAACATAAAACAAAGCAAAGAAAGAAAGAAAACTTACCTGAAGATGCAGCTGGGAGGAGAAAAACGTGAGAAGAGAGTGAGTGACGGCCATGGAAGGGGGACACTACCCTTAAATAGTGGTCCCAAAAACCCTAAAAGGGGCCCAAGCTGTCCGTCCAATCTCGCTACCTTGCACAGCGGAATCCCTACCATAACCAGCTACAAGCAGCAGCGAGCTCCAGCAATCTGTATGGACCCCCAGCCCCACGTGCTTTCCTCCGCTATTGTAGACCTCGTTGTCGTCTTGAAAACAAAACAGGAAAAAGATGTAGCTGACGTGATTTTATATTTTATTATGATGGAGAATTTGAGGTATTCAAAATTCAACACAAATAATTAGAGTAAGCTCTACAAAAAAAGTTGAGTACGAAGTGAACAAATATCTTTTATTGGTAGTAATTAAGAAAAGTTGTAGTTTTATTTATCTTTTCAAATAGTGTTATTTTAGAATATCAATTTCTTTTTTTAATATATCATCAGAAAATAAATATACTAGAAAATATATAATTATAATTGTATAACGCAATCAATAATATGCCGGTTAAATAAAAATTGTTTACTTTGAGAATTAATATAATTAATTAGTTTATTGTTTTCTTAAAATGTACTGTATGTATTACTTTAAATAATAAATAAAATGAGACAGATCTAGTATATAATTCAACAGATGAGATGGCACGTGCTAGTGGTTCCCACATGGTTCCCGTTGGTCTCTTCCTAATGCACGTGTGCAAAGTCTTGCTCCCTTTCCTTTGACACACCTTAATCAGCTACCTGCAGCAGCGAAGTACACTTAATCAGCTACCCGATCCAGCGAACTCCATGCAGTGTATTTCGCAACCTGACATAGCGAGATATGAATCCGCAAGCACACCAAGCGAGCTCAGACCATGTCAGGGGAGCCCCATGCAACCAATCCGGGCATGCCAAGTAAGCCACCTAATTCGCTTTTACCGGCAGCGAGATATGTCCCGTGGCATTTCGGCAATTTGTTTTGTCCGACTGGCACTCTGCTGATATTTTATGTGGAGTGTGGCAGTTTGACGAAAGTCTCCATTACTTAAGGGTTCAAATTTTTTTTTGGGGGTTACATACTCAAGGGTTCAATTTTACACACACTTCATAGAGAAAGATAAAAATAGAGTTGAAAATAAGAAAGAGAATTTTGAATTTAAATAAATTATAAGAGGTGTAAGTCTAATCTCACATAAATTTCTTTTTATTTCTATCTTTATTTATCATATCTCCTTTCTATCAAATATATCAAATGAATCTAAAATTAATAATGTACACTCTAACACAATTTTCTTAATATATAATTTATTAAGAATTATAAAATAATGAGATAGCATTAAATAAGATATAAAATTCATAAATTTTTTAAAATTTTAAAAAATATCAACCAATATCATGGGATGAGAGTTCAAATGAGTGTGTAAAAAACATGTTGTTAGCATTTTTTATTTCAAATTAATAGTTAATTTAGAATAAATTAGACAAATTAACCTTTCTCGAGATTAAATCAAATTAGATGAGATACCTCTTATTTTCATAGATTACTTTCACTCATTCTCTAAACAGGGTTTGGTCACAGAAAATTTGAAATTAAAATAAAAAAAAAATTATTGATAGTACCAAATAAATGAAAAGAAAAGAAAATTGATAGCGTGAATTGATTAGCACATGATTATTTTAAATTAATTAGTAATTTAAAATTAAGTCTTGAATATAGAATTGTGTTAAATATTCAGATTTTTATTTATTCCATAGTGATATTATTTGATTCAAACAAGATTAATTTGAGTGATCTTAAGTTCAAGTTTTAGCTATGAAATTATGTTAAATATTCAGGAAATGGATATTTTATTATCATTAGTAATTTTATCGACTAAAAAAAATATTTGTTGGATAATTTCCGTTTTTAGTTGATAAGATATAATCTTGGT
>CM023943.1:21449260-21487562 GCA_013407115.1 Glycine latifolia
TTATTTCCGCTTCCGCAAATTGATTTGAGGGTCCGAAATACCCAACAATATTAACTCCAATTAACAAATACCTATTTTATTTTATAGGGAAAAAAAGATATGTGTTAATGTTTTTCTTTGCCCATCTAATATAGAACATGAGCAACGTTAATACTCTGGCATGTTGGGTTAGACTGTTCTACCATGTTATCGAAACTCTTCAGTACTAAAGGCAATATCTTTAAGTTTTTTCTTTTTTAAATTTTTCTTGAACTAGATCTGGTTGTGATTGCAAGCATGCATGCAATGGAATACCACTTAGTGAGTTAACAATGTTAACATTATACACGAATAACTCGATCCAACAGCGGCCTAATATTAAATCGTTAGATTAATTATGACCCAAAATGAATCTACAGTTTGTTAATGTAAACTAGTAATTGACTTAGTCTGATTTTTATTGTGGGAGTGAATGAAAACTTTATAGTTACATTTATGATAACATTTTCGTTTTAGTCAATCTAACTTACTACTGTAAGTTAATTAAAGTAATTTATTTATTACCTGAGTGACTTATCAAACCCATTCCATGCGTTATAGTATTTGAGTTATATCAATTAGGAGTTCAAATTTTAAAGATATGCCATTATATATATATAAACTTTTTAAGATATGCATATGTTCTAAGTCTCATTATACACATCATACAAGCTAAGAGGGTCAGATTATTTTTGAAAGTGATCATCACTAATGTTCCATTTATCATGATCAAGTCAATTACTTGTGATGTATCCTTTCTAACTTGCATTTATGCCCGACGTATTCCAGTATCTTCCATTGGCGTCGTATGCTAGGAACTGTATCAGCTCCTTTCCTACTTTTCAGTTTTCACCTTTCTAGCTAGAAAGTCAACATAGATGCTGATAACAGAAAAGTCAACATAGAAAATATCACTTTCGAGTACCAAAGTTCAACCATATCCCCTTAACCCAACATTAATTATTTGGCCATGGACAAGATTCCATTGTTGCACTGAGAACTATTATCGGCATTCCCTGTTGAACTTGGTCCTTAGCAATCACAAGTAGAATAACTATATTCAAAGAGAAATATTTGAAAAGAATTTAGAATGAAAATAATTAAATATTTGAGTGTATAATAAGTGTTGTATATTTTAAGAGTATTTTAAAAGGAAAAGTCTTACATTGTTTAAAATAATTTTATTTAAAGTGTTTATGTATCATCTTGTGTTTTAAGACTTTCAAAAGTGACTAGTAAAAGTTAGAAGTGTTACACGCATAAGCTTGGACTTCGTGGGTTTCTCATAATGTAAATATGTTGATTTGCCCCTGTATGTGTGATAATGAACTTTAGAAACTTTTTGCATGGTAATTTATTTAAAATAGTTTTGAGTTATTTAGAATTCAAAATTAAAATTGAAAGCTTACCAGAAAAGTGTTGTTTTTAATGTGCCAAATTTATGGGATTTTCATTTTCCTTTTATCATTAAAAGTGTTTTAATTATCGTATTAATCATATTTTATTATGATTTTAATTGTTAATGTTCTTTTTCTTTTCTTTATTCCTAGTGTTGACATGTTACCCACCACTATATATATAGAGCTTCTTTCTGATTGTTTTATGCACTAAAAAATAACTAATCTCTCCTCTCAAATTTCTCCGTGGGTTCGGTTTCCTGACTGGTAGTTTTATCGCCTCAATTTATATGAGAAATTTTTGTTCTATCCCTGGGGACTTACGTGGGATATACAAGCCCAAGAAGAAATTGTTTGTAATTTAGCCTTATTTACAACAATAAGTAGAAGAACGAAACACATTTATTAAGTAAAAAAATGATTTTTTCTTTAATAAAAATAAAAATATTTCAAATAATTAAGATTCTCATATGTAAATAAAAATATTATAAACTTTAAATAATGAAATTTTAATGAAGGATATCTTATAAAGTTATTTCACTAAAATATATTTTTTTAGAAAAACACTTATTTATTTGGGAAAGTTATATATATTGAAATCACATATGTTATTTTTTATTTTATTTTCGAGAAACAGGTGTAAACATTTTTTAAGCATTTATGATTAATCAAATAAATTTTAATTATTTTAATTATCACATATTCTCTTACATACTATTTGGTCAAAAGGAGGAGTGGAGAGGGGGAAAAAAGGAAATGAAAGTGAAGGATTTTGATTAGACATTGTTTGATTGCGAGGAGGGAATTGAAATGATTTTAATATTTTATCATTTTTTGGGTTCAAAAGGAGAGATGATGGGTTTTAAACATTATTTTATTTTTATATTCCTATGATTTTAAATTTCAAGTTATAAGCAAGGATATTTTAGTCATTAGAATTAAAATTTAAATATCTTTTTCTTTCCCTTCACATATTCTAATATTGAAGGAAAACAAAAAATAGATGATGAGAATTTTTGCTCTCATTCACCCCTTTCCTATTCACTTCCATCGAAACACTATGTTAGTACTAATTTTAAGCGAAATAAATGTAATTATTTTTTAATTAAATTATATTAGTGCTTTTTGAAAAAATGCATGATCCGAACATATAATTAGTGTTGAGAAATAATATAATTAGAATTTAAGGGGCATGCATAATAATGTAAAGATTTTTTATCCTGTTAATCAATTATAGAAGATTGAGTCTTATTTTAACTATTTTAAAAGTCACTATAAATTGTGATGCCGATACATGGCAATTAAACTTATATAACTAATGTTGGTATTGAAGGAGATAAAGATAATTGTCTCTTTAATTTACTGATATATTAACGCTGTTTAATGAATGCAAGGAAAATATTCCATGATTAGGTAGAATCTAGCAAATTTTAATGCTATTGCTTTTCGGTGTTTTGTGGGGAAGGTGAGACGAGATAGGTCATTGCCCCTCACAAATCGTAATCCTATCCAAGAGGAATGGTTCCATAAGAAAATGCAGGGGCATATAATTTGTCCAACAATAATAACATTCATTTATTCTATGGCTTACAAATATCAAAGGCATCAAATCTTTTTGTTCTAAAATATTCGTATCGAATATTTTATCTGTGTAGTTAAATTCAAGTATTTTAAGAAAAAGTGATAATAGCCAGCGTCTTTTAATTAAGTTATCCAAAATTTAAATTTTAATTAATTTTTACATATAAAATAAATTATGTTAAGAAATATATATCTTATGTGCGCTTTAGGTCTCCAATAAAAATTTTAGTCACTAATTTTGACAAAAAAATTACTTTGTATCAATATTATATTTGAAAAAGAATCACATTACAGTATTTTTGGAGTTAATGAGTTATAGATGCTTATGCCATATCTCCATTCTAGGATTATATCAACTTGCCTAATTGAATTGGTTATTACACGTTAAATTTAAAGGCAAGTCAATTTAATATTAACGCCTTGCATAATTTAAAGACATTATTTTTAATTTGTTGTCTGCTTTTAAAGATTTATACAGGAAATATTGAGAATACTCTTTTTTCTTGTACAAATATTTAAAAACAACTTATTAATAAAGAAAATAATAAAAAAATCAGAAAAATAAAATATATCTTAAAAATTATCATTGCTGCTTAATTATAAATAGATGAACCCATTGATTAGATTCACTATTATATGATTCATCCTAACTTACATTACACGAATTTTGTGATTTAGTATTGTTTTGGGTTTGGATATTAAATCATAATTAGATGTATCATTTTACCTCAAAATGAATTCGATCGAGTGAAAAAAAAAAGTTAAATATCAAATAAAAAATCAATGATACATCTTGATTACACAAAAAAGAACACAAAGTAAAACATGAAAGCCGATGCTAAATATGCATTAGGGTCGACTTTCCATTAATAATGGGTCTGCTTGAATCTAATCAATTGCATCAAACTTTTGACCAGCACAAAAACATCAATCATAAAACCTACGCAGACATTAACACTAAGCAAAAAAAAAAAAGAAAAGTAAACACTACATGTAGCGTCAGAAAAAGTCAAGGTTAAGTCGATGCTAATAGCGTTTAATTGTGGTTGATGCAAAATAGTTGATACCTCTGGCTGACGCTACACATCAAGCCACTTAAACCACCCTAACCCAAATTATCCTCCACGACTTGAATCACCGCTTTTGAAAATAGAACAAACGTAGATTAACAATGTAACTAAGGTCAAATAAAAAGAAGAAAAACAAAGCAATGCAAGACATGTTTTAATTTTTAACTTGAAATGAAACAAGTTTCATATTAGACTAGCACATAAAACTAGTTTTTGAGTTAAATGTATGAAATTGTATACCATCAAAATTACTTTTCAATTATTTTATTATTATTTTAATAATAGATTTGATAACCCAATCTAATCAAATTGGTTTGGATTAGATTGCTTACTCAAATTAGACAAATTCTAATCCAAATTAAATCAAATAAAATCGATTAGATTGGATAAAAAAAATGTCACAATTTTGATCTGTCCCAAACCCGTGTGCACATTTAGTAGAAAAGATTAATATTTCATTTTTCATTTTTTGATAAATTAATATTTCATTTTTATAACATAATATACCAAGATTTGAATATGTATTGAAGAGGTATGTATATTTAGTATTCATGAATGCTTCGATCAGGATTATTTTGAAAAAAGAAACGCAAGGAGAAAAAAGAAGTTGTTTTTGGCCTCTCGGCCACTTTATACCAAAAAAGTATTACGGATGGTAAGAGAAAATCGAAGGCAAAAGTTAACATTATGTTGGATGGAAAGAATTTTTTAATAAAATACAGATAACATTAGTTTTTTCAATTAAAAAAATAAAAAAATTAAATTTTAGTCTTTTTTTATTATTTTGGTATTTGCTCCTAACAACCAAGAGCAAATCGGGCAGCAAAGGTTTCAGACGTGTACGAAAGCCACGTGGCATGACGTTATCCAGTTATTATTAGGGATATTATCATCTGCAATCCAACTAACATCCAACACCACGAGGATCATGCAATGCAATGTTATTCATTATTCTACTAAAAGAAAATTGTAATGTCATCCATCATGCAAGTTTGGGTAATGTCTAAATTGGAAACATATCCGAAAATCACAACAACGTTCTTTATTTATAAATAGTCAGACAAGATAAGTGTTAAGTATATAATTAGTTTAATGATAATATTTAAATGTCACAATATAAGTTATAATATCTATATTAATAATTTAATTATGTTGTATCATTCTGGTGGAATCTAAGTACAGTTATTTAGTCTTAATCTTTATGATGCACTTTGTGTTTGAGGCTCAAAAGTTGCGTATCATTTGTATTACATATGAATATGATCTTTGATTCTTATTTTTTTTATGCATTTTGTACTTAAGACTTAAGGTGTGTATTTTCCAAGTCGGATGAAAGTATGATGTTTGAGTTCTAGTTCAAACTAATCCGATTCAATCACGCTTAGAGTGTTGTGTACGCGTTAACATTGATAAAGAGGTAATTGTGTATCGAGATCCTCAATAGACACAATGCAACGTCTTGATAAGCTTAAATGATTCAGTCCCGAATATCGAAGGGGGAGTATACAGAATAAAATAATATAAAAATATATTTACTTTTTAACCTAAGAAAACAAGTTAGACAATACATTTCATTTAAATGTTTTGGACTAAATCGCCTTTACATTTTTTTTTGTATAGATGAAATTTTTTTAAAGAATAGTCATCAAATAAAAACTTTATTTTTAAAATGAATTTAACACGAAATTGTTTTTTTAGGCAAACATGAAATTGTTAATACATTACTACGTTTTAGTGTACTTTGCCAACATAAACTGAAAATACTAACTATTATGATTAGGAGATGAAAGTAGTGACTGGTTATAGTGTGTAGTATGTATTTTTAATGTATTTAGTGGAATGTTTTTTTTTATTTAAATGAAAAAAACCTCTTAGAAATTAAATAAGAAAATAAAAAAAGATTAAAGAGAAACGATAGAAACGTGTATCGCGATGAAAAAATGACCGGGTGATCACATTGCTTAGGACACACAACACAACAGAATGCGAGGGGGGGAGGTGGCAAATGCCAATGGTCAGATGAGGCGCTCTACAAGAAGTGGGCCCCACACGGGGTAAGAATAAGATCGGACCGAAAATGTGATAATTTTTTCACCAGATTTTACGTTGTTAATGTCAATTCGAAAAATACAGACGGCGGAGTTTCAACATGGGACCCACATTTAGATTAAACTTGTGATTATTTATCATTGAATAATTGAATATCTTTTCTTTTTAGGGAACAAATAACGAATAATTGAATATCTTAAGAATATAGATTAATTTTAAATATTTTACCAAAGTTCATATTGAAAATGTATTAAAAGTTAGTATTACTTTTAATTTCTTAGTTACATCATCTATATTTTTTTACTAAAGACCGACCCATTCTATATAAATTACATATCCTGATGTCCTTATTAAAAATATTTGTTAATTTTTCACTTTGGCATTATTATTATTGCATTTGTTTAGAAAATTTTCCCTCACATACTATTATTTTTTAATTATAAAAATCAAGAAAAAAAAACTAAAAATAGCAATTTTTTTTGTGTATGTGAAGGTTCTATAAACACGGTGGATTTCTCATAACATCTTGATGTCATAACTACAAAAAAAAATTATTTATTTAACTGTAAATATATATTTTCGAATTCCTTCTATCTCTCTCTTTCAAACATCTAATAATAAGTTTAAGTTGTTAAATTCAGTTGATGGGGGCTATCTATACACATGCTCCTCGCGTATAGCAACCTTGGTAGGATAGTCATGCAAGATACTATTTAGTCTTCAAATTTTTATCCTTTTGATAAGTTAAAAGTCTTCATTTTTTTTAACTAAAAAATTCTTCATTTCAAACACTGGTAATTACGATTAATTAGATTCACGTCTCCTTAATGGTACTAAGCGTGGTCGTAATGATAAGATCATTTGTTGTTGTGCCTAAGAGCCCATAGAGAAAGATGGGGCCACCAAATCCAATTAAACGTAATTATCTAGTTATCTTCATTTGCTAGTAAGTAAGGATATCATGATTGGATTAGAGTACAAAATAATATTAGCAAATAAAACCAAGTCTATGTTAGTAATTAATCACATAGGTCTCTATTTAATATTATTTTTTACTTTGTTTATACAATAAAAAATAATACGAACTACTACTACAAAATCCATTTTAACATCATTATACCTATGATGGTTCTGACAAAACTGCTTTTAAAAAACACAGTAGCATTTTTGAAATTAAATGTAAGTTTTTGACAACGGTTCATCAAAAACCATCTTTGAAAGAAGGTAAGCACAACAATTTATATAAAATTGTATGAGATTTGAAGTTAAGCACAATAATTTTTTGAAAAATCGTCTTTGATTTGAAGAATATGACGTCGATTTTTGCAAAATCGTCGTTAAGGTTACACCTAAAATTTTCACTCTCTCGTAGTCAATCCTTACTCTCGCTCCCTAACTATCAAAGGTCCCACTTTGATGATGCTTCACTCTAACTCACTAGTTGTTTCCCTCGTGATGGCGCTTCACTCTACTTCACCGACGACCCTTCACTCTACCTCGAAACTCGTCACAGTTTCCTATCGCCATTCTTGATGTGGTTGTTGTTTCTTGTCGCTGTTCACGACATGGTTGATGTTTTCTTTTGTTGTTTGCTTCATTGTTGATGTTTGTAACCTCCGTTGTTGGCCTGTTGAAGGTTCCAACACCCCTTTGCAGTAAACCTAAACCCCACACCCCTGTATTTCATATTTTGATTGAATTAAAAGGGATTTTGGTTGGCCTCCTTGTTTTTCCTAACTCCTTGGTTGGCCTCCTTCGTCGATAGGTGTGGAAGGTCTCTTTTGAGAGATTGTATGATAACAAAGTCATTGAATTAGACAAAAAAATATGTAAAAAAATGTTAAGAAAGATCCATATTTGTTTTACCTCATGTCAATTTTATCTTTATTAATGAGAATGTTATTTGTATTAGATTATTGTTATATATCAAATGTGAAAATGTTCTTGGCCTTCCTATGTATATAAGATATTGGTGTGCAAAATTTAGTTGTTATATGTTAAATGATTAGAACTAGACGCATTTAAATGTTATCTTTGTTTTCAGTTTGTGGAAGTTGTTCTAGAGATACAACCAAACCCGCATGTACATTTTTCTGTATAGAGCTTGAATTTGAGTTGTAGTTTTCTTAAAGCACTTGCACTTGGTCCTTTAAAAGGGGTTTCCCTTATATGTATTTGTTGAAGGATTGAGAATATTTATTTTGTTGATGTTTTTCTTTATTTTACTATTGTTTGTTTAATCTTTTATCCTCTAAACTCTATTTTTTTTATTTTTAAAAAGGAAAAAGCTAGTTGTGTGCCTTAAAATAAATTAACTTAGGAAATTAATTTTTGTCTCTTTCTGGTTATAGTATCCAAAGGAACCACTTTTGTTGATCTTGTGGATTGCAATGTGTGGTTATGTAATGTTGTAGGTTTTGATGATGCCAAAAAGCAAACGACATAAAGAAGAAAGCAAATTAACATGAAGAATCTTAAAGACATTTAAGATATTTATTTGAAGACGGTTTTCAAAATCATCTTTGAAAGTTAACATTTAACAACAGTTTTAAACCGTTGTTAAAAGAAAAAAATATTTAATGATGATTGTTTCAACAACAGTTGAAAATTGTCATTAAAAGCATTTTAGGACAGTTGTTAAAAGACACCTTTGTAGTAGTGGAAATTTATATATAATTTATGTTCTATATAATTTTTATATAATTTATGCTCATGTTTGAATAGATTTATCCATAAATATTTTTAGGAAAAATAAGAAAGTAAAATAGTAACAACTTGTTGGTTGTCTGTTTCAATTATTATATCATCAATATCTAGACTTTGCAACCACTAGATAGTAGTTTTTTGGACCCATGCTTTACCTTCATGGGCATTTGGGAAGCCACAAACTTTATTAGACATGGCCTTCATGAACTAACTAACTTTATCTCGAACACATGCAACAAAGCCAAATGATTGAGTGTTCTCGAAAAACTCAACATTCACATTGCACTTCAATGTTCTTGTAGGAGGGGGAAAACCATTTAATTGTTGGTTGCTCAGGGCCAAGGTCGTATGAACACCTCTCAAGTTGTTTGGCTTTCCTCTAATCCACCAGCAACTCCTTTGATCGATGAATCACTTTGGCACTGACTCACTTCTCTCTTCCCTTATAGACCATTGCAGCTACCCTAGATTCAATAAGGATTGTTAACGATAATGGCAGGAAACACAATGGTGGATTTTGTCTTGAATGATGAAGATGAAAAAATGAATGAGTATGGAGTTATTGATTTACAATTAGAAAACAATGAGCATTTGTTGCACATTAGGAAGAAACCATTGACTAAGGTGATTTACAATCAAAGTTGACAATGGTGATGAAAGAGTTGACAAAATAGTCAAATTGTTAAAGTTCAAAAATATACAAAAGAGACTCACTTGTTTTCTTTTGTTAAATATCTTAAGGTTTATTTTGCAATTAATATATTTTTAAACTAACAACCAATCAATAAAAAATTTAATCATTAATTAGAATATCTAATGACTATCAATTAATGTTCACCATGAACCACTTAACCCATGAATTCACCTTAAGGCTGTGTTTGGTTGTGAGGAAAGAAATGGGAAGAATGAAAAATAATAGGTGAGAAGAGAAAAAAGAGAAAAAATAGGTGATAAATAAGGTGAAAATAGAAAAAGTTTGATTGAAGAGAAATAAAGAGAGATTAAGAAAAAATGATCATATTACCCTTCTTTTTTAGTTTTGTTTTAGGAAGCAAAAAGTTAGATGGAGTTGAGTTCTAAGGATTCACTAGGGTTAAGACATATCTCAAGGCTCACTAAGTACTTACAGAGGTACTTGTAGATCATTTATCAACAAAGTTCTCACACTGACATCAAAATTGAAATTCACGTATCTTTGGTATGAGTTTAATCCTTATCAATTAGACTGGCATTTGTTGGCTAGTTTTGTTTATTGGTTTGAAATTTCATCCTATTGTTTACTCTTCACATATATTGTGTTGTGTATCCCTCATTGACAGATGTCGACAACAGTAATAATGTCCCTATTTATTGCAATTGTCCCCCACATGCAAGTATTCCATTGGACTTTGATACTACACTAAGAACTATAATGAGAGAGTTAATAGTGCATGTGGTGCAAAAGTAAGTATGAGATTTCAGCCATGACAATCACATTGGTGTCTTGTTACAACAACATTTATTGTTGACTTTATCAATGAGTATTATTTTTATGTGCGTAAGTTACAAAGAGTAAGACTAAAAAAACATTACAAAAATAATAATTTCTTCTTCCTTCCTCTTTGTTCTCATATAAGAGAAAATGTTTTTATGTGAGTTTATTATAAATTTCAAAATCTTCCATGCTTTTCCATTAAACCAAATTATCCTATTCATCTCTTTTTCATCTCTTCTTTTTCTACCCTACCAAACAAAGAATAACACACTGCAGTCTTTACAATTTTAGAAAGCATGTGGATTCTGATTCCGAGTATCACTTATTGCTGGGTTGACTGTAAGAGAAGGAAGTTGGAAACGTGATGCGAGTGAGAACTATTGGCCCGCCACGTGTATGCCATGTGATATTCTTACTTATTCAATTCCACCGTCCGTTTATGTATGTTCCATCTACACTATCATGATTGCTCTTCTCGTGGGTCTGGAATTAAGGATAAGTACCCTAAAAGGACACGTGTTCTTAAGGGTGGAACCAGAAAGATGTGGTTATCAACTCCACACTTTTCCGATTGGTATAGATATTGTGTGAGGATATAAATATTCTACTACTTTCATTAGGGAATAATTCTCCAACCAATATCTCAACAAATCTAATTAGCAGCACGTACCACTCACTCCCCTTGATTATTTTTAATACATTTTTTCTAATCACAACATTAATCCTGGCTACCATTATTTTTTATTTACTGCTTTAAATTTCCAGCCATTATCAAATATTTTTATACACGATGCGTAATTAAGACTTTATATTTTATTCAACGGTTAAATTCTTACTGTGAAAGTCTTAGAAATATAGCTGTAATTTTGAGCATTTCCTTAATTATGCTATTTCTTTTATCAATGTTATGGTGATTTAAATTAGTTTCTTCCTTTACACAAGAAAATATTACTGACTCACAAAGCCAAAGTACGTAGTCATGCGATTAACATGAAAGATGAATCAAAATTAATTTTTTTAGACTACATGTATTTTCTAAGAAGATAATCATGCTTGAAGTTGTAAGATTATTACGAAGAGAAAAACTCCATCTGTATTTAATATAATTACTTTATTTATATAATTTAGGATTCAAATTCAATATTATTAAACTTGAACATACTTACAGGGCCGGTTAAGGGTCTTAAGTGGAAACTCTTAATTTTTTCTGTAAAGGAGCCTAATGAAACAAAAGTTTCACGTTCGGAACCATCTTATTATTTGTGTAAAATATTAATTGATTTTGTTGAAGATTAATTTTTGTTGATGAATATAATTGATCACTTTTATGAAATCTTTTTTCTTAATCATATTTTCTCAATTTACAAGGTTCAAATTCAAGATCTTAAGTAAGATGATTAAATCTAATTTCACTTATCACTACTAAAAAAATAGCTTTTAACATCGCTACGTTAACATCGGTTTTGTACGAAAATCGATGTTAACAAAAACGCGGTGGCAAATTCGTAATTAAAAGGAGTATTTTAACATCGGTTTCCTTTAAAACACTTAAAAACCGATGTTAAGTAGTCTCTATTAACATCAGTTTTCAAGTTTTTTAAGAAAATCGATGTTAAGGTGGACTAGTTACCATCGGTTTTCAAGTTTTTTAAGAAAACTGATGTTAAGGTTCAGTAGTTAACATCGGTTTTTGAATGAAAACCGATGTTGTTCTTGTTATTATAACTGGCCCCCAAATCAAATACCACCCAGTCGCGCGCTTCTCTTTTCCCTCATCCCTAACCTCAACTCTCATACTCACTGCCCATTTTGCATCCTAACCTCAGCTTTGACGGACGCGACCTCAGTCTCACCATCTTCCAGAGTTGAACCATTGTACGCGTCTCCATCCCTAACCTTGCTCTCGCACTGTACGCGTCTCCATCCCAGGTTGGTATCAACTTACATCGCGATATTTCAATGCCATTGTTGTCGAATAGTTTAGGTATGGTTCTGCATTAGCATTTTTCTGTGTGACGAATAGGTTGAATGTGATATTGGCTGGATTTCACTTTTGTTGGCCACTAGCTAGAGTTCTTGATAATATGGGTAATACGTATATATAAGCCGAGAGGATGAAGCTAGTTATAATAGTTTCACAAAACCACTAGCTAGGCGTTTCCTAGGAGCAGTTGATGCGTGTGCCTTTGTTGATTTCAATGTCGTTTTTGAAATTTCAGAAATATAATAGTTTCATTCTTTTGTTTATAGAATAAATCTCTGAACAGTGATGTGCTTTAGTTTACTACTTTGCTTTTGAAGCTGCTATTATGTATGTAGCTGCAAGGATGAAGTTATACTGTGGGAACTTTAAACTCTTTAATCTTAAATTCTAGATTATGAAGCTTATTCTGAGATGGTAGTTTAATGAAATCTCTTGTGGTTAGTTTTGTTTACTCTGTGTTTGAATTTCGCTGTGCGTTTGTGAGATTGAGATTGATTCTGAGATAGAAGTGTTTCTCCTTATTACTATACTGCTTTTCTCCTTTGTTCTGTTTGTGTTTGGGAAATGGTGCTGGTTTGGGACAAATCATGGGATGGAATCATAGTTTTGTAGTCATGTATGGTACCTTCCTCTGTAGCAAAAGTTGTAACTTTTGAATGCAGTTCTTTCTGGTGCTACTCTTGTCTGCAGTTCCATGTTTATCCATTGCAGTCAAGGTGGTGACTGTTCTGAACTAGGGTTCGGCCCAACCGCAGCCTGCAAAGCCTCTCGGCTTATATAACTCCTAATTAATAACGGTTGACCATTTATAACCATGTAATATCTTTTGAATAGGTTGAATGTGATAAACTCGTTTGGTTCACCAATGTCCAAGCTTCACCATTACTTGAAAACCTTGATGTAAATTGCTCTGCATCAAACCTTTCAATATCCCCAATTGGGTACTGTCCAAACCCACCAATGAAGTTTGTTTGGTTTCCCATGAAAGAGGACTCATTTCTGCCTTTTGAATCCTCATTGCCTTTGCTTGTTTCCCCTTGCACTTGTTGGTGGCATGCATGGACACAGAATTAGCATTGTGGTCAAAGAGGTCATCTATGTGTATGGCTGCACAGTGCTTGTGTTGAACATGGTAGTAATTAGAATAGCTAACAATAGCTAGTGGTTCTTTTTAGTAGTGGTTCTTTTTAGTCCCATTTCCTTAGACAATAGCTAACAATTCTAACTTGTATTCTTTTCGAGCTTGTTACACACCTTTGTAGAGCTGCATTCAAGTCTAGTTCTTCCTTGTTCTTTTGTTTGTCTTCATTGAAACCAACTTTTGTAATCTGATACCACATGTATCATTTGTATGCAGTTGTCATTTGCCTCTTTGCATCGTCATCACCAGATTCATTGTTGGAGATTGTGATTGACCATCCTCTCAGGTAATTACAAAAGTGTTTCATACTTTGATAGACTACGGTGTGTGCTCTTTTGTTTGTCTTCATTCAAACCAACTTTTGTAATCTGACACCACATGTATGATTTGTATGCAGTTGTCATTTTTCGACATTGCATCGTCATCACCAGATTGCATTGACCAGTATTTTGTCATTGACCATCCTCTCAGGTACTTAAATGTAAACCAAATAAATATAGAATGTAACTGATAGTCATTGATTGTTTTGTCCACATCCCTTTTAACCCTTGCTTTATGTAAATCACTTGCATTCCATCAACATGATCGGATAAACAAGCTATATGTTCATTGTAGGTTGTAGGAGAGTGAACCTTTTTCCCGTTTGCCTCGTCATCAGGAGCTTCATTGTTGGACATTTCACATAGATCATCATCACAGGTGTGAATGTGTTCCATGTAATCGCGTACAATTTGTCTTATGACTGTTTTTAAAATATTTTGTATGTCAAGTATGCATGTTGCTTTTTCTATACAATTAATGTTCATTATGAGTGAACCTTAGTTTCCCGTTTGAGATTCATTACACTGATTCTTCCGGATAGTTTGGATTAATCATTGTATTGATTCTTGAATTGTCCGTTTGGACAGTTTGGGAAGACTCAATTTTTTATAGTATATTCATATGTATAAGTTGCATTTCTTTTCTTAAATTTGATGAAAATTCGGTACAATGCATTTCACTTTGTTCTCCGGGTGCATACCTGACTGTGATGGAACTCATGTCACCGCTTTCATGTGGTGTACTCGGAGACTAAAGCGAAATGCTGCCGAAATTTCGTCAAATTTAAGATAAGAAACGCAACCTATACATATGAATATACTATAAAAATATGTCTTCCTGAATTGGATAGGGTCACACCTTGAATGAAAAAAGAGAGGTTTTCATGCATGGAATAACTTTGTGAGTATCATAGAGTTATTAGTTACATGGATCGAAGTTGGATGAATGCAAGTCGCATCACGGTTGAGTATGAGGAAGGCGTTGAACAATTCTTGCAATTTGCATCCGAAAGAAGTCGACCGGATGGGAATGGAAAATATTTATGTCCCTGTATTAATTGTTTGAATGGAAGACGCCAACCACTGGACGACATACGGGAGCATCTTCTGTGCGATGGGATTAAGAAGACTTATACGACATGGATATGGCATGGTGAACTGACAGACACGCAAAGGGTCTCGCAAATTGAACCGCTTGATGTTGACATCGGAGATCGGTTAGATGATATGATTCGTGATCTAGGACATGAGTCATTTAAGCAAGCACATGCCCCAATGTATGATATGTTGGAAAGTGATTCGAAGAAGCCGTTGTATCCAGGGTGCAAAGAGTCATTGACATTGTTGTCCGCGGTGTTAAATTTGGTTAATGTCAAGGCCAGATATGGGTGGAGTGACAAAAGCTTCAGTTCACTGCTTGAGGTAGTTAAGGACATGCTTCCAGAGGAAAACACGTTGCCAAGCAGTTACTATTTGGCGAAGAAGATACTTTGCCCGATGGGTATGGAGTATAAGAAAATTCATGCCTGTCCTAATGACTGTATATTGTACAGAAATGAATTTGAACAAATGGATAAATGCCCCATGTTTGGGGTATCACGGTACAAAGTGAAGGACGATGATGACTGTGGCAGTGATCAGAGTTCAAAGAAAGGCCGTCCCGCGAAGGTGTTGTGGTATCTTCCAATCATTCCAAGGTTTAATCGTCTTTTTGCTAACGAAGATGACGCAAAAGACCTTACATGGCATGCAGAGGGAAGACACTATGATGGAATGCTCCGACATCCGGCAGATTCAGTTCAATGGAAGAAGATTGACCGTTTGTATCCGGAATTCGCCAAAGACCCAAGAAATCTCCGGCTTGCACTTTCCAGTGATGGAATGAATCCCTACGGCAGTTTAAGTACTCAACACAATTCATGGCCTATTTTGCTAGTCATCTACAACCTGCCTCCTTGGTTGTGCATGAAGCGCAAATACATGATGTTGTCTATGATGATATCGGGCCCAAGACAGCTGGGAAATGACATTGATGTTTATCTTAGTCCCTTGATTGAGGACTTGAGAAACTTGTGGGATGAGGGGGTTGTCGTGTTTGATGGGTATCGAAAGGAGACATTCAAGTTGCGTGCAATGATATTTTGTACCATTAATGATTTTCCAGCGTATGGGAATTTGAGTGGATACAGTGTCAAGGGTCATCGTGCATGCCCTATCTGTGAGCAAGACACGAGTTACGTGCAACTTAAACATGGAAGAAAAACAGTTTACACTCGACATCGACGTTTTTTGAAACCTTATCACCCATATCGGCGATTGAAAAAAACATTTAATGGAAGTCAAGACCATGAAATTGCACCGATTCTGTTAACCGGTGAGCAGGTTCTTGAGCGGGTTGAGGGCATCCATACTGTATTTGGAAAGACTCAAAAGAAGCAGAAATGTGATACTTGCATATGGAAGAAGAGGTCGATACTGTTTGATCTTCCATACTGGTTTGATCTAGATGTTAGACATTGTATCGATGTTATGCATATGGAGAAAAATGTGTGTGACAGTGTCATCGGCACGTTGCTTAACATTCAAGGCAAGACAAAGGATGGTTTGAACACTCGTCAAGATCTTGCTGAGATGGATATACGTGAGCAGTTACATCCTAGGTCCGATGGTAAGAAAATTTACTTGCCTCCAGCATGCCACACTTTGTCAAGAAAGGAGAAGATTAGTTTTTGTCAGTGTCTGCACCGAGTGAAAGTGCCACAATGATACTCTTCAAATATTAAGAGCCTTGTACAAATGAAAGATCTGAAACTAGTTGGCTTAAAGTCTCACGATTGCCACGTGTTGATGCAGCAATTGTTAGCCGTGGCGATTCGAGACATTTTGCCTAACAAAGTTAGGCATGCTATAAGTCGCCTGTGCTTTTTCTTCAATGCCATTTGTTCGAAAGTCGTGGATCCGATAAAGTTAGATGACTTGGAAGAAGAGGCGGCAATAATCTTGTGTCAGTTGGAGATGTATTTTCCTCCTTCGTTTTTCGACATAATGGTTCACTTACTTGTTCATCTGGTAAGGGAAATTAAATTGTGTGGTCCTGTTTATTTACTGTGGATGTACCCAGTCGAGCGATACATGAAGATCTTGAAAGGGTATACAAAAAACCTACATCGTCCTGAAGCATCCATAGTTGAAAGGTACATTGCAGAAGAAGCTGTAGAGTTTTGTTCAGAGTACCTTGAAAAGGCAAAACCTGTTGGCCTTCCGGAGTCGCGGCATGAGGACAGAGTGGGAGGAAAGGGTACACGAGGGCTGCATGTTATAACGCCTGCTTTGTATGAATTGCAACAAGCTCATTTGTATGTCCTGAATAACAGTCATGAAGTCCTGCCATACATGGTTCGTCATGAAGCATTAATCAAGGAAAGTAATCCAAGAATGACAATGAATAGGTTGTTGAAAGAGCATAACAAGACTTTCCTGAATTGGTTTAAAGATACAATCTTTAGTGATGAATCTTCATTTGAAACAATGAGGAAGTTAGCAGATGGGCCTAAAAGAAATGTTAGAAGTTGGCAGGGGTACGATATCAACAAGTACTCATTCTACACCAAACAACAAGATGACAAGAGCACAATGCAAAATAGTGGGGTCAGCCTAAGGGCTGAGTCCCAGCACTTCACTTTTGTGCATGACCACAATCCACGTTTGGCGTGCTTGCCTTACTTTGGAGTCATTAATGACATCTGGGAGCTTAATTATGTTAGTTTCACTGTGTGTGTTTTCAAATGCAAGTGGGTTGATATCAACAGTGGTGTGCGAACCAAGGACTTGGGATTTACTTTGGTAGATCTAAACAAGCTAGCTTATCAAGATGAACCTTTCATCATGGCAGAACAAGCTAAACAAGTGTTTTATGTTCAAGATCCGTGTGACGAAAGGTGGTCAGTGGTACTACACGGAAAAACCATTGGCATTAATGTTGACGATGATGACTCAACCGCCGATACAAGTGTCACTCAATTCTCGACACAAATCCCTAACATCATCAGAGAAGACGAGGTGGACGACGATCATGCAAATCGTAATGATCATGATGAAGGAGAATTAATTAACATCACTTAATGTAAATTTTTTTTTAAGCTCATTTGACTTGTACAATTGATGTGTTGCAAACACATCTAGTTTTTAGTATAATTTTAGGACAAGTTTTAATTAAATATTTAAGAAATAGAATAGAATTAGCCTAATTTAGTAATTTAATTACCTTGAACTAATTTCAATACATTTGAGCATTTTACAGGTAAAAAGGAGGAAAACTCAAGCAAGAGAGAAAAACCAAGTTTTGAAGCCCACGCTAATAGCGTGGGAATTCACGCTATCAGCGCCAGATGCAGGGAAACAAGCCTGAAGATTCGCACCATCCACGCTATTAGCGTGGGCTTCAAAACTTGGTTTTTCTGTGATAGCGTGAAAGGAATTATTAACAGGTGAGTTGTAATTTTGTAACACATTTCTATTATTATTTCTAACACAGCAATATGTTAATTGTACAATATGCATGCATTTTTTTATCTTAAGCAGTGCTTTGAAGGCATTCCATGGGACTGAAGGAAATAAATCAAAGGCTACTACTAAATGGATTGCGCTTAAAGTAAGTTTTTTAATAAATCATGGTTCATGTATTCAAAATAATCTTTATTACTATTTACACTAATTTTGCGTTTAACTTTGACCGTGTTATTGACTTTAGTGTAATAAGCAAAGAGGAAGCACTGAATGTGGGTATTATGTGATGCATTGGATGTGGACGATAGTCGAAGGAGGCTTCAGGGACTCATGGGACATGGTAATTGTCTAATTTAAAAAATGTGTGTGACTTGTTTTTGTTTTATACTTTTTAATTTATGTTTTATTATGTCATGCAGTATTTCACGGATGAAAGACCACTCGAAGCCTAGACATTGAAGACTGTTAGGGTTGAATGGGCTAAATTTTATCTTAGAGTTAGAGATCAAATATTAGGTTAGGTGGGTAAGGGATTGATTTGCAAACAATTGTATAAACATTAGGTTAGGAAATCATTTTTATGTACATTGATATTATTAAATTTGATTCGTTATTCAAATTTTATTTTATTGAATTGTATTATGAAATTGGTTACTTGGTCTGGGTCTGCATTTTCATTTACAGGTTGAAGAACTGAACTAATTAAAAAAACAGAAAAAATATTAAAAAAAAATTAAAAAACAACATCGGTTTTCTTATCAAAACCGATGTCCCTATGTGTATAACAACATCGGTTTCCATTACAAAATCGATGTTGTTACGTACATAGGGACATCGGTTTTGATAAGAAAATCGATGTTAACCTACAATACAACATCGGTTCTTAGTGAAAACCGATGTTGTATGATAAGTTAACATCGGTTTTCTTATCGAAACCGATGTTGTATTATCATCATCTATTACATTTTTAGGTTTTATTTGTTACATATCGACATCGTTTGTCAATTAAAACCGATGTTGTGAAATTTCGTTAACATCGATTTTGAAAACCGATGTTAACTTCCACACTTTCAACGTCGCCTAATACAACATCAGTTCAAAATCGATGTTGAAGGTCAAAATTAACCGATGTTGAATGCTTTATTTCTAGTAGTGTATATGCAAAATCTGAGCATATTTTACATAAAAAACAAACATATAATTTTATTAAATATGATTTTCTAAAATCTTAACAAGTAAAGATGTGTATCATAATTTTTGTCACCCAAAAAATGACATACACAAATATTTATATATAAAATCACATATAAAAGAACATATAAACAATTTCAATTTGAGTAAAAAGATATATAAAAATGAGAGAATAATTTTAACTCATTTATAAAAATAACATAAAACAAAATATATATATAAATTTTTTTACTACGCAACTATAAATATTTTTAAAACTTTTTGGATCCCATTTAGTTAGGGTCCTCGGCCGTCGCATAACTGAACTATGCCCAGAATCAGCCTACATGCTTGACATCAGTTGATCCACACTCCAATAATAATATTAAAAATCAACTATTGTTAAACATATATTTAGACCTAAAATGAATTTTCAAATGTGGTCCTTATAAAATTAATAACAATATTTCTTTTGACAAAAAACATATTTTATTAAAATGATTAAAAGTAGTATTTTATCTTCCAACTGGTTTTGGACTCCATTCATAAAAGAAAAACACACCTTATTGATCACTACATTAAACCAACTAATGATAAAAATTTATAATATTAATTTTGAAAACCTAAAAATAAGTTTGAATGACACGTGTTGATATTAGACAATTTTCAAGGTTTAAATGATATGTGGCATAATTTGATGATTCATAATAATTTGATTAGGTTATAAATCGAATTTAAATATATATTTATTAGTCATTAAAAAATATAATTCAATTAACACGTGAATATTCATATCAGGCATCCAACATCTTCTATAACTCAAGCATTTGTAATTGTATTTTCTTATACCTTAAACCGTTTTTTACGATTTAGATTATATTTAAACGTATGTTTGTAAATTTAATTTATTCTAAATATTTTAAAATATTTTTTTGGTATATTTTTATATATTAATTTTGTTATGATTAAATTTACAATAAGAAAAATTTAAATATATTTTCATATATAAATTTTTAATAATTACTTTTCTGATAAAAAGTTTTGAATATATTTATTAATATGAAAAAAATTATTTATTTGAAAATGTATTATAATCAATTAATGAAAAATTGATTAGTATTATGGATTTTTCCAATTATTAGTCAATTATAAGTAATCCAACAATTAAATATTTAATTCTAATTATTCTAAATTAATTATATGTAATTAAGATTATCCATCCTTTTGATTTGATTACTTATTAATTATTTGAATTGAATTTAGTTTCCATTTTAAATTCCAAATGTATTATTTATCTATCCCTTTATATGCTTTATTTCCTTTTATCTTTCTCCTTGTTAACTTTTATTGTCTTTTCTTTTGTTCCGTTTCTTTCATTTTTCATTTTTTTTATTACTTTCTAATGTTTTTTTTTCTTTTGTTTTAAAGGTGTGACAAAAGGTGTTCTCCCAAGGTAAAAATTTCTCTCCCTTTTCATTTGTCACATGTTACACCAAAGAAAAAAAATGCTTTATGTATCTTGCTATACTTAATAATGTTAAAATTGATCTTTTCTATTTTTTTTGTTATTTTTTGAAAACTGGTGGACATAATCCAATGAGTGTGAATGTAAATAACAAAAATAGTGATTATGATTGTGAATGAAGTTGCTTATGATTTTAAATTCTCAATTTTTGCTTGATTCATCTTTTAATTGAGGTTATTAGTATAGTAATTAGAGATGACAAAAAAAATGTATTGAAATTTATTATGAATTAAAAATAGATAATTTAATGAATATTTGCAACTAAAGGTAAAATAAATCAATTTTTTTCTGTTGCTAATTAACGGAGCATAGTAGGTAATAATTCCAATTTACGGGTATCAGTAATTTAAAATTAGTTAAAGTATTTTAGTCATATATAATTTAAGTTGTTCTAGTTTAATATAAAATTCAAATTATTTATTTTTAGTTTAAATATATGTTTTAAAAGTATTTATTTTAGTATAATAATATGCTTTAAGTTTATTTGTTTGTTTTTAATTTTTTAACGGATACCAATAAATATACTTTAACCATACGCACGGGCACTTATATATATATTTAAAATCTGACCTAGCATTATTGTATTTTCTCTCTATTTTGCTCCACTCTATACATGTCTCCAACTTTTCTATAACTTTTATCTTCACTGTAAAATGTATAGATAAAAAGATTACACTAGGCCAGCTGATTTAATAAAAAAAGAAAACAAGTGAACTAACCCGTTAATTAGTTCCAAAAATTCGAGAATTTGATTGGGGGAGGGGGAAATCAAGTTTGAATTAGTCGTTTGGACAAAATTATGGTTTTTTATATATATTTAAAAATAATAAGTATTCACATATAAAATCTATCTAGCTACACCCTAATAAAGAAAACATTTTACCATTGGAAAAGCTTTTATTATTTAACCAAACATTCTAACTTTTATTTTATGAAATAGTCACATGACTACGTGTGCATGAATGAGATGCAAGTAACTTAAAGACAGTCCGAGTCTATGATTCCGCGTATTCTTCCTGCCGTCAAGTTAATAGTCAAAACAACCTTCGTTTGAAATACTATTATGAAAAATGTTTGCTTCTGGTCAAAGTCTGGCTTGCGGGTTTAATTTAAATGTGAGGGCAGAGAAAAAGTCCAATATGAGTTAATAAGCATTAATTTGAGTTGGGACCTAACATTCAAGAGAAAGAAAGTTTATGTTGTCATAAGAAGTACCACAACAAAATTTACTGACAGGTTTCAAGCAGATTTTAGGACAACCTTAAGCTTTTCAATATAAAAAGGTCTCCCATCTACAACATAAATTAATGGCAGAATTAACAACATGAAAATTTTGTTTCCCTTTGTTCACATTATATTTTTTACAATTTTTTAAATCACAATATATCAATATATATTGCAAGATCTACATCACTCACCTAAAAATTTAATATACTTGATATAAAAATTAATGATTGACATAAAATGATACAACAGTAAAAAACAACATAACATGGTATTTTTTATTTATAATAATAAATATAATAAACAAATACATTATTGACATTTGATATGAAAAATGTCGTATATTAAACACTAAGAATGCACATATATATGTATATATAATTAACTTATTAATAAAAGTAATATAAATCAGAGGATTATTTAATTAGGATTTCAAAATATTTTAAATTTTTTTTTAAACAAAGTCTTAAGACATTCAATCAAAATTTTTAAATAATGGAAATAAATATTATGGTATTCAATAAAGACTATTAAGATTTTTTAAGAAATTCAATAAAGTATGTTGGTATTCAAAAAAAATCTTATGATATTTAAAAAATACAAAATTTGATGAATTTGTTTTTAGGATGAATTTTTATAGATTTCATGAGATTTTTTAGTAAAAAATACACGCTAAACAATCTTACTTATATCCTTGAGATTTTATGCAACTTTATTTCTTTATTTCTTTTCCTACAAATTGACATATTTTTTTCCCCACATATATAATCTCTTGTCTCTTTGTTGAAAACAATAGACATTCGTAATTTTTTTACTCTTTTTGATCAATGGTCAACATGTCCTAGAATGTGTAATATGAGATATCTTTTCAATTTTTTGAATTTGAGACATCTTGATGACGTGTTATACATATAAATGGATGTAAATATATATGAACATGAGAAATATATAATTTTAATGACCATGAGAAGTTGATTCGTGTATAAGTTGAAAAATATATAAAAGATGTCTGAAAAATTTGTTGGACATGTTTCTTGTTTGATGGGATCGTTATTATAAGAATGATTACAAGTATCCATACTACTGATAGACATTGTGATATATAATTTTTATAGAATTAACATGATTAATGATTAAAAAGTAATAGACCTATTATGCTTGTAAATATATTAGGAAAAATTGATTTATTATGTAATAGGTTTATGGTTCTTTGTATAAGATTAGTTTTATTTAAAGTGTTAAGTGAGCAAAATTCAATGATTCTTAATCAATAATTTTGAATGTTTTTTAAGAATTTATGAAGTTCTTTAAAATCTTAAAAATCTATAATGTTTTTTCAAATCTTATAAATTCATATTTTGTAAATCCATTAAAATATAAACTACAAAATCCTAATCATAAAAATCTTTTATTTTTTTTAAATTATTACATTCTTACAAAGTTTTTTAAATTTCACAGGATTTTTTATGCCAAAATCTAATCTTTTAAAATTGTAATTTAGTACACCCCTAATAATATAATAGGCATTAGATTAACAATATTCACACTTTGTATCGAGATTCAACTCCGTTCATATGACCAAATGATAAAGACAAATGCACATTAGATTAACAATATAACATACTCAGTGGCGGACGCAGGAATTTTATTGAAAGGGAGCGAACATAAAAAAAAACTATATCATAAATAAAAGTACTCTGAAGACAATACAAACCTAAGATACAAAAAATAAAAAAAAAATCTACTATAGAAATTAATATCACTTCACTTGACTCTTACTCTACATAGAAACTGGAAGAGTGAGTACAAGTCTAATCACTCTATCAATAAGAGGGTAAATGATGGACTTTCCAGTTCTTGCTAGCCCTTGACATAATTTTGAAGCGTGCACTGAAATGGACCAAATTTAAGATAAGCACGATGAATTCCATCTTGTTGATTTATAGGATATTTCCATATTAGAGGGTGTAGTGCAGGATCTCTTTCCAATAAAGCAAGATCAACTTCTTTAACTACCTCTTTATTTTCAATTCTAGGAGACTTTGAAGCAGGAGTCTCGCTATTCAACAATTCAACATTAGGAGTAGACAATGACAATGACTCACTATTCTTTCTCTTAAAATAAGCATCAATGGTAGTAGCACCCTTTCCCACAATTTTTCTGCGTGTCAATCACAAACAGTACCAAGCCGGTCTTTTTCCAACAAACTTATCCTTAAACAAGCTCTTAAAGAGAAATTAAGAGGGTGTTTCCACAATCTGAATCCTGAAAAAGCAAAATGTCAAAGTGACAAAGTCAAACCTAAGTTACATGAAGAAGAAACATATAAAGTATAAAAGAATGAAGAAGCATAGAAGAGGGGGATTGGACAGGTACCTGATGGACAAGGAGTGAGAGCAGAGGTAGAGAATGAGTCGTTGCCTACTTGCCTTCCTCTTCACGCTTTGTAAATGATAGAGTTGTATCTTGTAGAGCTGCCATCATACTTTTAGTTAGGAAATTAAAAAAAATAATCTTGTTAGCAATAAAAAGGGCCAAAGACAATGTTGCAATGTATTTGACTACGATGTGACACCGATAAAAGAGATAAAGAAAGGGTTTTTTTATTGAAAAAAATTATATTTTCATTGAAAAAAAAAGAAAAAAAAGTGTATGAGCAAAAAAAGGTGTAAATAGTAGTTCTTTTTATTTTTAACAAAAATGGGCTAAGCCCAATATGGTAGAGGATGAGTGTGTAAAGAAAAGGAGGTGTAAAAAGTAATTTATGTTTTTTTTATTTCGTTTCAAATTTAACAAAAATGGACTAAGTCCAATATGGTAAGAGGTGCATGTGTAAAAACAAGAGGTGCAAATAGTAGTTTATTTTAATTAATCCAATTTTTTTTTCATTCAAATTTTAGGGGGGCTGTGTCTACCCTAACCCCCCTAATTCCACCTTTGAATATACTAATAAATTATTTTATTTTTTATATCAATGAAATTACCTAATATATCATACACTATTAATGTAGCTAGACTTACAATATTTATATTAAGAATTTGTTTTCAATTAAATAAAAATTATACAACTAAATTCAAGCTCAACATTTAGTCATTTATACATGACATTTTTTTATAAAGAATAAGATTTACCCAAATAGGTTAGTAATAAAGTTTTTTTTTTCGGGGGGACACAAATAATCAATATCCAGTGCATCATTAGATACAATACAACTTGTTAGATTTTCAAACTTCAACCCATATAATGAAAAACCAAAATGAGAATTTAATACCTTAAAATGAATAAGAAACCATGCACGAGAGCGGGTGTCATGAATCATGATGATCATAAGAAACTTGTGAAAAACCAAACTATAATCGCAGAAGGCTTTAACTTGACACGGTCCATAACAGTATAATGCATTTGGCAGAAGCACAGGAACATTATTAACTATGCATAGATATGCACACAAACAAATAGTTTAAATATGCTGATTTATGAACCATTAATTTCAACCGGGATGTCCCCAACTATTAACTATTTCATAGAAATCAAAATTAAGAATGCACACACTATGTTGTCAACTGAAAAATAAAAAAGATAGAGCTGGTTATACGTAAGTAATACAATATATCAAAGAATGCAGACTTGAACTTTAAGACTTTTAATTTCAAAACATACAAGACCAATTTTCAGTAATGATACTTGTACACAAGGATGAGAAAAATAATTAAACAACCAAGGAAAAATTAAAGTCTTGACCCTTGTGCCTTTCTAGCCAGTATTTAAAACGGAAATATAAAGGGTGAACACATATCAGTATCAACAAAAACACAATTTTCCTGATTCATGAATTTTGATCTAAATGATATCAAAGACATCACATAGTGCTCTTCCACAAATAGATCAGCTGTATTTCCTTCGTTTGCTTAACTTCGGGTGTGAGCTTCTGTGGCTATGCTTGCCTTTAGGAAGATCACATTCATATCCCTCAAAGTACCTTGTTCTCCTTCTATCTCTGTTAAAATTGAAATTAAGTTGCATTAGTTTTCAAAAGCAGCAAGAGTTTGAAATTTGAAGCCAAGGATTGTTGGCTGAGAAAGTAGAACTAATGCTTTAAGAAACAAATTTTTGATATACATAACTTTCTAGAATGGGAAAAAAGTGAAGCTGAGGCACAGACCTCTTTCACGTGCTTGGTATCCCTCATGAAGTTTTCTCTTTGATGTTCCAAGTTTCTCTTCCATTTTTGCAGCATCATTGTCTGATGTCCCTCTGAGTTTCAAACCCCTTTCATGTGCTTGGTGTCCCTCATGAGGTTTTCTCTTTGAGGTTTCAACAAGTTTCTCTTCCTTTTTTGCAGCATCATTTGATATTGTCCCTCATGACTACAGAATGAAATGAAATAAGCTAAGATGAAATTATTAAGAAAACAAGTAGACACAGCATTATTATTAATCTCTTCACTTAAAATATCATTTAGGAAACTAGAAAATAAAAAATGATTATTTCTAGAAAATAAACAAGCATTATTATAATTCTTGTACTTACATTCAGTCTTGGACCAACAACATTAGATCTCTGAAGAACTTTGTGCGCAATATCCTTCTTAATCTTCCCATCATTGTTGCATTCGGTTTGTTGTCTTTGTTTCGCAAACCTTTGTAAAGAAAACTGAGTATCTGAAGGTCTATTATATTATTGCATTTCCTTTCCACCCTTACATGATTTTGTGGCTTTCTTGTTGGGTGGGGTGAGTATTGTTTAAGCAACAACTCCATTTTTTGTTTCTTCTCTAATTTAAGAAGGATATCTGTGACCTTCATTTTTCTTGTGTGGAGTTGTATGATTTTTGGGACTAATTAATCTGTTAATGAGAAATTGTTTTTGTTTTCTGACGGTGGGTGATGATTGGTGCTGAACTATCAAGTTCTGTATTGTTTTCTCTTGTAGGATTTATCTTGCTTTCATCGAACTTTGTACTTCCATGATTATGAATTATAGGATCTGCTTTGCATAAAGAATATAAAATTTTAGTTAGTTTCAATAATGAAATTCGCCAATAATATAAATAAATTCTTAGAAAGTAATTAAGAGACTCACTTCCACCATCGTCTATATCCTCAAAAAACTTCACCATGCATCAGAGAAAAAATGTTAATAAAAAGAAGGCATTTCATTACTTATTAAGTTACATTAGATACACGTATATTAAAAGGTCAATTAACATTAATTTGGTGTAGTCGGTTCCTGTGCACTACACAATTAATCAATAATTATTCTTTTCTCATAAAAATGTGGAACCACACCAACAAGAGTGAAGTGTATTCATTAATTTTTTTTTGACTGAATTGTATTCATTCATTAATTAATCACTCCAAGTGAGAATGACCTCATTTTCATCTTTGACCAGTATCTCCCTAATCTCCAAAATGAGATTAATATTCTGACGTGAACATTTTTAGTATTAGATTTTGAGTAAGGATTTTGAGGTCAATATCTGATTTTCATTAGATCTTTTAATAAAAAAGATGGACAGATCTCCAGTATGAAGAATAAATTATTGTAAAAGAACTTTAAAGATCTACTTAGTGTTAAAAAAATAATTATTTTTCCTTTCTTTCTCTTTAAAATATTAAAATGAGATTTATAATTAAAGAAAAAAATGTGAAAGATTTTGAAAGATCTTATATCTTATGTGACATTATAAAATTCATCAAAAAATAATTAAGATTCCAAATTGGAATCTTTAACTTAAAATACTAATCTCAACCTTATCATACACTTTCTCGATTTCCTCCATACTGTAATTGCTTCTTTGCTCAACCTTAGTATCTGTATTAGCACATTCAATTTTCTTGTCCATGAACATGGTGTTTTCAATACTTGACAGTTTACCCATTCAAATTTCAATCACCGGATTAACGCCCCCTTAATTGGAATGAGTAGAGTTTCGCACCAATCTAATCTCTCTGGGTGGTGAATATATAAACCTTAATAAGCATCAAAATTAAATAAATAAATTTGGGTATTTTTTTTAAAAGAAAAAACAATAATCTTTGGTATCACTGCTTCTGAGTATGGGAGATTCTATAAGAGTGACAATAATCAAAAGAAAAGAAAACAAAAAAAAATATATCTAAGCAGTTTAAGCCGAGACATCAACCTATACACTATAGGAAAAATAAAGCATACGATTGATGAAAAGCGAAAAAATGAGTTACCTCAAATGTTGAAATGGGAGAAGAATGTCGGAAAATGAGAGTAAAAGCTGCTCTATATCTACTAATAAGTTTAGAAGAGCAAATGAAATGATGTCTCACTCGAAAATAAAAAAAGTGCTCATGAATATGCTTAGAATTATATATGTACGTATTTTATTAACTTAGAGTTATCAAAAAATATGTTATTGACTAAGTAAAAAAAATCTGTCTCGTTGAAATTATAATTTTATATATGTTCATTTTTGTTAGCAATGTGCGCAATGAACTATTTACCGTATATCGGAGGACGGATTGAGAAAATATTTGAAATTAACCATAAGGGTGTTACCTTTTTTTTATAAGTGGATCTACAATTGATACATATAACCGCCTAAATTATTCTAGATGATTTTAATATTATTTTATTTTTAAAGAACGTATCTTAGTATTAGGGTTAAATTTTAAGAAATATATATTAGTAAAAATTCTACAACGTATAAATTATGTAAGTTGTAATCTAATTTATTATACATAGATACGGTCATTATTATATGATTCATTATTATTAGTCATCAAATTTTTCATACATTACCATATTAAAACATAAAACCTGTTAGTTAAATTAGTTATGATCCTTATTTATTTGATATAGGTCTATGTTAATACTTCATCATCTTAGAAATTTCCGCCTAAGCTTTCTTCTGCATCAGCCTCGTCATTAAAATTCATGTTTCCTTCAAGATCAGGTACAATAGGAAAACTGTGGCTAGAGGAAATATATATGGGCTCCAGAGGGTGATCATGATAGCCATGCATAAAATGATCATTGGGGTTGAACATATCATTTAATACAGACACCAGAAAATGTATGCCAAAATATATATATACATACGTATTACAGGATGCATTGTAAGAACATAACAATTTACATCTTCATCGAGATACCAGTCCCAATCTAAAGCGTCAAGGAAAAGGATCACGGAGGCCATGTATAAAACAAAAATGAAACAAATCTAGTGAGAAATAAAATTTCTCAGTAGGCAAAATCTAAACCATCAAAACACGTTAGTAAATCATCATAAAATAATTATGTAACTATATGAATGCATGAAATGAATTTTTCCAGGTGCACATGACATCTACATCTCGTACTGTATATAGCTACACCTTATGTAGAAATGTTGCGGCCGTCTTATGCTAGTCATGCATGTCATTCCATGTATTTGCATCTAGTCTCTACATCTTATACTAGATGTAGTCTCATAGATTATGTTTCACAAATCTCGTATTGGACTTGGAAATATGAATCAATCATATCTACACATCAAAAATCCATTATTCACATATAATCTTATGGAAAATATTTCCATCATAACATCATACGTACCAAAAGTATGGTTAAACCGCCATACCTTATTCAAGCAAAATTCTACCAACTTGGGCAGAGTAATTGAATATACTCAAGCTACAGAAATTCATGTTAGTAGTCTAACTATTAAACCATAATACATCTCCTCTTCCTTAATGATATATGGTTATCTGTTGTAATAAACATGTGTTGACTATTTTAATCGATTACAACTCTTCTGTAATCGATTACATAGGACTGAGTATCTATAGGGACGACGGAGATTGACCGAGAAACCAGGTTGGTCTCACTGGAATGGCCGGGATGGATACAACCTGAAATGGTTATAATCATGAATACTTGTGTTCGGGATGGTCGAGGTGATCCTGGATGGTTATAACCTGGGTAGTTGTATCCGGGATGTCCGGGGTGAGTTTATCCTGAATAGTTATAACATGTATAAGATACCCGGGATGGACGGGGTATGTTTAACATAGATGGGTGAATCATAAGTAATTATATCTGTGATAGACGAGGTAAGTTTAATCGGGATGGGTATATCATAGGTAGTCGGGATGAGGTTTAATTTAGATGCTTATAACCTGGATAGAGGAATCCAGAATGGCCGGAATAAGTGGAACCTGGATGGTGATAACATGTATGTTTATATCCAGTATGACCGGGATGAGGTTAACTTAGATGATTATAACATGGATAGAGGGATTTGGGATGGCCGAAATAAGTGGAACCTGGATGGTGATAACATGTATGTTTATATTCGGGATGTCTGGGGTGAGTTTATCTTGGAGGGGTGTATCATAAGTAGTTGTATCTGGGATGTCCAAGGTGTGATTTAATATAGATGGTTATAACATATAGTTATGTCCGGGTTGGCCGGCGTGTGTACACTCTGGATGGTTATAACTTATATAGTTGTGTCCGAGTTAGTCGAGGTATGTACATCCTGAATGGAATATCATTAGTTGTGACCGGGATGACCAGCTATGTGAAAGTCGGGAAGGATATAACCTGGATAGTTGTGACCGGTTTGTCCGGGTTTCAGTATTTTCGTACATAAAGAAATCATCACTTACCATTTTATTACTTCATCCTCAAATTTAATCTCCACGCTTTTGAACCATTTGTCTCCATACCATTCAACCTCTACTTCCAAAAATTAATATTAACCATTTCTATAAATCATCAAATCACTCCTAAAAATCATCGTGTGTAACTTCCAATATCGCTAATATTTCAACTTATAAATCATCACCTATCCTATGGTTAAAATCAACATATTCTCATCATAAAATATCTTTCGAAACATAGATTTTCAGCCTAAATAAAAACTATAAGTCTACCCAACTAAGCATATAATTTAATCTAAACAAATACTTAATTAGAGATTGAAGCCTAGCATACCTCAAGTGAGTTTGATGCTTGAGAAGGAATGAAGTAAGGGTTGTCTTCCTTGGAAAATACTCTAGGAAATGAGATCTTGAAGAAGAAAATGGCTGATTGGTGAGATGGTAGCAAAAGTATTAGAAAATAGAAAGCTTGGTGCAGGAGTAAGTGGTACTATGATATATTTTGAAGCTGAGATTTACGTGCAGAAATTTTGAATGCCAAGGCTATTTATACTACTTTAATTGGTTCAATTTTAAGGATTTTAGTTGGTTTAAAACTGATTTTAGAAGTTAATTTAGTTAGGTTTTAACTAAATAATCATTTCATTGGGAAATATTATGCCTAAACCTTATCTTACGTACTAGATCTTTCTTTAAAATATTCATTCCCCATATGCACGTGGGACTTGGCTGAAGATATTCACGACAATAGGCAAATATATCTGCTGCACCAATTGTTTAATATTTTAAAGAAATATTTCATGCATTAAATGACTATGTGATTAGGTGGAAAGCTTTGTACAAATGACAAATTTTGATTGGTTCTATAATATTTGGCTGAGATTATTCCTTGCAGTTTATTCTCCTAAGTTTCTACATGAATGGTCTTACAAGATGTTTCAAGAATCTTGATTTCAACTATCAGTACACTTCCATAATTCAATATAAACTCAAGATATAATTTTGAAGATGTTACAGTACACGTTAGGATGATATAGTATTTGGCATAATGTTTTCAATTTATTTAGTTAAGCATATTAGGAAAGAAATATTTAAGTTATGACTCATTTATTATTTATTTATTGATTTATTTAATTTTTAGATGTCTGTAAGGGCGTGAATACTTTCAATGACAAATAATTTAAACTTCTAATGAGAAGTTTTGGTGAATTTTTCCCCGCCTAAAGTCTAATTTTTTTTAAATGACTGTATGAGCGTGAAGACTTTTAATTTTAATGACAAGTAATTCAAACTTCTAATGAAAAATTTTAAAGCACTCTTTTCTACTTAAAATAAGGGTATTTTAAGCAATTTCATTTTAGTTATTTTTTTGTGTATTTAATAAATCATATTAATTAATGAGATATCTTTCACTAGTATAATATAAAGTAAAGAAGTTTTGGTATATTTTTTTTTATATCTTTTGATGTTTTAGTTTTTTATTTTTATTCCATAACAATTGATTTTTTTAGGGTACCAAAATAATTGATGGTTTAGAATTTTAAAATTTAATTAATTTTTTTTTCTTCTCTTTCAATATATCCTTATTTAATACCTACTATGGGTGATGCAATTATCAAAGATCATGGTATTAAATAAAAATATTTTAGTTCAAATATAGCAATTTTGAATTAGTTCCATTAAATATTTTTTAATCCATATTTTTTTGTGGTATTTTTTTTAATCCATATGCAATAACCTTAACATCAAAAGAAATGGAAGAAAATAATATTGATTAATGACAATTTCATTTCATTTATCCTATATTTTTTTATTCACTTAATAAATCATGTTAAATAGTGAGATATTTAATAGAAAATGAGTCTTAAATTCACAATTAGTATTAGGTATTGGAGACAAGATAATGAATTTTAATTATATCATTAATGAGAATTTGAATCCAAACATTTATTGATTGGTTATTATGCAAAACTAAAGGTATTAGTCTAGCATTATTTCTTAATTAATTGTAATTATCTATAGTGCATAAGTTTGATAGTTTTTTTAAACTTATTAATATATTACTAATATTATATGTATACTACCTTTCGACTCAAAATATAAGAAAAAATAACTAATTGTTACCTTAATTAAGTAATTAGTTAATTTCACTTAATTATATTAATCACATTTAAAATATATTCCCTTCGTTTCTTTTTAATTGTCAGATTTTGTAAAAAAAAAATTCTATTCTTTTATCATTTGAAAAGTTCAATATCACATTAATTATTTTCTTCCAGTTTACCTTTACGTGTCTCCTAATTTTTAATTAATTTAAACATGTATTTATTATGGAGTGAAAGATAAAAAGGAAAAAATAGGAAATTCAACAAATATTTTATTATAATTGAAAAAATTTATTCCATTTATTAGTTTCTACAAAATAACTTAAAAAAAAGAAGATAAAAAGGAACATGATAATTGTTTTTAAAGTATCCTTAATTTGAACTTGATTTATAAATAAGAAAGAGTCATTATAAGAAGAACCTTAATTAATTAGATGATATTTTTGAGATTATATCATTAAAATATGATTAAAGCAATTATATATATATATATATATATATATATATATATATTAGTCTAACTAACTTTTTCCTTTGTTACTTACAAATAGAGGTGGAAACAGATAAGGTTAGACTTAGTTAGGCTGACATTGACCTGATTTAAAAACATAAAGTCTGGTATGACCTATTTACCTGTTATATGCTTTTTTTTTAGGCTTAGTCTGACCTATTTAGAAGCTTGACTTGGCCTACAAATCTATTAAAAAATCTATCATAAATATGAATATAGAAATTTGTAAATCTAAAACCAAATTTATTCCAATCTTTCTTACTTTCCTTTTTTTTCGTTTTATCATCTTTCTTTCCTTTTTTTCTTTTTATATTATCTTCTTTTCCTTTTTTCTTTTTGATATCTTTCTTTCCTTTTTTTCTTTCTTTATTTCGTTCCATATTTTTTTTTCTGTTTTAATATTTTTCTTTCCCTTTTTTTATTCTTTCCATTTCATCATTTTCCTTTTCCTTTTTTTTGTTTTCATTTTTTAAATAATTATTTTTTTCTTTCATTTTCATTTTTTAATTATTTTTTAAATATTTTTATTTTCCATTTTTTTGTGACCTGGATAGAATTAGAGTATGAAAAATTCATAATATTAATACATATATATATATATATATATATATATATATATATATATTAAATAGGTTAGTCTGACAAACTTAATAGACTTTATTTAAAGTTTGAGTCTGACATTTTTATTTAAACAAACTTTTCAAAAAGTCTTAGCCTAACCTTTATAATAAACAAGTCAGGTCAGGTCAAGCCTTAAACATATCAGGCCAAAGGCTCTGATAGGCGGTCTGACTAATTTTCATCCCTACTTACAATTGAATCCGAAAGTGCTGTCAAAAGATTAATGGTAGGTAAACTAAATAAGAAAAATAGATAGAGGATTTTTATAATAATTGTAGTGGGCTGCCCCAATCTTCTTTAACGCCCAGGCACACAATTCACAAACCAAGATGATAGGGAGTTACTTCTTGCATCTCCTTTTTTGCTTCCTACATCCCCAAAAGACTCAAACAAACAAAAATACCCCTACCTCTCCAAACAAGTCCCACCTCCACTCAACCACCCAATACCACCACCACAACCATCCAACATCACGCAAACAACACCACACAAAGACCCAACACCATGCAAATTGAATGTTGTTTTCCACAAAAGCTTTTCCAGGAATTATGTTAGCATAGTTTGAAAAAAAAAAAATTTGAATGTTGTTTTTTGAAAATAGTTTTATAGAATTATGCTAACATAATTTTGAAAAATCATATTTCCAGAAAAGATTTCTTGGAAAACAAAACTCATTATGGAAATATTTTTTCAGAATTATATTAGCATAATTTTGTAGTTAGATGGAGGATCTAGTGGTGTTGTTTGCATGGTGTTGGGTGGTTTTGGTGGTGGTGTTTGTTGTTGGGTGGTGCTTGTGTGGTGTTGGATGGATGCAGTGGTGGTGTTTGGGTTGGAGGTGGGACTTGCTTGGGAGAGATAGGAGTATTTTTGTCCATTTGGATCTTTTTGGAAGTGCATGAAACAAAAAAGGAGTGCAGGAAATAATTCTCAAGATTTTATTTAATTTGGATTTTGGTGATATGTGAACCCATATTATGCTATTTGTTATTGCTACTCTTGAATCATTAAGAAATATACAAGTTATCTCTGCATTTTTATGTTTTGGTAACTATGGTCTTCTTCCTCAAAACCTATACCTAATCCAATCTCCTAACAGTGTCAAGGCGGGTATTAAAAGATTCATAAGCTTCTTCTTCGTGCCTATACGTGTGTTTTTATTATTTCACTTAAAATGGCAAAGACATAAGCTATATAAAGAAAATAAATACGTAGTGCAACATTTGTCATCTCTATCAGTATACTACTCCGACTTCATTTTCTTTTCCCAAATCAATTAAATGACAATAACTCAAAATGTTGGAAGACTCTTTGAAGGATGGACACACGAGTAGAGCAAGAAAAGGAGAATATTAAAAATTTTCTTAAGAAATCACTTGATTTGATATTTAGCTTGTTCAGTTTCCCACTTTCTCTCTTGACTTAAATGCAAATGTATTAGTAGATTATTTATAAATGCGAGTTTTTTTATAAGCAAATAGTTTAGAAGTATTTAAATATAAAGATTTTGAACTATAAATCACAAATTAGTTTAGAATTTTTTACCACATTTATCATTCACTATAGCAATCTTACTCAAATCGAACAAAACTACAAGACGAAAATTTATTTGTAGTGTAATATTACACAAACAATACATACAAAACATATACACTTATTAAGCATAATTAGATTAACCTCCAAATTTAGGTAATATTTTAGTATTAATTTTTGGAGTATTTCTATGAAAGCAGAAAAAAATCGATTTTTGGCATCAGTCACGACTCAAGAAGTTATTACATACAATAAAAACTGAGTGTGACTAAGTCTGTTAGGACATCCGAAAGTCACCAAGCATGCATGGCAACTTATCATTATTTTCTCTCCTTAGAATTGCATCTTTGCCAAAGTTGTTTTATTTTTTTGCTCAGCAAAAATATAATAATAAGTAGGCACCAGGGGTAAAGTTGTAAAACATGCAAACTACAATGCACAGATTCCAAAACTCATTTTAGTGTAAATTCTCCTCTAAACCAAAAAAAATGAAAAGTGAATTCCTACAGAAATTTATAGCTGTTTACCATCATTAAAAAAAATTACTCATTTGATCCCACAACTTGTACACTTGCTTAATTTTGTATATCAAAAAGCAGTCATACACCCTTTGTCGTTTCAGTCAAATAAAATTGTAGGGCAACAGCAAAAGTTTGAGGAAATCAAACAGACAAAATTCACATTCAGCAACTCACTGCCCCATTCATGTAACCAATAACCATCTCTAGTGATCTAAAAGGAAATGTATATCAGTTATGCCCATGCCCCTTAATCCTGTCCCAGATGGTTCCCTAGGCAGTTGTTTCTTCTTCTCCTGTAACGCCAATATTTGTTCTTCAATGCTGTTTTGAGCAATCAATCGAACAATCTTCACAGCCTCTTTCTGTCCAATGCGGTGGATACGATCCATCGCCTGTTCCTCAACTGCATGGTTCCACCATGGCTCCATAAAGTACATTCTAGAGGCAGATGTGAGATTTATACCTGCACTTGAAGCCTTGAGGCTTGCAAGCAGAACTGTTGGCCCATCTAGGGATTGAAACTGCTCAATAACATTGGCCCTGTGTTTAGCATTCATTGTCCCATCAAGACGCAGGGTCTTGAATCCAGCTGCATTCAGAGGCTCTTCCAATAACAATAGCACCTTTCGAAATTGTGAAAATACAACAGACTTTGCAGCTGGATGTTGGTCCCTCGATTCTGTAAGAAGTTTTATCAATGTAGACGCTTTGGAGGACAACACTGTTTGTGATGATGAGCACTCTTCAGAACTATCTGCCTTGAAAGACTCAGGAGGGGCTGAGAACAAGTCAGATTCTCTGAGGCAGCGCCGGCAAAGAGGACAACATGGGTTTTTATTTTGTAGAGCTCTCAGAATACAGACTCGGCAGAAGATGTGAGCACAACGTGTGATCATAATCTCTATTGGGGGAGACAAACAAATTGGACAGTCAAAATCTTCACCATCTTGCACCTGCCCAAGTAATGCTTGCAGCAGTTCAGGATTATTGGAGGCATCTGCTTAGAAACAAACCATGAACTGTTAGTAAAATAAAACCTTGTTATACATGATTCATAACTCTCCTGAATACTAATTTGATTGTAAGTTTCACTGAGTCGAAAACAGAAATCCATCACTAATGACATAGTCAAATATATTGTTAAATATTAGTTTACTACATAAAAGACTTATTGACAATAATCATTTTGCAAATGGTCAAAGCAAATTCAATCAAACATAGCAAACTCATAATATAAAATATTAGAAAACAATAACTTAATTATAAACAATCACATCCAAGGAGAATCAAATCAAATACAATGATTACAAAAGAGACATTTCTAATTGCATAATGATTGTTTCCTTTTAGCAGGCGATCCTTCCTTTCCCATTCGAATTAAGCTGCTGAGAAGTCATTCACCATCTAGAGTTTCATAGCCACAAAGATTAAAAAATGGGACAGAAATTGCCAAGTTGGTCTACCAATCATCAAGTAAATTACTACCTTCCTATTAGTATTGTACACCTTCCCCTGGTACACCTTTCAGAGCATAATACTAAATTCCTAACAATTCACATATACATTTGGACATACGATCACAGATTCTATTTGTGAAAATCTAAATGTGAAGATGAAATGAGTATAATCTTCCATTTCTCACTAGATGTAACTGTGACCTCATTGTTTAAAATAAAATATTCTGCCAATATGCATGTAGCTCAATTTGAAGTGACGATAGAATTGGAGGGTTGATCCTCCATCAGTGTCCACATCCTACTCCCCGACCCAAGAACTTACATTTCCATTGTATGCACAAACATTAAGAAAAGGATTTCAGTTCAACAGCTACATAATTGAACTCGAGGAAGGTACTTTTCCACACCCCAATAAGAAAACAACAATTTTTTATAAGATAGGTACATAAATTATTCAACCACATAGAACTTCCTCAGTTCTATCTTAGTTCATTCATATAATGTCATACAAACAATGCTTCCGAGAATCAGAACCTCATGAAGCTGAAATATTCCATTTAGATGAACAGCAATTTATGCATTCATCCAGAGATATGTTCTCAAGACCACAAGACACTCTCAACCTCCCAATGCCAACCCTTTAATTAGCTGAAGACATAATAGCTAACTTCAACTACTAAACAGTTTATCAACTAAATCTACTCCTTTAATCTCTCAATGGCCGGCTTTGTTACGCATCAGGGGCGTTTTTATTTTTTAATTACTGTTT
>CM023943.1:21487962-21513553 GCA_013407115.1 Glycine latifolia
ATGTTACGACTTACCCCTTTTTGGTAATTAATTTAAAAACTACCCCCAAACGGTAATTAAAAAATAAAAACGCCCCTGATGCGTAACAAAGCCCTCAATGGCCTGTGAGAACAATCCATAGACAAACAGTTGCTAATGTCAGTGCCAGATGCTACTCCTCTCTTGTACCTTTCACTATTTGATAAAACAAAAATGGTGATCTGACCTCTAAGGATGGTGATACATGCATGAAATAATCAATATGGTACTATTTTGTTATTTTTCATTGCTGGTAAAAGTTTCTTGGAAATCGAATGAGAAAAATATCTTAGACACATAATGTTTTTAAACTAAATTCAGGATAAAGCAATTATGGAACTGAAAAAGAAAGCTTGAGAAACCTAATTGGACCAAGTAGAGGAAACTATCAAGTAAATATCTGAAAGGAAAAAACATACCTTCAATATTTGTTAGGGGTAGCGACTGACCATTCCACAGTTTTGAATCAGTACAGATTTGGCGAAGTCTTAGAATCCTACTTAGTATAGCAGAATAATGGGGCACTAAACTGTCATTTTGGCCATACCTACTCAACACTATCTTTGTTTCCTGTTTCAACTCATCATACAGTTGACGTTCATTGAAAGAAAGCTCGACATAACAAATCTCAATGGTTTTGGGTGGCAGCCCCACCAGTGCCATATCTTTTGTTCTTCGCAAAGCAATTGCCTCCATCAAAATCTACAAAATAAGCCAGGAAAACCATAACCTTACACAAAAATATAAGATAGAAAAATAAAATACACCAAGAATAATTAGTAAGTATCATTAAATTTAAGCACCAAATTCAGATTCAACTGCATTTCAGCATAACAACAGCCACATATAAACTAAACAAAACCTTGAAACAAGCCTAAGCCAATGTTACACTACAGTTTATGCACACTTGCAATGGCAACCAACCAACCAACCTCTGATCAGAAAAATAACTAATCATTCATCAATGATGATGTTACCTGCAAACGTACGAGCCCTTTGTTGTTGCTATTATTAAGAGATCGTTGCACCAACTCTCTCCATTGTTGTCTCACCGAAAAGGGTTGAAACCGCAAAAAGACCATTATAGAAAACAAATCAATGCAACCATTCTGAATCGGCGTCCCCGTGACAGCCCATCTGCACTGAGCATTCAACTTGGTAACCGCCACACTCTGCTTAGCATTGAAATTCTTGATGGTGTGTGCCTCATCCAGCACAATTCTCCGCCAATGCATATTCTTGGCCGGCATCTGGGGCATATTTTGTTCGCCAGCCAAAGTAGCATAAGTGGTCAACACCAGATCATACCTATTGAGATCAAAAGGATCCTGGGTCCTACTTTCTCCATAATACATGCAAGTCTTCAATGCACCAGGCACAGTGTGTTTCTCCAATTGCGAGATCCACGTCGACATAACAGAAGGAGGACACACCACCAAGGTTGCATTTGTTCTAAATCCCTTCTCAGGGGAACTGCTCTCACTTTCATTCTCACTTTCACGCATTCTTCTTTTCTCCAAAGTAATAGACTTTCTGTCCGTTCTCCACTTCTTAGAGACACCCACTTGGCTCTTTTTATCAAAAGCAATCAAAGAAAGCAAAGTTAGGGTCTTTCCCAACCCCATTTCGTCGGCAAAGATGCCACCTCGTAAAGGATCAGGCCGCTTATCCGATTGATAATCAGTCAAGATATTAACGAATTTGCCTTCATTTTCCTCCCAGAACGGCGGGAGATCATCGGAATTTTCGTGATGGACGAGCCACGCGAGAGCCTCCTTCTGGTGCTGGAGAAGCTCTGTTCTGATGATGGTCCTCGGAGGCTCCAGGATCTGGATAGCAGGGTTCTTGCCGGTGTAGCTTCGGTTGACTTTTTTGAAAATGGCGTCGATGGAGGACGACTTCTTCTGAGCGCGGGTCTCCTTGACGGCGACGGACTCGGAGAGGGTGAAGGAGGCGTCGGAGTCGGTGATAATCTTGAGCCCTGCGTCCTCGATGGCGTTTTCGATGGCGTTGAAGTCGGAAAGACTGGCGAAGACGTGAATCTGGCAGGGGATGCGGTGCGCATTGCGGGCGGTGGGGACGATGGCTTCGACTTTGACGAGGTTTTGGTCGATGAGGGGGGAGAGAGCGGCGGCGACGGAGTGTTCGATGTAGCCGACGGAGAGGTTGTGGGTGTTGAGGACTACGATGGCGTGTGGATCGTAGGGGTTGTAAGGCTCGCGGGCCAGGCCCACCAGAGGACGCTCGCCGTGGACGGTGCCGGAGTGGTGAGACACGCCCACGATGTTGGACATGATGAAGCCCAACAGGTATTTTTCTGACGCTGACGATTCTGAAGACTCGAAACTACGATCATCTTCTTGCCAATCCATGACGCTCGTTCTTGAAGACAGGGTTTGGGATTTGGCCGTTGGGGATTTGAATTGCAATGGAAATGAAACGACGGTGACAAAGGCGCGGGTATTTAAAGATTATGAAGCCGTAGAGAATCGTTTATTTATTTAGTAGAATAAATTATACTTGCATTCCTTATATTTTGTTTAAATCTCATTTGATATTTCTTCATTTTTATACCTTACAAAAAAATTTCTTAATTATTTACTTCACATTACACTTAGACCCCCTCCTTCCTAAATATCATTTAATAATCTAGCAGACATTAGGCACATGTTGTTCACATGATTTTTAATGAAAATTTATGTCTAAAATATCATCATCTTCTTCCTCTCAACCTGAAAATATTTTAATACTATTGCTTTTTTTTTGTTTTTTGTGTAATTAGATGTAAACTCAACTTTTTGCTGGACATGAACCTACTTTGTTGATATGCAGTCTTAACAACTTTTTTCTCATCTTTTGTTCTACTAACATACATATGAACTAATTTTTAATTTTCAATAAATATTTTTAGTACATCATAATCAGTCTTAAGGGGGAGAATTTTATCACTAGCATAAAACAAAATCACAAAATAAAAGGGTGACATGATGACAAGTCTAAATCATTAGGAATGTTGTTCACACAATCATGTATTATATGTATTTCAGTTCATCTATTGTGTTTATATGGTCTCAAACATCAACACTATTTTAATTAACAATAATAAACAAATGATTTTTAGTTCATCCATTGTGTTTCATGTGATTCTAAACATCAACACTATTTTAATCAACAATAATAAATAAATTATTTCCAGTTCATCCATTGTGTTTCCTGTTGTCCCAAACATAACACTATTTTAATCAACAATAATAAATAAATGATTTTAAAAATCATAAGTGATCCCAAACTGATTCTCCATTGAAACCTCATTCCGAAATAGGTAACAATAAATAATCAAAATTAAATAAATAATCTTAAAAAGTAACCTATATACAAGGTCTAGTGGTCACTTACAGGCATAACCCCAGTTTGAACAGAAATCGTGGAACAGGAAGAGAAACATAGCACTCGTGAATGTCAAAGAAGAAGACAAATGAAGGTGCTCATAAACGTCGTGAATTAGAAGAGGAACAATGGAGAATTCGCGAACGGTGAAAAGGAATGGAACGTGAACGTTATGAGAGAAGAAGAACTCACACCTCCTGAATGCTGAAGAAGAACTCGCAAACAAGAAAAAGATGAACAATACTCACGAATGGTGAAGATGAATGAAATGTGAATTCTAAATTCTGAAATTAATTGGGAATGAATAATTTAGGTTTTGCAATTAAAATATAAGGATAATTTTTTCTGCTCACATATTTCAATTGGTGTTAGTTAACAATGTTAATAGAGAGATAAAAGTAATGTGAAAGAATTGAGGGTTATTAGGTGAAATTTGAGCCAAACACAGGGAATATGAGTATAATTTACTCTATTTATTATTATTGAAATGGATAATTTTGTTTCAAATTATTATTAAAATAATATTAAATTTATGCTATAAGTATCAGTAAATATAGTTGTGATTTTTCTGCTATTATTTTAAATTAATTATGTTTAAATTTAAAATTAATAAAATAAACACTAAATTTTCTAATTAAAAATTTAAAATAAAGATAAATAATCTTTAAAAATAATAAGGACAAATATGATATTTAGTTTTATTTTAAATATAAAGTAAGCATTAGAGAGGGAAATAATAATGTTTTATTTTTTAATAATATAATTGAAAATTCTCATTTAGAAGTTTATTTTTTAAAAATAATTTTAAATTTTAAATTTAAATTATTATTTTTTATTTATTCACTATCAAATTCGTAAATTCGTATACAACTTCAAATTTAAGAACTTGTCCTTAATTTTTTTTTCCTAACACATTTGTCTTTGAAAGCAATTAAGACATTATCAAATATCTAATGTAGGTTCTTCACTCAATTGAGATTCGAACTTTAGTTTGTCAAATTATAGGGGGATTAATTTATATGTAGTTTTTCGTTGCTCCAGTTTTAGGAACAGTGGTCAAAATGCCACTTTTGACCAAAAAATTTATCAGAATGTCACGGATAGCATAGAATTTGTCAAACTGCCACGTGGACAAGTTCACTGGCCAACCAAGCGAAGTCAATGTCACACGTGGCGATGCAGGAATGGCTGGGAAAGATGGCGCTGACGGGTCAAAGGTCGCTACGATTGGCTGCGAATTACGAGATGTCAGTGCATAATTCGCTCAGGTACCAAGTGAACTACGTGGCACGCGGACTGGTTGACACGTGGCGGACTGGGACAAGTTCGCCTGGGGGTCCAGCAAACTACGTGGCATGCGGACTAATTGACACGTGGCGGCATGGGACAAGTTCGCCTGCAGGTCCAACGAATTGGGCTTTGGGGACCACTATAAAAGCTTGGTCACTTTCAGTGACCCTCCACTCTCTTCCTGCTGGGCTTGGTTTCCCTCTCTAGGTTAGTTTTATTTTTTTTTTCTGTTTGTATTTTTTTTAATTAGGTAAATATTATTTTAATTTGTAAATATATTTATTTTCAGTGTGTCTCTCAGTGCACTCTATTACCTCAACTTGCTTTCCTTGTTGCAGGTTAGTTTTTTTTTTCTTATTTTTTTGTTTGTATTTTTTTTAATTAGGTAATTTATATTTTAATTTGTAAATATATTTATTATTTATGTAGTTTTAGTTTGCTAAATAATATTTATGTTGGAGATTTAAAACATTAAGTTAGAAGATATTTAATGTTAGTTTATAATTATTATGTTAGAGGATTTATGATTAAGTTATAGAAATATTAAACTGATTTTTTTTTATATTGAAGTACATAATTTAATTCAATTGATTTAAATAAATATAATATATATAGTAATATTAATCACATTAATTATATATTATACATAATAAATATAATTTGAAACACACCAATTTATTTAAAGATACCTTAAATATAATATAAAGTCATGTTATTAAAATTAATTATATGTTATAGTTGATAAATATAATTAGCTTTCGTATCACTTAAGTCATGTTCGTGGTTAGTTATTTTTTTTATTTTTTATTGTAATTTTTGTAATTAAGTAATTTGTATTTGAATTTGTGAATATTATTTATGTTGGAGATTTAAAACATTAAGTTAGAAGATATTTAATATTAGTTTATAATTATTATGTTAGAGGATAATTGATGAAGTTATAGAAATATTAAACTGGTTTTTTCTTATATTGAAGTACATAATTTAATTTAATTTATTTAAATAAATAATATATATATATAGTAATATTAATCAAATTAATTATATATTATACATGATAAATATAATTTGAAACACACCAATTTATTTAAAGATACTTTAAATATAATATATAGTCATGTTATTAAAATTAATTATATGTTATAGTTGATAAATATAATTACCTTTCGTACAACCTGATTTTTTTTTGTTGGTATTTATTGTAATTAAGTAATTGTATTTGAATTTGTGAATACTATTTATGTTGGAGATTTAAAACATTAAGTTAGAAGATATTTAATGTTAGTTTATAATTATTATGTTATAGCATATATGATGAAGTTATAGAACTATTAAATTGATTTTTTCTTATATTGAAGTACATAATTTAATTTAATTTATTTAAATAAATATAATATATATATGATGGACTTATAGAAATATTTGACTTTTTCTTATGTTGAAGTACATAATTTAATTTATTTAAATCAATATAATATACAGTAATAGTAATCAAATTAATTATATATTATAATTGATAAATATACGAAATTAGGTATATTTTATTAAAAATGACAATGTTATTACATTTGGATATTAATATGTTTGTTAATTAACGTATAAAATTTTGGCCTCAGACTAGGCATTTGTTGTTTGGGATTGTTTTTTAATTTTGCATGGATAAATTTAGATTGAGTAATGGATCACGATGAAGACGTTCCACCGACACGATCGGATGCATTGAGTGTGATTGACCCCGGTCCATCGATACAGAGTCTCCTTAGACTACAGGAGAAACATATATCCACGTATGTGTGGAATTCCCAAGGTGATCCGACGATGCGGGATCGTGTACTTAATGTTCGGCATGCCGCGACACACAACCATGTAGATATACCTGAGGAGATCCACCCGTGGCTTCGACAAGCTGGTTTTTATCACGTTGCGCGTCTACGCAACCACGAGGTCAACATATTCAGTGTTGTGTTAACTTCCAATTAGTTGTTTTCATTGTATTATGCAGGACATAATTGTTATGTAATTTATTTTTTCAGATCGACCATCACCTTGTCTCGACGCTTGTCGACCGATGGCGTCCAGAGACACGTACGTTTCATATGACGATGGGTAAGGTGACAATCACCCTGGAGGATCTACATCATCTCTTGGGGCTGCCGACCGATGGTGATGTTGTTTGTGGCCGTCACGGCTGACATAACTTTTGGGCTATCATTGGCAACCTGTTAGGGGTTGAGCCGGCTACTGATTGTGATTTGCACGGTGGGTTGTTAAACTTTCATTTTTTACGGGACCAGTTTGATGTTTACGAGGTCCACTCAGCCACAGAAATACGGCATCGGAGATACACTCATGCCTTGATATTGCGAATATTAGGCGGTATGTTGTTTGTTGACATCACTTCGAACTTCGTGCCAACTCGTTACTTGTTATATCTAGATCATTTCCAGCGTACAGACTCATTCAGTTGGGGCTCTGCGGTTCTTGCCACATTATATAGGGAGTTGTGTAAGGCGACACGTGTATCACGTCGTGAGATGGGTGGATGTGCTTTGTTGTTGCAGTTATGGGCTTAGATGCAATTTTCGACCATCTCTCCTAATCTTCCTAGGGTGGAAAACCAGGAGGTCATACAGCGCGAGATATATGCGCACAGGTATTATTTTTTGTATGTTAGTATTACACGTTTTGGTTGTATTCAGAGTATATCTTGGTTATAATTGTTTTTGTTGTTGCAGATTTAACGTATACGATACGCGACAGAGCGTATATACTAATATTTGCAGATATCGGCATCATATTGATGTCATGGGCAGGAGAGACATACGTTGGAGGCCTTATGACGTTGTAGACATAGTCCATCCACCGGATGTTGACATGGCACGGAGATGGTTGGCTGTCTGTCCTCTTATCTGTTATGAGATTATCGTATACCAGCAGCCGGATAGAGTTATGCGTCAGTTTGGGTTTGACCAGCCAATTCCAGAGGATCCTATTAATTGTAGTGAACTGCTGACGATTACTATTACGGGTAAGGCAGTCGTGGATTGGGCTCAGCGCCATGTTTTCTTTATTCACCAATGGGCAGAGAGAGACGCCCTTGTGTTGCAGGACCTTCAACCTATGCGGAGAGATGGGTACCTATCTATAAACAGTGAGTACATGCAGTGGTATTACTCAGTTACCCATCGTTGGATGACCCGCAGAGCCGCTATGAATGCACATGTGGTACGCATGTTAATCATATATGTGTAATTTCCAGGTTAATTTACTCATGCATTTAAATTCGCTAATAATTCTTCATGTGCAGTCGGATCGAGCAGAGACTGTTGTACACATGCTTTCACCTGAGGCGTAGGGGGCATTTGACATGAGACAGATCTACCATGAGGCGGTTCGAATGCTGGCCGCATGCAATGATGTAGACAGACTAACAAATCCTGGAGATGCTGCAGCGCCACCGGTACGACGTCAGACCAAGGCCCCTCCTCCAGTGGTTCGCCGGAACCAACGTGCGCGGCATGAGGGGTTACCCCTTCACCACTCTACGCTGCCAGTTGCGGACACACCGGTGGTTGTACCGCCTATTCCTCCACGTCCGCCTGGCATGTTTTACGCACCTGGGTACCCTTCGGGGCAGTCCCAGTAGTATTGGTGGCCACCACAGCATGTTCCTGGATCACAGTACCCCCATTGGGCTCCAGGACCGTCCATGCCGCAGCCCGGGGCCCCTCCTTCATCGTACACCATGTATGCAGCTGGGACCAGTACAACTGGCCCAAGTTCAGGTGGGCCTACGTTAGGTGGTTCGCAGTTCACAACCAGATCTGACACATCCGAAGACTGTTACAGACCCACTGCTGCAACGCCAGAACAGGATGACCTGTTTACGACTCCTACGGCGCATTCGTATCACTTAGTCCACTCACCCAGTTTGGGACAATATTCGACAAATGAAATATTGACGGCAATGGATGAGGGACATCGCAACAACGATGACGATGGTGCTTATCACGCTGACCACATCATTAGGCGAAATCCGGTTAGAGGAGCGCGATTTCGATGCAATATGTCACCATACGAGCATGACATGAGCCATTGTGGAGGATACCATGAACACCATGACTAAATTAGTATTTTTAATCCATTCGACTGAGACTAGTATGGTGTTTTATTGTATGTTAATTTTATGTTGTATGCATGACTATGCTGGACTATATGTAGTTATGATTATTTTATGTATTATGCAGGACTCTGGACTCTACTCATATTCGATCTATGTATTGTTTATTAAATACTGTAAACGGTTAACATAAGTATAACCACCAAGTAAATCATTGGTCCTGAGTGCGTGAAGGACAATTACACCTATTGTGACCGACAACCTTACAATACCCACATCTTGTTCGAGTTGTCGAGCCTTCCCTTGAATCCATCTCATTGCGTATGCGTGTAGTCTTTGGCCTTCCTTTTTTACGTCTCAGTGACACATCTGGTATAACAATGGGCGGCACACCTCGTGGTATGAAGTCCTCGTTCCCAATAGGAAACCACTGCGGTGAATAGACTTGACATTGATACGCAGCACTATATATAGGATCAATGTATTGTCTGGGATCGTGGTGTGCGGATCGACATGTTGCAATAGCATGACTACACGGGAACATATACGCAGTGAACTCACCACATTGACAATTTTGTTCAGCTAATGAGACCGACCATTTCTTTCCGCCTGTATGGGTTCATATGTTGTACGTCTCTTGAACCTCAAATCTTGTCTTAATTGAGTCAAAACAAGTGACATAGTGTGTTGCCGATTTATCAACCATCCTCATATATTTTTGCCACGCTAATTTGGAGAAATGATTACCTCTCGCCATCTCCTTACGCGCCTCTTGACCATGTGTAACAAAGTATGCTACTAATCGAGCGTATGTGAACTGAACAAGGGATGTAATCGGAAGACTTCTGGCTCCTTTAAGTACCTTGTTAAAGCACTCTGAAAGATTGGTTGTCATGTGACCAAACCTCCTTCCATGTTCATCATAAGCTATACTCCACTTATCCTTTGGGATATTATCAACCCATGCTGCTATTTGAGGGCTTGATTCTTTAAATGTTTCTAATCCAGCATCGAAATCTAAGCGCGAGGTTGTATAAGCTGCATATACAAACACGATGTAAAAATCAACACATAAGATGAATATAGTAACGACATGTAAAAAATTGCCTTCTAATAGACAGACATACCTAATTTCTTCAATTGTTTCTTCAACACGACATTGCTGAACTTGTGATTAAAATTACTCCCCAAATGGTGAATGCAATAAACATGGTACGCCCTTGGTGGATGCCATCCCAGTTCGACATTGTTTACCGCGGCCATTATGCCGGCATGGTGATCTGAAATAAGACAAATTTCGTCTTTCTGCGTAACGTGTATCCGAATGAGTGCCAAAAACCACGACCAGTTATCGATATTCTCCCGGGAAACAATCGCAAATGCAATTGGAAGGACATAATTGTTTCCGTCAACTAATGTTGCAATGAGCAGTGTTCCCCGATATTTTCCATACAAATGGGTTCTGTCGATGCTTATAACTGGTTTGCAATAATTGAAACAATCGCAACACTGTTTGAATGTCCAGAACACCCTATTGAACACCTTAGCACTTTCATCGACTTGCCCATCAATAAAATGGTCGTTCAAATCCAGCTTGTATGCAGAGCCAGGAGAAAAATGTAACATGTAACCCAACCACCTTGGCAGAAACGCATAGGACCCATCCCAATCTCCGAAAACCTTCACAATGGCCTTTTGCTTTGCCTTCCATGCCTTCGTGTATGATATATGAAATCCCAACATTGTTGCTATCCTTTCTTAAATTAACCCAATTTTAACACTGGGATCCTCCCTAATCATTTCTGCATTTCGTCAAACAATTATAGATTAATACATATTAACCAATAACCGGACTTAAATTTAAAGTATTTTAAGTACCTAAGATCAACGAACATATGAAATTTGAGTCAAGCTGCTTGTAATCTTGAGAAAGATTCTGACCGATGCATGTGTGTTGGTTGTTCCATATGCCTACAACCCATTCAGTGCCACCCTTTTTTTCTTATGCCCTCATCCTCCATGGGCAACCATCAAAATGATTTTTACAAACCATAATAAGCCTTTTCGTATCACTTTTTTTTACAACCGTTGCGCGATGCTCGGTCATACAGTATTGTTTTATTGCCATTTGAACATCCTGCTTGCTTTCAAACACCTGGTCCTTATATAACTGTTGACTCATTTGCCAATTAGGTATTCGCACTCCTTGCATATCCTCAGACTCCTGATTTGGGTAAGCCCAATTAATATTCGTGTAATGCGTTGTGTCAGACCAAAATGGAACGTTGCCATCTCCTATATGATGAGACATTAACCACATTGTTCATTAAAGCTGCAATAATTTTAACACTAATTACTGATAAAACAACATTCATCCATACCTGCAACCGGAGGCTGCTCTTGCATTCCGACAATGCCCGGAGAAGGAATTGGAAAAGCACGATCAAAATCACCATCTACGTCGGTATCTGATGAGTCACTGTTTGGAACAACACCTTCATCCACCTCGTCCTCAGAACTATCCATAGGCCAAGAGGGGTCATAGGACGACACCATTTCATTCTCCACTACTTGCGTTGGTGTGGGCGATATATGCCTATCTTCATAATCCATTTCTTGGGTTTGTTGGGTTGGTAGTGGTGGTGATGGGGATACATCTCTATCTTCGGGATTCACCTGCGGCTCTCTGTTAATGTCGATTGAGCCAGTGGGTTGGACACAATGTTCACTGCTTGATTGTCCACCACAGTTTAATTCCGCACACAATTCGATGAATCTTGGGTTTTCTCCGTCGGAAGTGCATGCGTCTTTAACTAACGCTAAATCGTCATTATCTACAATATCCATACCAACCCACTGCACTGGGTTGTCCGATGCACATCTAGCAGTCAATCGAGAGACAGACTGTCCGCGTTGTAATCTCAACTTCTTGTAAATAATTTTCATTAGATCACGGTGGCTGCATCCTAGAGGCATGCGAAACATTTTACTTTCTCCTTCAAAAATTTGACCATTAGGTCCAAAATATTTGGTCCCGTTATAATACACAATGGTGATTACACCATTTCTACTACCACTCATTTTGCGATAAAAAACTCAAAAATAACAGAACATGCGGGGTTGTAAATATTAAACCAAAATAATATAAGATGTGTCTTGATGTAAAAAAAAAGGGTGTAAATGAGATTAAATTTCCTATGCCATGTACTAAAATATCTCACCCATTTTGGTTCAAAGTGTTTGGGGTTTAAAAATAGACAAGGCAAAATAACACAACATGCGAGGGAATGTAAAAAATCGGAAACAAATATGACTAAACTTGAATTTGTTATTTGAACAACTGAAGAGGAGTATAAATAGGGGTAAGCTGGGACTAAATTCGCTCCTATTGGCTGCAAAATACGTCAGTTAGGACTAAATTCTCTTCAATTGGCTGCTAAATACGTTACCTAATTCACTGTGACCCCCAGAGACTTAAGTGGACCCTGCCACGTGGCAATACGCGTATGCTCCACGTAATTCGCTATATTGTGTAGCGAACTTGACACCATGGCAATTTCGCTTCCCTGTGCAGCGAACTTTGTTGGCCATTCCTGTATTGCCACGTGGCACATTGACTTCGCTTGGTTGGCCAGCGAACTTGTCCGCGTGGCAATTTGATAAATTCTATGCTATCCGTGGCATTCTGATAAATTTTTGGTCAAACGTGGCATTTTGACCACTGTTCCCCGGTTTTAGGGGGAGTATTGTTCTTCATGGTAACACTGATATCCTTCTATATCTAATATATGTATTGTTTGGTTGTTAAAAAAAATATTGATTGACTTTACAACTTTGCTTGTAAAGACAGAGTCACAAAGATCATCAAAGAAAGGAATAATAACTTCTAGCTCTTTCAAACCAATTTTTTGAACATGAGAAACTTAAGACAAAAGAGGAAGAGCTTCATGCAATACAAAACTTAATTAATGGACAAGGTAATGAAATGGAATGAAAATAAAATACTTAGTCAAGTCACTTGGGAGCAAGGATCGGTTGGTTAGCTTGTTCGAGAGCTTGGTTCAAATAGGAAAAATATTGATTCTTTCAAATTCTTTTCAAAGATTAAATGTGAATTTTTTATTTTTAAAGGAGAAATTCCACTATTTATCCTATTTTCTTTACTCAAGTCGTCATGATTATTTTTGTTTCACGGTAGAACAAATCTATACAGTAATAAAAGAACATTTTTCTGGGTACGTGTAAACTTTTGGTGCATTCTTAGCTTCGGATTCCAGCTGGCAGGCTCACAATAAATCTTAGCTTTGGATGCTACATGTCAGCGCCACATTTCATCTCATTTTCTCAGCCAATTCCAAACCTCTGTTGGGACATGCGCACCGCTGAGGCAAAAGGCACCTCTGTAACCAGTATTGAAGCTAACCGCGGAAAGGCAATGGAAAGCTGTCGACACACTCTTCATCATTCAAATTTCAAAATCTTAATCTTTCTCTTTCCCACGCCTCATAATCTGACATTTACTGTGTTACGTTACCTACGATTTTTGGTTCAACAAATTGTTATGTTAACTCTGTTACGTTACCTCACACACAGCTTCTCTTTCCCACGCCTCTTCATCATTCAATTGTTAAACAAATTGGTTCAGCAGTCCCGCTAAATCTTTGGTGAGCATTTTCATCTTCGATCTCCGTCTTTGTGTTTTCTTGGTTATTATGCTTTTGCATGTATAAACTGATACCAAATGCCGGTTGTCTCCTTCTTCACTCTCTTTTCTTTTTCATCTTTTCTCTCTTTTTCCTTCTTTCTTCATCTCCACTACTGGGTTTTCATCTCTTCTTCCTTTCTTCGATCCTTCCACATCTCCTGCTCCCTCAATCTCTTCTCTCTTTCTTTCTTTCTATTTTTCTTAGTTCTCAATTTCTCATTGATGATTTTGATGTGTGTAGAGAAGGAGGAGAAGGATTAACGAGAAAATTAAAGCTTTTGTTTTTTCTTTCATGGGCTCATTTTGGGACCATAGACCGCCATGACCAAACTCAACACTTTTTTTCAGTTCCAGTAAAGGTAAAACAACCAAACCCGATTCTTCTTTTTCTTAAAGTAATTATTTTTATTTTATTTTTTGATTTGTGGCATAATTTTTCTCTCAGGAGTAATTTGTTTGTAACTTAAATTTGGAATAATCAATGTAACAAATCTAATTAGAGCATATATGAATGGTGAAAGGATTCAGGATAAGAAAAAATATTGAACACAATGGATAAGCGAATCATGCTTCTGCTACGTTTCTTACAACATCTCCATTTTCCTCACCTTTCTTGCTTATCCTAGCTTACTATTTCAGCGAATCATGTTTTGTTAAAAGAAAGTACAAACCCAAAATAAATCTTGTGGTAGAGGAGTAAGCGAATCATGCATGTACCTTTTTGTCCTGCTTGAGAGATAGATAGATAGAAACAGAGAAAATATAGTGGATTATTCCTCTCATCTTAGATCTGCGTGTTCTTGGTGCTATATTCATGCATTTTGCTCTACAATTAAGAATTATTTTACTTGCTTCTCATTATTGGGAAGCCTTTTGTTTTATATTCAGATTTTTTAGTTTTAGTTTGTACCTACCATATATGTTTTTTTTATTTAGTCAAGTTAAAATACAAATTCGATGAAAAGGATTGGATGATTTGATCCGATGGTCTTTAACTTTATAGTTCTTCATTTTAGATTGAGAGAAAATATTTAGATTTAGTTTTGAAGGGCTGCATGTGCTTTTAATGCTGAGTGTTATGCCATTACGTTTTAATTTATTTGAATAACTGTTTTATTTGATTGCTGCTTGCTTTTATAGCTCAATAACAAATACATGAGCTTAGTGAGTTTTATCCTGAATGTTTGCTTCACTATGGGTGAGTTTAAGATTCTGTTGCTTCTAATATTCTGAAAATATTTGTTTCCTTATGATGGATTTTTTTATTTATTATAATTGCATTTGCCCCTTCTAAACATGCTACTGCATAGAACAAAATGAGATTATAATTCAAGATTTTCTAACGTGGATCTGAATCGTAGTATTGTTGCTTGATTTTTCCACAGTTGAAGTTGATGTTTCTGTGAATTGTCAATTGTATCTGCTTTACTGTGTCAACAATTCTGATTTGGGTGACTTTCAGGTATGGTGATTGAAGGCGTAGGAGAAAATAGAATGCTGGGACTGAGATTTACTCCAAGGCACAAACTTTCAAAGAGGTTTCTATCTCTAGAAAAAAAAGATTTTTAACTTATGCATAAAACTATTTTTAGTTTATGGGAAAAAATTATTTCATTTTTTCTTCTGTAAGTGTTTGTGGAGAAACTTATCCAACAGGGTCATGCTTAAACAGGGCTTCTTTGGTTATTTATAATCATGTATATCTATAATATCCAGATTTGGAACCATACAAGAGGACTTGCTATTCTTATCTTTACTGTGTTTTACATGGCAATTTTCCTGATAAGAAAAGAATTGAGGAGGATAAACCAGATAATCGCATTCAGGCCTCAGATCGAATTAAGCTGGTATAGTCAAATCACTTATTCCTCTCTTTTTTTAATAAACTTAGAAATTGAAGACAGTACATGTAGATAAAGTACATTCTTAGGAGTTAGGCATGAAGAGGCGTGTATGATGCTGAAAAGAAATTTGATCATTTTTCTTTTGACTTTTCAGACAAATCTTTATCATGAATGATGTCAATGATGGCCCAAAATTTAATAGCAACTAACTATATTTCCAAAAGTTTAATGTAAGATGGACAAACAGAGAATTGGTTTTTGGCCAACAGTGTATGCTTGATTTCATTAATCACATCCATACTGTTGGGACATTGATGACTATTTTTATTTTATTCTCTGTAGTCCCCACGCACAACAAAATTCATTAACTTTTATGCCTAAGTATGGGTTTGATTTGGTTCCAGGACATGGGATACCTCACGAAATGTGAGAAAGCTAGGAAAAACCGAACCCCTACGAATGAAGTCCACAGTACTCTGAAGCAAGAGGTACAATACCAGAACTGCTCATCAATCATCATAATTCTTTTGCTACATATTTTGCTGCTATCATATTTATTGCACTGTGGCCTGTTTATTCATGTCCTTTTTGGTTGTTTTTTTTCTTTTTCGGTACATTACATCTATTATTGAGTTTATGCATCCCGCGAGTGTGACTTGGACCATATTCTTTTAATCATGCTTCTGCTTTGCATAGTGACTCATTATACTTTCTCTACCAAATTACTAGGTATATTTCGTTCATAATAGTTATTTATTTATTGTTAAACTACCCTGTGACAGATTCTACAGCTTGAGAGAAGATTAGTTAGTCTTGGTGACACATGGTATATTTCGTTCACTCATTTCTTTGTAGTTATTAGTAATTAGTTAGTCTTGGTGTAATGAGTTGTTGCATGCGTGTGGCAGACAGATAAGGCTTCAATGCTTGATGAAGCTATTGAATACCTTAATAGCTTCAGCTACAAGTACAGGTCTGTATCTCTTGTATATGCTGCATTTTTGTCTTATTGGTAAGGCTGAAAGCTTCATTTTCTTATGCATTCCTAACTTCAACTGGAAATTAAATGAAATTTTTATTTTGCGAATTTTGATGTTGTAGTTGTTGTTGTCCGTCTTGTCTGCTATTCTTTTGATGTGAACAGAAATATGTACGGGAAACTGCAAAATATAGGAAAATATGAGAAAATCCTAGCTGGAACTGTTGTCTTGACGCCAAATAAATGGTTTTTTACTTGAATGCATAAACTGCTATCATTTATGCTGAAGCTTGCAACAAAGTTTTACTAACATTTGATTTGAAATGCCATTATTTTTCTTAGCCTTAAAGTTAAAAGCACCTGATCCAAGCCATCTTTGCCATGTTCATAAAGAAAGGTAATGATTTTGGTATACTAATATTGGAAAATTGCCCTGTTTTTCAATAGGGAATGTTGGATTAAATTTTGGCCACTAACAAGTGTTGCAGTCTAATAAAAGCACCCAACTAAATGTGCAGGGTTCATGTTACCAAATAGTAAAGGATATAGAAATCATGAATTCATACTCAACATTATAAGTGGCCTTATAGCAGGGTTCTGCTTTGTGTCTCTTGGATAGAATTTCATAGCAGTAAATTTTAATGAGTGAAGGCAAAAAATGAAATCTATATCTACTGTAATAAAAGAACATTTTTTTGCATATGTGTCTCCCTAATATTCAACCTCAGCTTCAGATTCCAGCTGTCAATCTCACGTTCAATGTTAGCTTCCACCTTCACGTGTCCTTTCTAAAATCTGTCTCAGCTTCGTTCCACACCTCTCTCACGCCTCCGAAGCTCCGTTAGCGGCAGGCTAACAGTCACCACCCACCACGAGCCTTCTCTCTCAACTTCTCCCACGCCTCAATCCTCACACTCTCGAAGCTGCTTCTCTTTCAGTCCATGCAATCGTTACCAACTCCTGACATTTTCTCTCAATCCTCACCAACTATGCTTCTTTCACACTCCTTTCAAATTTCAAAATTTGAAATTCAAAATTCTTCTTCCTATACACTTCTCTTTCTTTCTTTTTTTCTTCTTCTATCCACATATAGAAAATCCAACGTCGAGCTTCCTTCCTTCTCCCTCTCTTCTATGTGGGCATTTTTTTCAGATGGAATTGAGGGTGGCAACGAGGGAGAGCACTACCACAAGGTGCTACCATGGAAAATGAGGAGATCCATGGTTGAAGAAGAGACCACGAGGTGCTCCAAGTATACTTACGTTTTCTGTAATTATTTCCTGTTTTGGGGATTTTTTCTCTGTTTATCCCCTCTACTTGATGTATGCATTTTCGTTTAATGAATTGAAATCTCTGTATGTGGGTTTTATTTTGCAAGCTGTTGGCTTTTCTTAACTGGGTCGTGCTTTGTTTTGCCTTTGTGTTTCTTCGTATGCTCAAGGTTTCTTCTTTTCTCTTGGCAGATTCAGACAAAACCCCATCTTCTGGCTCTAAAGAAAAACCCGAGTACTCTCTCTCTCTCCTTAACTCACTCTCTCGTGAACGTGCATTGCTTCCAAACTTTTTGTTTTGTGTTTTGTTATTCATTTTTTTGGATAAGCAAGTGTTGTCAACTTGACTTGCTAGGTAAATAATATATGTTTTAAAGCATATATTAGTTTTAGGTTTATTTGCAAATCAAGATAGAATATCTGGAGAATGAACTTCATGATGAACAAAGGGCTCATAAAGCTGTTATGGCCAGGAGCAATCACTATAAGAGTCTTTTTCATTTTTTTTATTTGGCTTACTGATTGGTGCTGGAATAATTAATTATGCCTCCTTTTATTATCATGGGTTAATGCATGTATCTTGAGGTAGCTCCTAGAAGTCTAGACAAAGGGACTTGATTAGTTTTATCAGTTTTATGTGAAATGAGTTTATAGTATATATTAATAATACTATCCTATATTTTGTTTACAACCTCACTGTTAATTTCAAGTTGAAGTTTGATTAAAAATTATTGTGGTGATAATGTTGATCTAATTATTTTCTTTTTGTAGAGAGTAGCTACTTATATATGTCTAATTTATGATTTTGTAAAATTCAATGCAGGAATTGTCAATTTCAAATTTAAAGAGTTTAATGCTGCAGTTGTAGACCTTTTAGCATGTGTGCAGCTAGACAGGGACAATAAGTCTGCCTATACATATTTGGTGGGTCCTAAGTCTTAACATTTGAATCCTCATTGACTATGGACTTTATGTTGGCTTTCTTGTCTTTCACATGAAAATATATCTTCATTATTTAGCTGATCAATCGTTGTCTTTTCCAGGGTTTAGCATTATCTTCAATTGGTGAATATAAGAAAGCTGAGGAAGCACATCTGAAATCACTTCAAATTGATAGAAATTTTCTTGAAGCATGGGCACACCTGACTCAGGTAGCTATCAACTATCAACCTTATTGTGTAAGGAATGGAGGTAATGAGAAGAATCTCGATATAGTTTGTTACAAAGCAGAGTAACTTGCCTCTCTATATCATTTTATGTCTTATGAGCTCTTAGAAGAATCTTAATATAGTTGCTTCATTTTATGTTTGGATGGGGGATTTTGAGAGAGGAATTAAATTTTTTAGTGAATTTGAATTTAAATTACCATTTATCAAAATTTTGAAATCCTTTATCCTTATCCAAACACTACCAAAATCTTTTTTTTCTCCATTTTATAAAATCAGTTTTTCTTATGCTTTGTGTTTACTTGGTTTCTTTCTGTCATGCTGCATAGTTGTTTCTTATAATCAAGAGAAGCTTGAAGAGATGCAGTGCTTTAACAAAGAACCAGACACTATACAATTTTGTTGAAGGTAAACTCCTTAATTATTATTTTAATATTTCTATTGTATGTAATAAGTGATAATGCGTATATCAACAATTGAATCATGTGTCCAAATCGTGGATGGTTGCTCATAATGTCCATTGAATTTAAAATAGAATTTCTTGCTATTGTCTATGTCAACTTATTTACTTGTATCACATGAACTTCTTTAATAATGGATTAAAAATCATTGCTTAAATAAAATTGAAGGGTTGCATCTAATGTTGATATGCGCTTGTGCTAATTCAAGTATCAGAATTCTTTGTACTATGCTAAAGATGGGTGACCTTTAACTCAATTCATGGGACACATCGAAGTAAGGACACTCTATTAAAAGAAAATTTTCACTTAGATAATAGTTATAAATTAGCGGCTGCTGCTCATTTCTCATGAAACAGGACAGTAGGCTTTGTTTCAGTTAGTCTTGTAATATCATTAGTCCTGGCAATGCTATATTATTTTAATGCATCTTCTTTTAATCCAACTTTTAATGCATCTTCTTTTAATCAAGCTTAACAAAGTAGTGGTGTTTCTGACATTTCAATTTGATTAGAATTTATTTTCTTTTATTGTTGTAATGTTGTTCATGTTCTGGATGTTCAGACTTCAGAGTGTTTCTTTGCAAATAAATAGCTTAAATGTACTGATGAGAGTTTGATTTTTTTTTCTTTTGTTTCTTTGTTTAGGATAATATATTATTTTCCTCCTATATATTTTATATCTTCTTTTAATCAAGTTTCATTCCTTTAAAAATAAGAAGAGTGAGAGAACAAAAAAAAGTGTTAATTCTCTGGTCTCTGGAGGATGGGTCATGGCTGATTTCAGGTTAAGCTGCATGTTTTTCATGCAGAAATGTTTGATATAATTTTGTGATGACATAAAAATAATTGTTCCACATCAAGAGTTGTAGCTTATGTAATGTATCAATTGTAGCTGAATGTGGCAGAAGAGTTAATAATTAAGATATGTCATCTTTGGTAGTAGTGTTATAAGTTTTAAAGTATAAAAAATAAATATTATTTAACTATGTGGCTGAAAGCAAACTCCATGTAGTTTATGACTTTATTTATTCCCTTTCAATCTTAAGTTTTCCAAAGAGTTCTTAAAGTGTATGCTACAAAGCTCTTTGCTAGACTCCCAAAGGGGGGGGGGGCGGAGGGGGCACTGGAATTGTTGTTGCAGCCACAGGCATGGATGGACAAATAAAGGTATCTTCAAAGGAATTGTTTTCATAGTAGTGAGAAGTTACATATTGATGCTGTAAAGTAGCTTTCTTTGTGTGTGTGTTTACTTTTTGGAAATGTTGAACAGACATCTGATAGGGATGAAAGAGTGATCTGTTACATTGTAAATTCAGCTGAATATTGCCACAAAACGGTTAGTTTCTGACATCCTTCATCCAGTGGATATTGAGTAAATGCCTGATTAATGAGTTGCATCATTACTACACTGAATTGGACTAGGCCTTGTTGGCTTGAGCAACTCCTTCAGGCTTTCTTTGTGACAGCAAAGTGCATATGGTTGCTACATTTGTTGGCATTTTCTTTCAACCCTCCATTGGGAATTTTAAGGGTGGAAGAGAATAGAAGCTTTGATCCTCAATACATGGAATATTTGGTTACTGCTAGACACAGGTCACAAGGTCCAAGCCGGGTTAAGATCGTGGTGGTGCCAGGGTTCTATGTTCAGGATAGGATGTTGAGGTGTAGAGTTATTTGCAGGCATAAATCTGCACCATAAATTAAGTGAAATGGAACTTGGAAATTGTTTTAATTTCACTGTCCATTTTATTTAGATTCTCTCTTCTTTTTAAGTTTGTAAGATCCAAATGTATGCGGTAATAATGTATAATTGTTCAAATTGGTTACATCTTCCACACATGACATTTTTATGTTAATAATCTAACATTATTCTTGCTATTTGTAGTCGTAGTATGTAATTTGTTTTTCGGAATTCGCATTACTATGTGATATACACATGTAAAAGTGAAAAGAATAAAATTTGATAAATATCTAATTAAAAAGTTAAGAGAGTTTATTTCTTACTTTTTAAGTTGTATATTTTAATTTATAATATAGAATTTAATAGGAAAAATAAATAAATTATAATAATTAGTATTTTAACCATACCAAGTGCATCAAATAAATAATTTTTAATATATTTCCATTTAATTATATTTAGGATCCTAATTTTTAAACCTTTACAATGACATGTAAGAATATAGTTAGAATTTACTACTTCATTCATTGTAATTTTATTATTTATTATTCATAGTTTTATTTATAAAGAGACTATGCCAAATAACTAGGATAATTTGTCATAAAATTTCACATAAAATCATCTTCCAAAATGTGAATTAGTTTTAAGTTATAGTTTTATTATTTACATTTAATCAATATTTGATAAATAAAGTGTTGACATTTTAAAAGAATAAATATTTTATTTGCTACATGATTGTAGTTTATATATTTATCAAAAAATAATAATTTGATTATTTGTTATAAGATAAACACAATTAATTAATTTAAATTACTTTATCAATAATATCATAAATAAAATTATTCTTAATTATAATAGAGATAACAATTAAAATTAATTTGTAAAAATAATTTTTGTTACAATTAAGTTTTAAATTACTTATTCACTATATTATAATGTAAATTAATTTTATTTTTATTTTTTTATGAAAGAAACTACAATTACTATTTATGGGAAATAATTAGTTTCCATGTCATCATGAGTGAACCGTTACGAAGAAAAAGTTTTAAAAAAAGTATTTTACACATTTATATATCAAACAATCAACAATATTTATAGTTTTATTATTTGAATTTAATCAAGATTTGTAATTTTTAAACTCTTTTTATTTAATTCAATTGTTATGATAACTGCATAATAACAATTAGTTAATATACTTATTAGAAAATTATTTTTAATTATGGTAGAGATAACAATTAAAATTAACTTGTAAAAATGATTTTTATTACAATTAAGTTTTAAATTACTTATTCACTATATTATAATGTAAATTAATTTTAATTTTATTTTTTTATGAAAGAAACTACAAGTATCATTCACTGAAAATAATTAGTTTCCACGTCATCATTAGTGAACCGTTACGAGGAAAAAGTTTTAAAAAAAGTATTTTACACATTTATATATCAAACAATCAACAATATTTATAGTTTTATTATTTAAATTTAATCAAGATTTGGAAGTTTTAAACTCTTTTTATTTAATTCAATTATTACGATAACCGCATAATAACAATTAGTTAATATACTTATTAGAAAATAATAGTTTGATTCTTTGTTATAGGATAAGTAAAATTAATTAATTTAACTATAATATCATAAATATAAATATTTTTAGTTATGATAGAGATACAAATTATAATTAATTTATAAAATGATTTTTGTTTCAAGAAAATTTTAAATTACTTATTCATTATATCATAATGTAAATTAGTTTTAAATATATTTTTTATGATAAAAACTACAATTATTATTTAAGGAAAATAATTATTCACTAACCCATCATGGGTGAACCATTAAGGGAAAAGTTATTTTTTAAAAAGTATTTAACATAATTAGATATCAAGCAATCAAGAATGCTTATTTTTTTTAAATATATATTTTTTAAAATTTTCATCATATAAAATAATGGGTAAATAACATTAAAATACATTGGTGACATTTTAAAAAAAAATAAAAATATTTATAGTTTTAATATTTATATTTTATTAAAAAGACAAAATTAATGTTACAATAACCAGTTTCTGATTTACTTTCACTTCTCATAGTTTTAAACTCTTTTAATTTAATTTAATTGTTACAATAACCTACATAATAATATTTAAATAATATATTTATTAAAAAATAATAGTTTAATTATTTGTTATCGGACAACTGAAGTTAATTAATTTAAAATAATTTATCACGGAGTTTCCATATGGGATAAGCAACATTGTACATTGGGTTATTGGTTAATTGTAATTTTTCCAATTTAACTACATCTATGTATATTATATTTGACATTATCAAATCTTTCTATATATGATTTTTACAAATGAATATTTATATTACATGTATTTAAAATGTATAGCCAACCAAATCAAAAATTCTAATTTTGTTTAGTGTTCCTTAACTACCTTTGTTTGATGTTCAACTTATGTTAAGACGTTTGCATATTATATTTCACATTAACGAATTTTTATTATATATTTTTTTCATTTCCAATTTTATATAATGCGATAATATGCATTTAAATGTATAACTAACCCGTGCATATACGCACGGGTCAAATACTAGTTTATTAATAAAAAGGCCAAAAATCGAACACTAGATGTGTTCTACCAAGCCAACCTCACATAGTAAAAATATGCCAAGAAAGCAAAAATGAAGCTACTAACCAAACCCAACACATGTTGTGAAAGCCGAACATGGATCAGAGACATCAATACTAGCCCACCAAAAGAAACACATGAAGTGATGATTATTTAGAGTGGACAATTGCTTCCTTCAGTCCCCCTCCAATTGCTTCGGAATGATCATTTGATATGGAAAGTGCAGAAAAAAGAAACACTCTTTAGAGTGATTAGTTAATTCAGTTTATAATTCTAGTCCCGAAGAATGTGAATATATATATATATATATATATATATATATATATAATGACGAAATCATGAGTAAGACTTATTAAAAAAGTAGTAAGACTTACACAATTTTGTGAATTTTATCAAATTTCAATTAATAATAGAATAATAGAAAGTGTGTTAGAAAAAGAAAGAGTATATTAGAAGGTGTATCATTAATCAAAGATGTCTAACTAAGTTTATTAAATAAAGTACGTGAATTATTATAATCCTCATACTTATCTTTGATTTTCAAGAATAAAAAAAAATTATTATTATTATTATTTCAAAAAAAAGAGAAAATGTACTTTTAGTATTTCTCAATTATAATCCATACCCATTACAAACAGAAACGAAGTGTCCGATACAACTTTGCATCAACTTCGGGATAGTGAAAGGCTTTAATTTTATTTATTTTTTGTTTCGTTTTCTTTCGCTGTTAAGGATAGTGAAAGTTATTGAATCCAATGACAAGGTGCCTTACTTTGGAGAAGCACAAACCAACTTTCAAGCCATTTTAAAGATTCTTTTATCCAACCTGATCCTAAAGGTACCATTTTATTTCCAATAACCAACCCTAAAATCGTCCAAATGCCCTGAATTTTCAAATGGCATATGCCTTAGGAGAAGGAAACCATTATGGTAATATTTGTTCGGAAGAATGTAGATCATAGAAAACTTATCTGAGATAGAGCTTATTTGGATACAAGATTAAAAGTGTTTTTGAAAGTTTTTTTATTAGAAAAAAATTTATATTTCCAATAAAAAAACTCTAAAAAACACTTGTAACTTATATTCAAATAGATTCATAATACACACAATCATTGGCTGATGCTATAGAAATTTGGATATAAGTGATTATATTTGGACAATTAAAAGATTTATGCACTCAAGCAACAACTCTTTTTATCACAACATATCTTCGATTAAATCAATTGTGTATTTCTCTTCTCTTTCTTTCTTTCAAATTGTAGACAATTCAAGATTGTCCAAAAATACATTTTTCTTTGAATATGGACATATCGACAAAGTTTAGTGAGATTTAGAATGGGATTAGGATGTCTCTATGATTAGCTGAATCAAAGTTGTCCAAATGACCAGTGTAATCATAACATTATATTTAGTGGGAAAATATTGTTTACTTTTGGAGGGTTAGTACTTGTGATGCATTTGGTCTCACAGATGTAGACTCACAAAATCAGTCAGACCCACAGAATTAAATGACTGATGTAAATAATGTTCTCAATTACTTCTGGACAATGTAGACACCACTTGTGGTATGCTAGTGAGTTTCATAGTGCGGAATATTTTGTTGTAACTAAATAGTTACACTATAAGGCCCCACTTCATGAGTTCATGATTATGCAATACAAAGTTGTTGTTGTCTAGGGGAAGGCCACATTCTGGTGATTGAGAAAATAGTTCACAAGTTGTTGAAGTTGATATCCATTGTATCACAGCTGATAGATGAATATTTGTCTTGATCCAGTTGAAATAATTTCTCTTATACAAACAAGTCAGTAGTGGATGAACTGAAGAAATTCTTACATCGGCTAAAAAAGATTTTGAAGTATCACACACACAATAGAGATTTCCCACCATATAATTGATAGATATCCTGAGTGTGTAACAAAAATACTTCAGAAGTAAATCATTTTCAGGATCATTTAGAGACATGAGCATAACAAGTAGCACATGGAGCATAACTATTAGCAGGATATTTGCATCAATAGGTAGACTACACATATCTATAGGGGGG
>CM023943.1:21513653-21535706 GCA_013407115.1 Glycine latifolia
GGGGGGAGGATAATAACGACTAAAGTTGTAATCCTTTGTGATAGCTATTACAAGATTCATAGCCAGCAATAATCCAATAAAACAAATAAGAAAAACAAAATCTTTGATGGAACATAATTATAATCAGTTGATAATTCATATTGGCATCTATACCTATGGATAATGAGAGGTTAGCTTATGCTCAGCAAGTTACTTACGAAATATAATTAGTTCCTAAATTTAATTAAGGTCAAATGTAGGCTGAGTCTCTCTATGATTGTTGGGAGAGATTCAAAAAATTCTTTCAAAAGTGCCCTACCATGCCATATACCAGTGACTCTTGCAGTTGAATATGTAAATGAACATCAAGAGCATCCAAATCTTAGTCTCACCTCATGATTGGTAGAGAAGAAAATAACTATAAAATAAAATAAAATTCTCTTGAAGACTAAAATTAGTTTATCCATAATGAAAATCAAGTTTTTCTTTTTGTTACCATTGTATTGATATGAAGTATTTATCAACTTTATTAATATTTAATTTCCATCAAAGAGTCTAGTTGGTCACCTTTAGTGGAATTTTTTCTTCCTAATAACATTTTTTCTATTCATAAGACTCGAACTCGAGATTTTGCTTAAGGGGATTGAATTTAATACCACTTGGAACAGTACTTTGTTTGTGTTAAAATCTGTTTTTAGGAAAAGGTAAAACATTTTAACTTCTCCTATAATTATAATTTCAACTACTGACTAAACCAGAAATGGTTATGACATCCAGAAATATAATCCACGACGGCAAATGAAGCCGAGCAATCATTTTAGAGAGCACAACTCATTATGAGGAATCGCCAAGGAGACAGGATCTAAGTGTTAGCTTCAACTTTTGTAAGAATGACAAAAGTGAAAGCATAATAAGAGAAATAGGTCCAACATGGAAAACCTGCCATCATCCTATGCTATAGAAAGAAATTAACGTATTTTTCATTGTCTTTGCTTTACCCTCATGAAATCACAACATGGATACCCTCAACTTCAATTCATGTTTATATATAAATTTGTGATTTTGTGTCTATGAGTGCAGATTTGCTTCACCATCTGCTATGAGTGCAGTAATGCATGCAAATTGAATACAGCAATATTATTGTGAAGGCCATGGTATATGTTTTCCAACAATATTTTCAGAATCTAATTCTCAACTGAAACTTTGAGCTATAAAAAAAAAAAAAAAGCCTTTTAGTTACAAGCAGCATATTTTCTGCATGTTCTTTTACAAGGTTAGAATTAAAAGCAAACAAAAAAAACTACGTACCACTTTAATTGCAGAACCTTCTATATTGACCAAATATTCTATCTAATTAGAGCTTTCCCTTTATGCTTTTGCGGCCATTTTAGGACCAGACTAGATGCCATGCATTTTCCATCTCTCTTAAAAGTCTCAATATTCTTGGTTCCTTGCCTGCAATAATGTCAAAAGGCCTAATTTTGCAACAGTTTCTTGCTTAATACCCTTCTCTACTAATCACTCCGGTAAAATCAATAAATTATCCACGAAGACAATCTACCCTCCTCCACATTAAAACACGTGATTAGTTATAAAAAGTTGTTGGCACAAGTGGTTTTACACTTGGGTCTCTTAATTAAGGTATGAGATCAATCCTCGACTTGAACATGGAGTTGCAACTACAGGTCCCATTTTATCCCAAAATTGATTATTTTGATGGAGATAATTAGTTCGATGTCAAATAAAAACTCCAAATACCTCTTATTAAAACAAAATAACACATGGTTAATTTCTTCATTAAATCACTTGCTATATTTTATTTGAATTTAATAAGAATACACTAACTTTTACATTCTTATCCAATCACATATTATCATAGTGATAAATTTTATTAAATTTTTTATAATAATTACTTTACAAATCATGTAAGAATAGATGTATTGGTCTGGTTAACAAACATAAACAACACATTCAGATCAAACAGCGAAAGTAGAGAAATTTTTTTTTCCAGAGGTACCTACCTCCAGTCATTGCTATTGACATTTCTTAAACTTTTAGAGTTTTAACTTTCTAGACCCTCACTCGCTCAAACTCGATGGTGTGTTTTCTAAAGAGAAGAGTAGGCTTGATGATCTAAAACAAAGAGCATCCGATTCTATTTATAGAGCTCTGTCCATCACAAAGCTCAACCTCCATGGGATAAGATCATGGGTTAGTGTGGGTTGAACGTAGCTAGTAAATGAACCACATACTGAAACTGTTATCCCAAAAAAATAGGAACTGAAAAAACAGAATATAAGAAAACGGAAATCTAACATTCTCTCACTTGATCCATTTAACTCAACATTAGTCATAACAAGAAACAAAATATATGAGTCATGACGATAGGTCCTCTAATAGTGAATATTATCTTCCATGTACCACAATATATAAAGTCTCTAAATGCTAACTCTCAACTTAATGAAAATGCCATATATTTATTCCAGATCAAAACTTAATGATATTTCTCAAAATAAATAAATGAATATGTGCACAAAATATATGAGAAAACATCAAACTAAATGAGAGTTAAAAAAATAACAATTGTACTTACAATAAATCATATCATGGAACCAAGTCTCATTCGTACTACATGATCCTTAAAAGTCTTTGGTGTCGTGTCTTTAGTCAAAGGATCGACAATCATCAACCCAGTGCTAATATGTTCAATAACCACCTTTTTTTCTTTAACACGTTCTCTTATGGCTAAGTACTTGATGTCAATGCGTTTACTTTGACGTCCACTTTTGTTGTTCTTAACCATGAATACCATAGAGTTGTCGCAGTACATCTTCAATGACCTAGAAATAGAGTCCATAACTCTATGCCTAGATATGAAACTCTTTAACCATACATCATGCAAGGTAGTCTCAAAACAGGAAACAAATTTAGCTTCCATAATAGAAGTAGTAGTCAAGGTCTGTTTGATACTTCTCAAAGATACAACTCTACTAATTAGCATAAAGATATAACCAGATGTTGATTTTTCTGAATCTACGCAATAAGCATAGTCTGAATCTAAGTAGCCAATCACCTCCAGACAATCAGTTTGTCTGTACATAAGCATGTAATATTTTGTTCCTTGAAGATATCTCATCACTTTTTTTGCAGCTTTCTAGTGGTCAATACTTGAATTACTTTGATATCTTTCCAAAACTTCAATAGTATATGCAATGTTGGGTCTGATGCAAACCTACGTACATAAGGCTTCCAACAACTGAAACATATGAAATATTCTTCATGTGTTTCCACTCAAAAATATTTTTCGGGTACTGACTCAAATCAAGTTTGTTACCCTTCACAATGGGAGCTACACCTGGTGAACAATTTTTCATGTTAAATCTCTCTAAAACTTTGTTAATATAGGTCTCTTGAGACAAACTCAAAATGCCTCGAGATCTTTCCCTATGGATCTTAATATCAATGACATAAAATGATTCTCCCATATCCTTCATATCAAAGTTCTTTAAGAGAAATTGTTTCACCTCATATAGCAAATCTTTATCATTAGTTGCAAGCAAAATATCATCCATGTATAACATAAGAAAACAAATCTTACTCCCACTGAGATTAAATTTTTGTGTATAATTTTATGATTATTACAGATAGAAAATTATAATAAATAATATATGCATATAGTTATTCAATAAGCTCATTAATATTAATGTGCACAAATTATTTATAATATTGTATGCTTAAACAAATATCATAAATAAACATACAATTTAAATAAATAAATAATTTAAACACATAATTCATAACTCAAAGAATTTATTACATATGATATGAACCAATACGGGATTCATTGTTTTTACATATTGTCCTTGAAAAGGCTTCTTGTTAAAACATAAGAAATAGGTGCACGCCAAGTGTTTGACAAAGAGAAACAAAGATAAAGACAATATGAAGAAAAATGCAGAGCAAAAATAACGAAATTAACATGAACAAAATGTTAAAGAAAATTAAACAAAATGCAAAGGCGTGAAATACATGAAATGGAAGAAGACACCACACCTTATGAAAAGTGATAAGTCCCGTGAGGATTCGCCACAAAGATTATACAAATATTTGATAAGAATCAATGTTTGATCCAATTAAGAATCCAAGAGAAACTTCCTCTCACTTTAAAAGTGCAAAGTTTTTATTCAATTCAAAGATGAGTACATAAGACAAATGAATGATTATTTATAACTAACAAGTTATGTCTCTCTTATATTTCTCTCGAATGTGGGACTTTAGTCACATAAATTTATACTAAAAAAAATCTAATTCATGTTGAACTTCATTTTTCATCATCATAGATGCATAATTAGGACTTGAGACTAGAAATGTGACTTGCAGGGATTCTTTAGAGCTTTCAAACGCATCAAAGAACACCTAAAATGGACATCTAGAGCTCAAGTTATGTTCAAAATATTGAAGATATCTAGACTCTTCATTTATTGGATTCAAGGAAAGGTTGATATGTTGACCAAATACTTGAGAAAGGAAGTGGTTCACTTCATGATCCAATGTTTCTTGTACTTCCTTTGATTTTGTTCTTGTCATGGAGCCTCGCAATTTTTCATGACAATTCTTCGTGACAATTTTATTATGTACAAAAACTTATTGAAGAAACAATTTTATCAAGAAATTTTTTTATATCAAGAATAATTCTTTATAAGGAGTTGCTCTTAAACGAATTTAAATTTTCTTTTAAACATTTAGATCTAATCTTATTTTATTTCAAAATTGTAATCCAACTCAAATCATGGAGACGCGGCTGAAAAAAAAACTCGGATTAAATTATATGTGCTACCTGTGACTAAACTGAAGATTAGTTCCATAATGAGTTTGATTAAGGAACATTATGGGATATTATTGAGAGTCAGATATCTTGATTAAGTCATGGACACACTCTGAGATATTATTGTTAGTCAAAGATCTTAATTAGTAATTACAACGGTTTGGGAAAAAAGAATTTAATTCACCTCGTAAATTAACCGACGCAACTCATGTGAGGTAAACTTGCAATCAAGGAGTGTAAGGGACTTGTGTCTAACATACAAATCTGTCCAACTCAATTGATATTTTTGTAGGTTGAATTATTGAGTTGGATGGTTTTTGTTTAATTAACACATCCAAATAAATTAGCATGGGATAATGGGTTCACGAGTTTTAAATTTGATTAAATTCAATCCAACCAGATTATATAATAAATATATAGTAGAAAATAATAATTGATTAAATTTTTTATGTCGTATGAGAGAATATGAGTAATTAAAAGTAAAAATGTGAGTTGTAAAACAATTTTAATGATTTTATTGAATACTAAAATTTGAGTTGTATAATAACGAAGCAATGAAGTAAAATTTGAGTTGTAAAAATGTTGTGTAAGTTTTATCTAGTAGATAAAGATTAATTACAAATAATTTTTTTTTATCAAATCAACTACAATCGAATCAATATAAAAAAAAGATAATAATATCATTTGATTATAAATGTTAATATTTATAACCTTTAAAATAACAATAATATATTATAAAAGAAAAAGATATTAACAAAAGAAACAAATATTTTGTTTAAAAAAAATAAAAATTATAATTATTTCAATTGATGAAGACTATAAAATAAAAATAATATTTATAAAAAAATAGTATATTTGTCTAAATAGAAGAAAACATATATTATTTTAGTAATAAATACTAAAAAGAGAATAAAATGTTTTTTCAATAAATAAAATAAAATAAAAAATAAAAATACTATAATTTCAATAATCAAAATCATTAAACAAAATAATTAATTTAATATTAAAATTATATATATATATATATATATATATATGTATATGTATATTAAAAATAGAATTAAAAAATCAGGCCAAGGTACCCCTCTAGCATTTGTACGTCCGCCCTGGTAGCTAACAAAAACGTAAATAAAACTTAAACCAATTAAATTGAGTTAAAAAATTAAACTAAATTTGATCTATCTTGAGTCACTTATACCCTATTGGAATCAACACTCAAAAAATACGAATAAAAAATTGGTTGCTAACCCAATTTTTAATTTTATAAAATCGTGGACACTTATTTATTTTATTTTGAAATTTTATATCACATTTAAAAAAGGCGTTCAAAGATAAGGATGTTTATCATTCTGGATCAATCTAACAAATTAGATAATACGAATCAAACTAATTAAATTGTTTTTTTTAATTTAGATTGGAATCGAATCGAATCAATTGAAAATCCATATTTATTGGTTTGAGTATCAAAATTACACTTTTCAAATTTGAACAAAACTAATTATATATCTATTATTATTTTTATTATTTTTTAAGCTTAACTTACTATTGTGTGTGTTTTGAATCCTTTCATAGGGTTTCACAAATATTGTGTTAGCTAATTTGATTTATTTTCTTTTTCTTATTATAGATTGAGTTTTGTGATTTAATCAATTAATGATCATGTGTTCTTTTTTTTTAAATTATGCTGTTGTTTATCTAGTGTAAGTCAATTACACTAAAATATGTATTTACATTATTTTATGATAACATTGTTTGTCAAATTTTGGAAAAAAATCATGTTATTTTAATTTTTTTTATCAAAACACAATTACTTTTTATTTTTTATTTGTTAGATATTCGATGATCCGACTTCAACAACCCATTTATATTGGATTAGTTTCATTCGAATTAGACAAAAAAAATTTAAATCAAACCAAACCAATTAAAATTAGTTGGTTCTAATTTTATTTTTCCTTAATTCCAAATTAATCTTACCAATAAATATCCCTACCTAAAGACGTAACATGGTAGTAAACTTAGTCAAGTTATAAATAATTTTTGCTATATCCACTCTACCTTTTTACTAAGTATACTCCCATTTTTTTATCATATATGCTACTTATACTCCTAAGAGTGATATTATTATTATTATTATTATTATTATTATTATTATTATTATTATTATAATAGAATGTACTTTTTAGAACAATATTTTCTTTTTAACATTCTAAAAGGTACTTTCTAAAATGTTAAGAAAAACATCAAAAAAAATTCAAGCTGAACATTGGACCATTAAAGACCTCATATAAAGGAAAAATGTACAACAATGGAACGATTAATGTGGATAAAACATATAATTGATATTTGTCTTTCAATCAAAATGACTCTAAAGGTGATTTACTACAAAAACTTGGACAAAAATAATATCTAGTCATAGGGTGCTACATTATTTTGTCTTGGGTTAATTCTGTTTGAATTGAGTAAGATCGTTACAAGTGATAAAGTGATGAGTTAGTTTTGAAATTTAATCTAGAGATAAAAATAAATTATTGCATATTAAGAAAGATAGATGGTTAAAAAGATCAAATATATAAATAAGACTTAAACATGTTTTTCATACTTGTAATATAATTCATTTTAATTTTATTACCTAAAGTTTACTTTTTAAAAAAAATTTACTACCTGTCACATTTTCACTTAATTGATCATATGACACTATGTTATATGATCAATTAAGTGGAAATGTGACATGTTAACAAAGTGCTAATCCATTGCAAAAGTTTATGACTTCCTTCATTCCAAAATAATAGTTGTCCTAGATTATTTTGTACAGATAAAAAAAGCAATAAATAAATGAAAGAGAGTAATGATTATATAAAATTAACCAATCAATTTTGTCCTTATACTATAAAAAAAATATGTGAATTTAATCTCTATGCATTAAGCATTAACAACCAAAGGACCAAATAAGGATTAGATCCACCTATTCTTTAAAGTATAGGAACCTCAATTTGAAACAACAGGGATTAAAACCAAATTTAATCGCAAACACATGGAACAAAACATAGTTTATATATTTTTTAATTCTTTTGACAACAACTTCATCTTGTCCATATTTTCAAAAGTCATTTGGTTCCTAAATGTTAACTTAAAGTACATTACACTTACACCCCATGTGTTTTTTCCATATTGCACTCGATATCCCTCTTTTTTTACACCCTACAAAAAACTCTTTAATTGTTTAGCTCACATTACACTTAGACTCCCCTCCAAACACCGTTTAATAATTTAATAGAAAGTAGGCACATGTTGGTCACATGACTTTTAATTAAAATTTATGTTTAAAATACCTTCATCTTCTTCCTCAAAATCACATCTTGGGTTTTAGAAACCATCGTCTTCTTCAACAATCCCTCTTCACTTATCATCACCACCTCCTTCTCCTCTGTCTCCCTCTTTCACAACAACATCATCTCTTCCTCATCATCGTCGTCCTCACCCACCAACACGGCGTCTGGGTGCACCTACTCCCGTCGAAGCAACCACCACCACCGTAGCCACCGCCTCCACTGTAGCCATTGCCACCATTGTAGTTGTCGTCGCCGCTGCCATATCCACCTCCATCACCTCCTCGTCCCCTGCCATAACTTCGGCCACCATCACCGCTGCGTCTAGTTCTCTGGACACTAGCGCTGTCAGGTAAAAGTAATTTATAAAAAGGGAGGGGTATCGAGTGTAATTTGAGAAAAATACAAGGGGTGCGAGTGTAATTTACTCTAACGAGGAATTTCGTCTGCTCAGATATTTCAATTGACGTTAGTTAACAATGTTAACAGAAGGGAGTAAAAGTAATGTATAAAAAGGGAGGAGTATCGAGTGCAATTTGAAAAAAACACATGGGGTGCGAGTATAATTTACTCTTTAACTTATCCAAGCATTATGGATACAAAAATTGTTTTGTTGAAAGCGACAAAACTCACTCGAATGATCTCTATGCCTTGAAAGGAGCTAGACTCCAATCATCGATTAAGGATATTTTTTTATGAAAAAAAGTGAATTAAATTATAATTTCTACCAAAAAAATTAAATGCCAATTCACATTTTTTTTGTAAAACTCTAATTGCTTTCTCAAATTTCTTTTAAAAATGTTATTTTTAGTGTTTCTCCATAAAATAAATTTCAGATTGATTTTGGGGTTACCAAGATTTTTTTTCTTTTGTAAAGAGACTAAAAAGAGAGTTTTTCAAAATCAAGAGACTAAAAAAGACATTTAAATTTTGGAGACTTAGAGTCCCAAATTTAATATATTAAAAGGCTTAAATATGTTTTTCCTATCTGAGATATATCCCTTTTTCAGAAAAAAAAAAAGTTATCCAATTTTTTATTATTTTATTTTGCCACTTGACACTTCTAATTTTTGGACTATGATACATGTCGTTGGTGTTTATTCATTAAGTGATAATGTGGTAGATACAAGGTCACATCATTATCATGTCAATTAATAATAAACTCTTATTTATTTGTTGTTGTTAGAGTCAGCTTGGCCGATACTAACTTCAGATTTGAGATTATTGGTTGAAGTAACAAATTTTTCTTATGCTTAACAACACCGTATAAAGGAACCACGCCACATAGTACTCATATTAGTAGTGTACACACTCATGAATCCATTTTTTTTATCTTGAATGCTATACACTAGAAGACATGTGAGATTTCAATTTCTTCTCTTCTTGGGACTTCATCGCAGATCGATGCAACTTCACTGACATTTATTGCGACTCCAACAAGGTCATCGTGCTCAACCTCGACAACCCATGGCAGGTTCCCTTGGTCTCACCGGCCGCCTCAACCCCGTTGTCAGCAAGATCTATGTACTCAACTACTCGAAAAGTTCACAATCATTCCTTGTCGATCATCTCCCTGGATCCTCTATGATTTGAAGAACCTCATATTCCTCGACGTCAACTACAACTCCATCTTCGACAAGCTAACTTCATTTCTGAAGTTTGTGTCGGCTTAGTCGACTCTAACAACAACAATAAAAATAAGAAAAATATGTTATCAGCTTACATGACAATGATGTGCCAGTGATGATGTGACATTTTGTCTATCACATCATCACTTAATGGAGAGACACTAATGACACGTACCAAAACCAAAAAACCAGAAACATTGACTATCAAAATCAATTTTTTTTAGATAAGTAGCAATCTAAAATAGAAATACATCTCTCGTAGGAAAAATATATTTAAGTCATATTAAAAACATATTTAAACTTATATTTTGTTTACAAGTATTTATCATTTAGGAATAAAAAAACATTTGTGCTTAACAAGATGTATCATTTTTAATGAAATTGTGAGCATATTTTTTTATGAAATATATTTTAATATAAAGGATACTTATTTTTTTATCTTGTCATGAGAACACAAAATGTTAATTCTGTATCCATTGTCTGTCTATAAGAAATAAAGTTAAATAAAAAATATAATTAATGTTATATTAAAAATTTAAAATAATAATTATTTTAAAATAATTTTTTTTCTTATACGATAATTACACTAAGAAAAAAAGAGTAACAAGAAGCCGAACAAAGAGGTTCGACCGGGACAACTTTATGATAATAAAGGACCACTATTGCGCAAGGAATCTTCCAGTAATGGTAGAAGTGTCCTTATGTTACAGTATACTAGAGATAGATTTGGGTGATAAGGATTCTATATACTGTACTGAGGATGAGGCAGATCTTCAACTATGTATCTCTTTTTCTCAAAGATTCTTTGAATGGAGTAATTTTAAGCCAATGATCACGGCTAAGCTCATTGCCTATCTTTGTGGTTCGGATCCAGAATGACCATGATTGATGCAACTTGACAGTGAGATTACATATATAAACCTAAAAATGTTTTAAACCCTCTAGAAAGCGCATAATTTACCTTAATAAATTAACCAATATCTTTATAAATTTTGGTCGTACGTCAATAGAATTCATATCTTGATCAGAAGTGTAATGAAATTGGTCGTACGTCAACTGGCATATTATTGATTTTTTTTAAAAAAATGTTTTTAATACTTGTAATTTCACTTTTTCTTGTTTTTAGTTCATGATGTTTTATATTATCTAATTTAGTCTTTATATTTTATTAAAAATGTGTTTTTAGTTTCTCCACACTTATTTTTATAAATGACGTTAATTTTATCTATTAGAAATGATTGCGAGGATTTCTTGTTTTAAAATTAATTACAATGGCATGAATTTTTTTTAAAAATTTATTAAAATATATTTCCTAAATACACCGAACCCTAATTCTTAACGATTTCATTCCTGTCTTTGTTTCCACCTTTATTATTCAACAATTTGTATTGCAGATCTATGAGTTTTTGCATGGTTTCTCATCAATATCTATACGTTGGAGTTGTGGTTCAAAATGCACAATTTATTCTTCAAAACTAGGACGAAAGAAATGTGCATGTGAGAAAAAATTGTTGTCCTTGAAAGCAATAACCAATAGTAACCCATTTTCTAAGAATTAATACCATTTGTAAAAAAATATGTGCATAGGGACTAAAAATACATGTAAATAATAAAGTACAAAGACTAAATTAGACAATATAAAATTTCGGACTAAAAACAAGAAAAAACAAAAAAATAAGAACTTAAAACATATTTATCCCTAATTTTTTTAAATAAATAATTTAAGTAAAAAAATTGACGTTATGATTTATTTTAAAATAATATATATTAATTCATGTGATGTGAAACAATACCCAAATTGAATTAATAAACAGTTTAAATTTATACTAACATTTTAACTCATGCAAATGCATGAGATAGATATTTTTATAAATAATTATTTAATTATTTAAATTAAAATAAATTTATTATATTCTTTCATTGAATCAAAGAAATATAAAAATATTATTTAATTTAACTGAAATTGAAAATGAAAGAATTATCATAATGAGAATATATAATTAATATAATTTAATTTAAATTAAATAATATAATCGTGTTAATAATAGTTTAAATTTGTAGAAAACATAAAATCTCATTTTGGTAAAATGTGTATAAAGATTTCTATGTGACTTAAAAAAAATATAGAATGAACTAATTGAGAGAATTTAACAAAAGTTTTTTTTAACAAATATTCAGATTTATTAGGGAAATTTACGGCTAAGAATAATCCACAAACCTGAAGTGACGAAAACTAAGGCAAAAAAAAAAATACAAATTAATAAATTAATTTGAAATTTGGAGTATTCTTTAAACAAATTTGAAAAAATGGGGCACTCAAATACGCCTAATTTGGGCGTGTCTCCGTCTGTCGCTAATTCGGTCGCTAATACTTTTTTAGAATATTGGAGGTTTTTTAAAAATCCGTCTCTAATTCGATCTCTACTTCAGTCGCTAACACTTTTTTACAGAATATTGTATTTTTTTTAAATGTGTTACGACCACAATATTGTGATTTTTTAATTTTTTTAAACTGAAAACTTTTAAAAACTTACAATATTAATTTTGGTAAATAAATATACAAAAAAATTACTTAATTTGGACTAATTTTTTATTAACTTTGTTGTTTTTATAACTGAATTCCATAAAAATGGTATCTATTTTAATTTTACGAAACATTTATTTTCATGAAAATAACTTGTGTCTTGTGTCTAGATACACTTTTTGAGTTTTTGATTTTGGTTCAATTTTTTTTTAAGATTTGAGTCAAAATTCAATTTAATCTGTTCAAATTAATTATTGTATATAATTAAATATGCATATAATTTTTAATTCACCCATGATTGTTTAAGTTGATGTTTTTATTTTTACATCTTAATGTATGCAAAAAAATTAGCCCAAATTAGGTTTACGATATGTCTTTCAAACGGTCATAGCTCAAATTAGGTGTACGATATGTCCTTCAAACAATCATAACTTTTGATAGAAATGTTCGATGGAGGCGTACGATATGTCAAAACACTCGAAATTCAGAGAAGTAATTAAAAAAATAATATTAAATCAACTGATTAAATAATTAAAAAAGTAGACAAAAAAGAAATTTTTGGATGATTGAATCTTAAATCCTAATTTTAAAGCACTTAGAAGTGTTTTTTTGGAAAAAAATAGTTGACCAAATCCCTCTGGGTATTTATTAGGCCTTCTCCTCTCAATTTCGAGCGTTTTGCCACTGGTTTTGCCTCAATTGGACATTACAGTCAAAAGTTATGATTGTTCAAAGTTCGCTTAACACTGCTCATCCCTGACACGTTTCATAACCAGTTGAAACACGTCAAATCTAGGCGTGTTTAAACACGTCCAATTTAGGTGTGTTTGAGTGCCCCATTTTTCAAATTTGTTTCAAAAATACCTCAAATTTCAAATTAATTTATTAATTTGTATTTTTTTTTTTGCGCAAAAACTAACCCAATCACTTTGGGTTAAGTTCATTGACTGTTTAGGTTGAAGATGACATAACCCAAAGTATTGCAAATTTGATATTTGTTTTACAATTAGTTTGAGCTTGATAAACACTTTATTATCTTTGACAATAGTTGATATCATGATTGAGAATACAAATGTACGTTAGATTTAGTAAACTTTAGCGTCTGTTAATAAAAATATTAACTTTTAAAAAATTTAAAATAACTTTAAATGTTCAAATTCCATTGACCCAATTCAAATTAATGCATTTGTAGTTTGAGTTAGTTTGGGTTTAGTTTCTCAACAAAATCACACATACTCAACTTGTCCAATTTTTATTAGGTTGGATAATGAACTTAGTCAAATCTCAAATCTAATTGAATTCAATTGGTGAACATCTCTAAAATTAATATGACAACAATATATTACTTTTTTAAAATAATATTTAACTTAAACCAAAACTAAGAGTATGTTTATGAATGAGTTAACTCCAACGCAATGGACATTCAAATGAAAGCTTTCCTCACGTTGCTTTTACGTTTTTGTTTTGAAAAGTCCAATTTTTTCATTAAATGCGGATTGAACGTGTTTCTAAACACACTTTAAGCCTTCTTTTTCTAGAGGGGATTTAACATTTAGTACCATAAATTACAACAATTTATGCACACATTACTCAATCGATTTTACTTCCTTAATACCAAAACTGAACCTCATATGCGCCTCTTATATATATGAGAAGTATACATCAATTACATTTAGTTATACAAAAATATCAAAATATTTCCCAAAATTTACACCTAAAAGTCTTGGAAACATAAATGTCTTATCCTTTTCAACGGGTAACCATCCTTATCATTACAGCATCGAAAAGATCTTCTAAAGAATTATGAGCTATATAAAGTTGAAGTACAAATTTCCTATATAAACCATTATTGAAGGCAATTTCTAAATATTGAGCATCAATTTTAGGTTCTTCCAGCGAATATACTACAATGAGGCCCTAAGCCTACTTGCAAGATGTTGGAAACCAAAACAATTCCATAGGGCGGGGGCAGTCTAAACCAAATTGATACCTTTAGACATAGCATCGCCACACCGACCCCTTAAATATATGGTGCTTTTCTATGCTTTTAGTGTTATTCCAAATTTCCTCATAAAAAAATAAAAATAAAGTGTTATTCCCAATTCCAAAATTCAAACTGACATTTTAGCCTTTCACTATATAATTCTGTCATTTTAATTCTTGTTTGGAATCAACATATATATACATTTATTTATTTATTTATTTAAATAGTAATAAACCTAAATGAAGTATGCTCAAGATTGTGGTGTAGAACGTTACTAATCACATTCATTGCACGTAGGACACTGAATAGTTTGTGGTGTAGAATGATTGTGATTTTTCAATCAGCCCCAAGTTTCTGTAGTCTGTGCTTGAGAATCAACAATGAAGAAGTGATGGTTATAATTTTTTTATAAAAAAAAAGAGTATTCCAATACAAGAAATTGAAAAGCAGTAATCACTATTACAGGTAAAAGAATGGTATGGTATCTTGTAATTGCTTAAAAGAAACAGAGAAAATATGATGAGTATAAGGAAGAAATTGCAAAAGTTGGTTGTAAAAATAAATTAAAGCAACAACTGCTTTTTAAGATTTGGGAGAAGGATTAGCAGTAATTAATTAAATTTAGCAGAATAGGACCGGTTACTACAGTTTATAGCTTGTATAATTTTCAATTTACTCTGACTTTACAAAATAGCATTCACTTTATTTTTCTTTAAATGAAGTAGAGAAAACTAAAATAAATTATTTTACAAAGTTATGAAGTAAAGTAGGGATTTTGTAAAGCTAAGGATTAGAGTGACCGACACTTATACAATATATCATGAACTAAAATGAGTGTTTACTCATCCATCATCATATAATTTTATTTTTATTTTTTTTAATCTTTACTGTCAAAAAGCTACACTTTTATGTTTTCCCCTACTCAACAAATAAGTGGCCAAAAAACTTATGATTATCTTTCTGTATCATGGCATACTCAAATTAGCCTTTCAGGAACAGTGTTCTGGTTTGGTCATCTTGACATGCAGAGTTTATAACAATTTTTAGAAACTAGGCTAATGATGGTATCTGTCACCTTATTTGTCTTTCTCCTACCCAAGATCAACCATATGAGTTAAAAAGATATGATTGTTGATGTTCTTTACTTAACAAGTATAAAAGCCAAACAAATGAAAAGGCCAGCTAGGCTCAACCCACGTGCTAATCCAGAAGAGGGTAAAACTCCAAAGTGTTCCTGTTTTGATGAGGTTTGACAGAACTTATTAGAAGCAAAAGATAACTATCCCTACACTACAACTTGCTCTTAATTAGTTCTGCTTCATTCCAATGGCCTAAGCCCTAAGGTAACAGCAAAAGACAAAGCAAAGTATCGTGGGAGATATTTTATATATAATCGTATATAGCAGTGGTGCATTTGTTGGCATTTGATGTGGTGATGTAATCCATGAAACTATTTTTGACATAAGAACAATGGAAGGATAATAAAATATTATTATTTATTTCCGTACCAAATATGGCCTCCTCTTTAATTTCTTCCTCACATGCAGGTTCCTATAATGATTTGAATTATTTGACCACTTGCATGTTACATGATTTTCAGACTACTTATAATGGACGTTGCATATAATGATATGCTTATCTGTTTCCTACATGGCCATGACCATGCTCCAAGGTTATTCCTCTTACGTAATCACAAGACACAATGCTTAAGCTAGCTACAACTTATGTAGTTGCTATGAAAAACATATTCACTTGCTTAGGTAATTTTTTTATTTATTTACATAGTATTTTTTTAGTGCATATGACTAAAATCAAACAAATTAATGGGTAAGAATCAAAGACGGTAGCAGGAGTTATAACTGATAACAGTAATGCACTCACCCAGCTCAACAAATTGAATTAAACAGTACCAAAAGATTTTAAACAGTCGCACAAATTAATCTTAATCATAAACCATGAATGAAGTAAAGGGAAAGAGGGGCCCCAACAGTAAACTATTGAATAATCTTTCCTCGGAGTAAAAAAGAAAGAAAAACAAGAACAATAATTGTACGAACACAAGTGGCCAAGCAGGAGTGTTGGAATGCTGTTCAGGACAAAGTATAGATACAAGATCACCAAGCAACATGAAAACACACGAGCTTTTAATTTTCGTATGCAATCGAACTGTTTTGAGCAAGATATATTGTGGTTGTTTGTGTTTGTGGCATGCGTGGAAGTTTTTACACCGATTAATTATCATGCACAGAGTTACATAGTCCTCACATACTCACATGCAAGCCGTTGGATAACACTTGGTCCCACTTTTAACTTTTTTTCTTCTTCTTTCAAGTGGTCCAAATTATGCACATATCTCACATAGTTTGTTTCCCTTTTGTACCTGCTTTGGATTCAGTGGATTTGAGCCTGGACCCACCGAAGACCCTGCAAGTAAAAGAATAAAATAAAGATAGGCATTAGCTGACCTATCAGATAGAGTGTTGTTCTGCATACGTTCTTATGTTTTGAACCACAACCCATGTTTGTGTCTATTTGCTAAACTACTTGATATTTGCTAAACTAATAATACTAATTACAATATCTACAAAAGTATAGTTTACGGATTTTACATATTGGTTATAAAGTCTGGTTTGGAAGAGCTTATTTCCAATTCATTTGGACTAATTTTATGTCATAAGTACTTGTGTAAGTATTTGAGAGAGTTTACTAAAGAAAAATTATACATGGACATTTAATATGTCAATTAATACCTACTAAGAGAGAGATAAAAGTGAGAAAAATATAGGTATTCTGATATAATATGTCCGTAAGTTGTTTTGGGCTTATTTTAATAAGCTTTCCTAGATAACTTATAAAACAGCTTATAACTTGTATAAAATTGTTTAACACTATTTTTACTTATTTTGTAAGACTTTAATTAAGTTGTTTATCCAAGCGGCCCTAAATTTACAAGCTTCAAACTTAAAAGAAAAATAAGATGTTCACTCATATGATGTGTATAAAATAAAAGTAGGGGAAGGGTAAGAGGAAAACACACAGAAAAAAAAAAAGTTTTGAAAAGCTCTTGGTTAGTCATATCAAAACATCCACTCGTTTTTACTGTATGAAGATACTGATTCTCAAACATCGCTGCTGCCCAATTTCTTGGGCCTTCTGAATTCCATGGTTCCTAAGAAGACAAATCATAATAATTCTATTTCATTTTGGCAAGATTTTGATGCCAACTGGCACTACCCCACCTAATAAACCTTCCATTTGTGCTTATAAAAGGAGCAGGCAATGCTACCTCCCAACACATCAACTCTTCCTTGAGTCTGATCACCACACACACTACTCTTCAGCCTTTTCATATTTCATAACACCCCTTTGCTACCAAACCAATTCAGTGATCTCTTTGTTTTGCTCTTTCCTGAGTTTGAAAACCTTAGAACCATTTCAGTACACAACACGTTCTGTTCCTTAATGGCATCCAGTTCAATCTCAGCCTCAGGCTCATGGAGTGTTAAGGACAACAAGGCCTTTGAAAAGGCTCTAGCTGTTTATGACAAGGACACCCCTGACCGTTGGTACAATGTTGCTCATGCTGTTGGTGGCAAAACTCCAGAGGAAGTGAAAAGGCACTACGAACTCCTTGTTCAGGATGTTAAGCATATTGAGTCTGGACGTGTGCCATTCCCAAATTACAAGAAAACTACTTCAGGGTCAACTGATCAGGAGGAAAAAAGGTATCATTCTCTTTATACATTTTGTTTTGTTTTGTTTGATCCGTATAAGAATAGAAAGCAGATATCAAGAGAAGTTTACAACAACCAACGCATCTTACTTAACCTAGATCTCTTTAGTCCTTGTACATTTAATAGTTTCATATTCCTACATGATGCTTTTCAAACAATGCTGCTATCTCTGCAAGAATAATCTTTTTTCCACAAGAAAGCAGAAGTTTATGCAATAGTTAAAATTAAGCAAATGCTAACCAACCAGTTTCCTTGGTGTACTAGTTAAGGAAGCAGAAGGAGCTAGTTTTTTTTTTTTATAATTAAAATATGTAAAAATATGATCTCTTATGATTTTAAAATGTGTTCTCGCATTATTTTTAATAAAACATTTATGCTTTTAACTCATTTCCATACCGGGTGCTCCTAACTGATTAGTAAAACTCTTAAAATTATGCCTAAAACAACTATGCACCCGACAAATTTATTTGATCTTCATGACTCTAATATTTGATTTTCTTTCTTTCAGGCTGAGGAATTTGAATTTGAACCTCCAGTGACCCCCATCAAGAACAACAAATTGATTTTCTAATTTTCATATCAACCAACATCTTTAATTTCCAGCATCCCTGGTAGTACTACCTGGTGTTATGTCACACATAATTGCTAGTGCAATAGCATCTTAGGCTATATTAGTTATCATAAGAATCATATGTCCGATGATTCCATCTGGTACTTTCTTGTCGTTGAAGCTTCCTCTTGAAAGAGTCAACGACCGTTTCAGTTCCTCATCGTCCTAAATAAATTTATAATTTTATAGTATGCTTAATTTATTATCATAACGTTTTTTTATTTATTTATTGGCAACTTTACTATTATAACGTACATCAGTTACCTTATTCTTGAATAACACAGAGCAATTAGTTCCCTAAAGGAATCTAATCCCAGTGATGAATAATCAGTAACTACTGGCAAAATATTTTTTTTTGGTGAAACTGGCAAAATAATTAATTGTCAAGAAAAAGAGACACGTAAACCTTTTTACTAGCATGCCATTTATAAGTCACTGGCACTGTGCTGATTTTGGTTTTTCCATAATAGGAACATTATTATAGAACTGGAATTACTCATACATGTTCTCTATGAAACCATAGCCATTAGAACCCAAAATGATCAAATAGGCGGGAAAATTTGCTTTAAATTAAGGGCTAAGCTTGAAAATAAAAACTTGATTAGTAACCAAAGTTTGTCATTCCTTTTGGACCACAAAGTACTGCAGTAACATGGATTCTTTTTCTTTTTTTAAACAAAAAACATGAATTCTTTTTTTAAGACAGTGGTTTTATAGTAAGTACTGAACACCTTGTAGATGCAATCATTGCCTGAATGAGGTTTCTATAATGCTTAATTAATAGTCGACTAAAAATGACATGGAGAGGAAAGAAATAATAAAGGACCAGACAAGATTAAGAGAAAAAAATAGAAAAAAAAATTCTCTCTACTTATTTATATAGATAAAAATAGTAGAAATAAATACATTATATAAAAAAGTTATATTAATTAAAGAAGTAAATTTAACTTGTAGAAATTATACTTTTCATTATTTTTCTTAATTAACATAAAATTATTATTATTTAAAAACATAAACAAAAAAGGATTGATTCTCTCTCTCTCCATTACATGTCCCATTTAGGAAAAAATATATATTTGGAACCTGGAACCCACAGCATCATTTCCTTCTTACTTTTTCTCTCAAAAATTGAAATTTGGTATTTCTATATATCTAAATGTCATTATAATAATGCCAGAAATATGAAGTAGAAGAAGAAGAAAAAAGAATAATGATGTTTTATGCATATATTATTAATAATAAGAACGTTGTTTTATGCTGATGTTTTCAAAAAGTTAAAAATATAATACATCTTGATTTATTGAGTTATAGAAAAATCCAAAGTTGTTCGTATTAATAATAATAATAACAATAATAATAAGTTCAATTAAAAATTTATGATATAATGACGAAATTTGAAGAGATGTCATATTCCAATACATTTTAAACTCTTGTGTTTAAATTTTATTGGGTCATTTAAACATAGAAATCTGTTATTGCATGGCATCAAATATATCAATTAATAAAGAATGAAAAGGCCCGTTTCCCTGTTTTTTTTTTTGTAGAATAGAACTTGTGTTGGAGAAGTGGTCGTCTCTCTCTGAGATTATAAACCTCTTAATATGTTATTCCTTTGTTTTGTTTTTGAGGATCATAATATGCTGTTCTTGGAATAGTATTATAGCCGTACGCTCCAAACGCCGTGACCCTCTATTATGATTTCACTGCTCATAGATGTTATAAAATCATTCACATGATTATACGTACTGTTGTGTTCATAAAACATTTAACTTTTTTTATAGTAATAAAATAAAATACATTATTTTCTTCCGTAGATTAAGGCTTACGCATAATTAAGCAGAAACAAATCGCAAAAGTTGTAATTATAGTAATTATAGATTAGAGATAGGGTTATCCGGTCGGACAGGTTAAAGCGAAGAAAATCGAACTCTATTAAGATGCCATACTTATCCCTAGGTCGGTTAGTTCAACAACCTCTGCCTTAACACTCTATATAATGTTAATGGTCGCTTAAACAGGGAACAATTATTTTCTTTTTTATTGTTATCGCAATTGCACAAAACTGGCAATTTTTAGTTTTTAGTTTTTTGGTAAGGGAGGAAGAGGATAGGTGTAGGGAGATGGGGAATGGGTACGAGTAGTGTTACAACTTTGACAAACATACAAAATTACACATCGTTTTCTTAAAAGACTTATATATATAATATTTAACGATTTATACAGTTTTTACTTATTAGATAAAACATAGAGTAAATTTAAATTAACATTGATTAAGAACCCAAATAAAGATGACAACACAAAAATAAAACTACTAAAAGGGGGTTTTGATTCTCAAGGATCTAGATTGCGAAAAAGTGTTGCGAGAAATAGTGATAATGAATGTTGGGGTTCGACTTCACTGAAACACTCTCTTATGCATATACAAGCTATTAATTCCTTGCATAGCTTAACCAAGTTACTTGCTTTAAGAAAATGAGTCAAAGATGACTAATGAGTCTTGCTATATTTCTAGCAACAATACACAGTAGATGTTATTCTCTAATTCATAGTTCAAATACATTTTCAATTGCATTTAAACCATAAAATCAAGCAAATAGGTAATCAAGCCAAAATAGGCATTAAGCAAAAAAGAAAATACTTACCAATGAACAACATGCATCAATTAATAACTCAAAAGAAATACATGAGTTCGAGTTCAGTTACATCAAACTCCAACAAAGGAGAGCTCAACCACTGATGGGTGAGAGGAACAACAAAAATGGTGGATAAGAGATGAAGCTGGAAAATGGAGGTAGGAGAAAGTCCCACGCAGCTGCACACCAACCAAAACCTAGGTTTCAAGAGAATGTCTTCTCTTGCAAAAACCTTATTTGATGCTCTATTTTTTGTCCAAAAAGTCAGTGTGACATTTCTGGCCAGACGAGCACAACTTCTTGTTAGGCACGAGACATCTTAGAAATGGGGATAACTACTAACTTGCTCTGGCTAGGTGCACACCTCGCTGTATAGCTGGGCCATAATTAAAAATATTTTCTTTTTGACTTTGACTTCTCTTTTTAACAGTAGACTCCAAACCTTTACTTAAAACATAGGAAAACATAAAAATTGACTCCAAAATCTAAACATACTAAAATTATTCATAAAAGGCTAAATTTTAACTAAAAGGGTGAAAATCAAGATTTTAAATAAAATAAATGCAATAATGTATACCAAGAAGGTAAGAAAATAATGCAATTATCAAGTGGCCCAATGGAATATAGAATTCATCTTTTATATTATTCTTGTAGGGGCATTATCTAAATGAGGCCAAACTACATTTTATAATGTCGAGAGAATAGTTATATGTATAAGATTAATGGTGAGGGGGCTGAAAAAAATATAAATATGAGAAATTTCTATTTGTCATATATATATATATATATATATATATATATATATATATA
>CM023943.1:21539909-21575394 GCA_013407115.1 Glycine latifolia
AAAAAAAGAAAACTTATAAATTGTAAGCTTGTGCATAGGCAGCATAGCACATCTGACCATTGAACCTTGACTATTACTTCGTTGTCATCATATAAAGTTGTATTAAGTTAAAAAAAAGCCAACTAAGATCGATGCTAAGCCTAATCAACATTGTTACACCCTCACTATGAAACAAACATTTTCTAGAGTAAAGCTATTGATTAATGAACAAGGAGAATTTATCTATTAGTTCTCCAAGCCTTCTAAACCTTACAAAGCCGATTATATGAATTATTAATTTTACTTTTTAATTTTACAGAAATAATGTTGAACGATTCATCAACAATTAAAAATAAAATAGACCCTAACCATAAAAAAATGAATTTTCTAGTAATGATGAAGTAAGTTTTATCAGTACACATTAATTTTCAAAATATATTTGTCGATATACATAGTACGCGTTCAAAATTACAAGAATAAGATAAATCAATTTTTTCTTCTAGTTTAAATTATAAATGATGTTTTATTTTATTATTGTTTGTGTCTAGTAATGATACATTGATTGATTACATGCCTACCATGTTTAACTTTTCATGTATATGATTAGAAATTGAATCATAGTGAATTTGCTTAAATTCCCTCGTTATTTTAGTTTTGTTTTTTTAGTGAAGTGCAAAAAACAAAAACTATTTCATCTATAATAATATCTTATTTTAGTCACTAAAGAATTGAAAGAAAAAAAAATAAAATATCACAATTTTATAAAACAAAATTATTTAATATGAAATGATTAAGCTATAATAAAGAATTTAAGATATATAGTATTAAAAGGTATAAATTATTGTTTGTTGGGCGTTGTGATATTATATTATTTATTTATTTACTAGCAGTAAATCTATATGCATTTTTACCTTCAAACGCGTGAAATTAGTATAAGATTGTACGTTTTGAAAATTGAACTGAATCGATGGATCGAAAAACTGGTGAACGGGTCCAGTGACCGATTCAAATAAATCACCAAACAGACTTGAAAAAAAAATTGACAAACAAATGGCTTATTGTGGGTCAATGAAAAGTACTTAATATAAAATTATTTTGACTTTTTATTCTTAAAAAAATGAAAGCGAGGATGGATTTAGAACAACGGATTTTTAATCATTCTTAATCGATGCCTGACGTGGTAACTTATGGCAAATCCGTTGTTCTAAATCGTCATCCTCGCTTTCATTATGAAAGTGATGCCACGCACGTTTTGTATTTTTACTTTGCTTTTGAATATTTGTATTTACAAGTTATATGATGAGAGCAATGATAACATCGATAACATGATCTTGATGGAGTCCGCGACCGTGAGACAAGTTGAAACCGTTCCACTTCCTGCATCAAGCACGGCCATTGAATCTCTCGAGAAATTTAAGTTAGAAGCTGATGCTGAGATGGAAAAGTGCAGTATTTGTTTAGATGAGTTTAAGGAAAACATGGAGGTTGCATCAATGCCATGTAATCATATGTATCACCAAGAATGCATCACTACATGGCTAAAAATAAATCATGTGTGTCTATATGTCGCAAACCCATGCCAGTTGATTAGCTATTGTTATTCAGATTCAATGTCTTTATATATTAATTAAAATCCAATTATATTACTTTTAAGATGTTATAACAGTATCTTTATTAACTTATCAAATCGATCGAACAAGTAGATCAAGAAAATATATATAAAAAATTCAAATAATTATTTACGCCATTCTTTTTGCTGTTTCGCACATATATAATCTACTACTTAATAATGACACAATATATTAATTTTTATTTTTATTTGATCATGATTAGATTTCCTTTCGATTCAGATAGAATTTTTTCATTAGAGAGGAGATCAAATGTTGGCCTCTATCTTGTGCTACGGACATGTCTATCTATTGAATAAGATATTATACCAATAAATACACACTACGATTTCGAGCGGTTTAGTTCGATTTAGGACAAATCTAATTATTTGATAAGTTATATATATATATATATATATATATATATATGAACAATAGAATTATATAGTTTTTTTTTAATTATTCTTGTTTGGTTTAGTTTAAGATTATGCTTAGTAAAACCAATAGGTTTAATTGTGTTTTTAACTCGTATAATTTATCAAATAAGTGATTGTTTCAATTACTTGTCATATAAAATCTCACATTTTTAAAATTAATTAAATTCGATCCAACACTTAATTTACCGTCATCATAACCACGTTAGGTGACATGAATTTCATTTAAACTTTAAGTTAGAGTTTATACTCACTATTTTCTGCCTTAAGACACTTAATTCTGTTTCTTTGTTTTTCTTATTGATAAAAAAACCAAAATGTACATATATTTACTATTTTCTATTACTAAATAAATAATTTATACAATATAATAAAATCAAATAAACGGTGACTTATACTTTAACATTATATATATTAAACAATCTTTTTACTCGTGCAATGAATGGGACTTATTTTATTTTGTGTGTAAATTATAATAGATAGTTAAATTAAAATGTATATTTAATATACATAAATAATATGATAAAAAATAAAAAACATATAAGTATCTTTTGAGAAGAAAGTATAGTAAACAAATAAATTATAAAAGAATGTTCAATACGTTTTGACCAAAGATATATATATATATAATTCATGAAATGAAGTGGATCGATAACATTGTATTTAACGAAAGATATATATGCATGAAATGAAGTTGCATACATTAATTATATGATTAATACTAAAATTAAAATACAAAATTGATGCTTTAGGTTTCTAAGAAATCAATTATAATAAGTATAAGAAATATGTAAGAATTGTTAACGTACATTTATTGGACATAAAACTAAAGTACAAATAATACAATTGATTAAACATGTTATAGAATATATATATATATATATATATATATATATAGACCCTAAATAAGTTAAGAAATATTGCATTACAACAACATATTTAAAATATGTTTAAATATTTTTATTAATACAATCATATTTTAAAAATAAAATATTTAAATATTAATGTTACAAAATATTACATTACAATAACATATTTCAAATATAGGTACAAATATTTTTATTAATACTGTTTAAATAATTGCAAAGTCACGGTCAATCTTTTTTTTTTGAAAGATTAAATGCAATTTTTGAAGACTTATTAATTAATTTAATTAATTAATTATCATTAAACAATTTAATATTAAAAATAGAATGTATTGATTACAATAAAGAAGACTTTCAAATGACTAGTCATTAAACAATAAAATGCAAATTACACATCGTATTTGAGAAACATATTCAATAATTGTTAAAAATAAAATATATTATTTTTTATCAGAAGAAAATATGTTAAGTAATAATGAAAAATTCTCAATGAATCATTAAAATATAACATTTGAGAATATATCCCATTCAGTGACTCATTAAACAATAAAATGCATATTATATATCCCATTCAACAACAAAAAAATGCATATTACAAATCCCATTTGAGAAACACATTAAATAATCGTTGAAAATAAAATATATTAATTAATAATGAAGACTTTTTAAATGAATCCTTAAATTATAACATTTAGATTTGGATAAAATATTGGTAAATTATTTTATTTCATTTTAAAAATAAATATTATTTTTTATATGATATCATTATTTAAAAATTAAAAATTATAGATCTAATAATGAATTCCCATATTCAAAAATTTTAATTGTAAAAAAATTTCTTTTTTTAATTATTTTTAGAATAAAAAATAAAATTGTTGAAAATAAATTACTCGCTTTACTTTATTTTTGTATATGAAATATTATTTTTTAAAATAAAATACGTAAGTACCATAAATGAAGTGACCATTTATATCTATATTATATATTATACATGTATAATTCATTTCGAAGAAAAAAGTTTTGTCATGTGTCTTCCAAGGTACTCTTACTAGTTAATTTTAATTTTTCTTGTGCGTATTTGTACATGTAATCTAAATAAAAGATTTGAATTTAAATACTTAATATTTGAATTACAACTTAAGGGATATTTGTTTTACGGATAATTTTATGAATACCTTTTTTCTGGAAATATAACATGAAAATGTTATTATCTGTATTATTATAAAATGTGTTTGGTTAATTATTAAAATTGGTTTAAATTATTTTTTATATTCCTATGAATGATTAAAACGTATGTCTAGTTGGGTTATTTTTTCCTGAAAATGTATGTTATAATTGCTAAAATATTTTTATTATGAAAACTCTTACATCTCTTATTTCCTCTTCATGTGTTTAACGATAATTAAAAGAAACAAAAATTGTCTATAAAAAAAGTATTGGGGGGAAAGGAAAAATAAGCGTCAAATGTAAGAAAAATTCTGACAATAAATCGATTACGATAATTAAAAGAAACAAAAATTGTCTATAAAAAAAGTGTTGGAGGAAAAGGAAAAATAAGCGTCAAATGTAAGAATAATTCTGACAATAAATCAAATTACTGAAACATCATTAATTGGGCAAGAATAAAATTTGTGGGATTGAAAAATATTTAAGCACTTATCATAAAGGAACAATGAGAGAGTAGTATGGTAGTGGTTAAAAGAGTATACGTGTGTGTATTTAAGTACGTATGATCAAGGAATAATGAGACTAGTGTGGTAGTGGATAAAAGAGAGTATGTGTGTGGATCTTTACTCATAAAGAAGTATTCATGTCTTATGGGAATAATTTTTCTCCGTTTCCTCTCGAGACTAAATATTGGTATAATGTAAAATTATATTTTTTCTATAAATAAAATGTACCAAGTATTAACTTTTTATGACCTCATAACAAACATGGGATAATTTTTTTGGATCATGTATTTCTAAAAAGGCTAAAATATGTTTTTTGTCCCTATAAATATCGAAAAGTTTAAAATTTGTCCATGGAAAATTTTTGGTATGTTTTTCGTTCTCATAAAATTGAAATGCATTCATTTTTGGCTCAAAACTAAGCTTGGACAAATTTGAACCTAAGTGTTTGATGTGTGTCCACTAGAAATTGGACAAGTGGAGCTATGTCACAAACCCACACCCAAACATCACCCCCTTCACCATTCACAACCAACCATCACAACTCCAACCATCACCCTACCCATCTTCCTCGTGTCGCTTCGCCACTTGCACCACCTCCTCCACCACATGTCACTACACACCCAAGCCACTCTTTGTGCCGCCTACCCCAACACCACCAAATTTCCAAACACCACCATCAAATCTGGTGGCGTTTGGGTCAATGGCACAAAGGGTGGCTCATGTGCACTATGATGGTGATGGTTGGTGTAGGTAGTGGCTTGTGGTGGAGGAGGTAGTGTAGGTCAAAACGCAGCAGGTAGTGACTGTTATTAGGGGTAGGTAAGCAAGTCAGCTCGTCTTGCATAAGGCCAGCCTGCATAAGCTGGCATTGGCAGCAAATTGGACTAACCCGTCTCGTACTCTTACACTGACTTAATACATTGGTATGTCCCTGTCCCATGGACCCCGCAGAGACCTAGTTTTAAAAAAATTGCAATTTCAAAATGAATATATTTTTTTCTCTTAAAAAAAAGTCAATTACACTCAATTATATATATTTTTTTAAAAAGTCTTAATAAATCTCTAACAAATACTCAATTGCAAAAATTTTAACACAACCAAATAAAATTTCAACATAAATGCAAAGAAATTCTCAATCACATTCAATTTTTTTATTTTAGTTGTAAGTTAGTTTGCGGGTTTACGGGCCAACCCGTAGATTATGCGGGGTGGGCCTAACATCCTGCATAGCCATGGATTCTTAAAAGAATTGGTATGTGGCTCTCACAGATCGCAGGCTTCATTGGCCAATCCATTGATCTGAGCTCGTTTACTCACCCCTACCTATTATGGATTTGGGAGAAAGGGGTATTTTGCAAACAAAAAAATTCTACAATTTTATTTCTTGTTACTACAATATTTTTACTATTTTTAGCCCTCAAAATTACATTTTATAATTTAAATTTTAAAAAATATCACATAGATTTGGATTCGTCTAAGCATAACTTTGAGTAAAAAATAAAGTATTTCATTTTTATGAGAACGAAAAACATACTGAAAATTTTGCAATGACGATTTTTGAATTTTTTGAGATTTATTGGAAAAAAACATAATTTAAAAAACTTAATAATTGCTGACTATTCCTAATAATTGATTTTTATATATATTTGTTATAGGTAATATAAATATATTTATTTGAATTGAATACTTTTTTATGTAAAAAATTGAATACTTAATCTTTGAATTACCACTTAAAAATAAAAAATTAAACTCTTATAAATACCGGTAAGAAATATTGAATACCCATAATAATTAATTTTATAAATAGAAATATCTGAATTTAAGTATATATCCTCTGAAATATATCACTTTAAAACAAACCATCGTAGATATCCGTAATAAATATTGACTATTCTTAATAATTATTTTTTTATTTTCCATGCATATTTATTACGGGTAATATAAACGAAATATTTAAATTTAATTATTTAATATTTAAACATAAAGAGTTCTTTTAGTATTAACCAAAAAGTTTAGCTCATTTGATTTAATAAGTTACATAAGTTATTGTAAATCTTTTGTTAATAAAATTTTAAATTTTATTTTAAATTTATAATATTTCTTTAATTTTTGTCCCTAATATTTTTTTTTATTTTCGTCCTTAAATTTTTTTTGATAGTATTTAAAAAAATAACACTTTAGAAATTAAAAATAAAATACAAAATTCTTAGAGAACAAAAATAAAATTCAAAAATTTATTAAGATAAAAAATATATTTAAGTGAAAATAAAAAACCAAAGTGAGAATTACACTAAACATAAAAAGACGTGTTTGCCCTTTTTTATAAAGAAAACATTACGGACACGTACTCAACAATCCATTCATACCAATTGATTTAAGCCAACCTCCTTAGACTTCTTTTTTCTTGTGATGACAAATGACAAAACACAAAAAGTTAATCAAACAACGTTCTATGATGCTTTTGGGATGCCGACACCATTAACAAACGGGAAGTGCGGTTTATGTAGGACCTCCATGATCAACAAGAACAGGCTAGAGCTACAGAGTTAGTTACTATTTTTTTATCTATCAGTAAGAATTGAAGACAAATTATAACAACTCATGTACATGCTCAATAGACTAAGCTGGCTAGTATAAGAAAAGGCCCTCCCTGCCCTACTCGTTTTTCACACCACATTTTTCACTACACTTACTCACCCACTACACTACACCATGTTTCCCCAGCCATGGATCTTCTTGATAGCCACCATCATTGCAAATTCACTGTTCATGTCCTCACTGATTCAGTCATTTCCAGTAGCTGATAAGGTCAAATCCTTGCCTGAACAGTCACCTGTTTCCTTCCAACAATATGCTGGCTTTGTACCCGTTGATGACAAGAACAAGAGAGCTCTTTTTTACTACTTTGTTGAAGCAGAAACCAACCCTGCCTCAAAGCCTCTAGTTCTCTGGCTCAATGGAGGTGAATCCATATCTCTTGTTACTTTCAACTTTGTCTCCCAAACACCTTAATTTCTTTGTACTTTGTCCTTGCTATTAAATAATTTATTATCGATTAAGTCTTGGCTAGAAATAGTGTTATACGATTTTATAAAACTTGGGTGGTCATTAGGCATAAAATTAATTTTGTAGAGATGGGTTAAGCTCAAAATCTAAAATTTAATCCATGTCATATTTTTTTACACTAGGTTAGTAATGAAGCTCTGGATTTGACACTTTACAAAGCGTAAAAACAGAAATAATGTAAGGAAAACATTTCTCTTTTATTATTAGCATGTTAGAGATGTGAAAAAGAGAAAGTTATTTATGTGTCATTTTCAAGTTTCAATTGCCTTGTTGCCTTTGCAGGGCCTGGTTGTACATCTGTTGGAGTTGGAGCCTTCACAGAACATGGTCCTTTCATTACAAATCAAGGAGAGGCTATTGAGAAGAATCAGTATAGTTGGAACAAAGGTGCTACAAATTTCAAAAAACCTTTATCTCTTTGCACAAACTAAACTAAGATCAACCCTTGAGCTTCATTGAGTCCTTTCTTTTTGCAGAGGCAAACATTTTGTACCTAGAGTCACCAGCAGGTGTTGGATTCTCTTACTCTCTCAATTTGTCATTTTATAAAACACTGAACGATGAAATCACAGGTTGGTTCACATTCTTATCCCTATGCAACACACTTAATCAATTTGTTCTTATCTTTATTTTCTATTTTGGTTTACTTTTGTGTTCATTCTGATTTTGTTAGATTCCCTTCAGAAGTTGAATAAAAAAATTAACATTTTGTGTATTAATGCCAATTGGTTTTTCTAGCCCGAGACAGTCTGGTTTTCCTGCAGCGCTGGTTTGCCAAGTTCCCAGAATACAAGAATAGAGATTTTTATATAACGGGAGAGAGTTATGGAGGTAAAGACACAATAATTTATTTACCTTTAACTTTGCATATAAAATCACTCCCTCCTTTCTATTATAATTATTATCTTAGATTATTTTATACAAATTAAAAAACCAATAAATAGATAACAAAAAATAACAATTTTACAAAATTAACTTTATCATCATTAATTCATCTTTTATTTTCGTAACACATATCATTAATATCATAAGGGGTATTATTAAAAAAAGTAATTAATGTTACATTAAAAAATTAAAATGATAATTATTTTTAAATAATTTTTCTGTTCTTATACGAAAATTATAATTGAACGGAGGTAGTATAACTTATTAATACCGATCGACTAACATTGTTGGTTTTGGTGGCAGGTCACTATGTACCTCAACTTGCTGAACTCATAATTAAGAGTAAAGTGAATTTCAACCTTAAGGGCATAGCTGTGAGTAAAATATTTTCACCTTTTTTTCTTTTATTCTGTTGGTTACTTTCATGCTGTTGCATTTTCTAAGTTAACTTTGCATTTGCATTGCAGATAGGTAACCCTCTTCTGGATTTCGACACTGATATGAATGCAGCTGATGAATATTACTGGTCTCATGGAATAATAAGTGATTATGCATACAAAATCAGGACCTCTTTATGTAACTCGTCTAGAGTATTAAGAGAATACTTCAGTGGCCAAATTTCCAAAGATTGTCTTGTTGCAGCTCAAAAAGTCTCAGAAGAATATTCTTTTACAACTTTCATTGATCCATATTACATTGTTGGGGAGAAATGTCTTTCTTACAATGTTTCTCAGGCAGGTTTTCTTAGGGAGACGCTAAATTCAGGGATGTTTCAGTTCAGGAACTCTCATAATGTGCTTCAAACAGAAGAACCTGACCAGGTGAGATTTCTATAAAACTATAGTATTTCATTCTTTATTTAAATTTTTTCGTTCTCTGTTCCTACATTTAAAGAAAATAGTATCTTTTTTAGTCTCTAGAAATTCCTTAATATGGATAAAAAGTACAGCATTTTTATTTTTATAATTCTAAAGGACTAAGAAAAAGATAAAATAAATAGGGACAAACCAAAAACCACAGATTTTCATGTGGTGAAAATGCATTTAAGCCATGTATATGTCAAATATGCTTTTAGTTTTAAAATGTTCATATTTTATTCTGATTGAATCTGGGCAGTGCTGTTAATCGGAATTTTGTATTTCAATTTGGATGGTGCAGCAAGTTGATGAGTGTAATTTGAAATATTCAGAGATGTACTTGAACAGGAAAGATGTGCAGAAGGCTCTCCATGCCCGGCTGGTGGGAACCACCAAATATCGTTTGTGCAGCAAGTAAATAAAACTACTGTTTAAGTCTCTCATTATTCCATTATGTTTCACTATATTTTAAATTTTATTTTAAAATTAATTAGACAAAAATGATTAATATGCTGAAATTAAGATTGAATTGTTTGAATATTATCTAAATTCGATTATTGACAAAAATAATTCTGGATCAAACTTTATTTATGATTTAGTTCAAGTTTTTTTTTTCTTTCTGACAAATGAAAGGTTAAAAACTTTTACTCTCAACTAATTAGAGATAACGTTAAACATCACGTAAAAACATTTTCCTGTATCAGACCATATTAATTAAATTCTTTTATAATTGGAGACAGACACTGAGATAATGGACATATAGAGGAATCATATGTGGTCCTGCTCTTGCTGACACTTCTTCCAATTTCAGGATTGTACAAACAAATTATGACCCATTGAACAGAGAGATACCAACAATTAATGTTGTCGGCTTCCTTGTAAAATCAGGTCTTCGAGTCATCGTATACAGGTGATAATATATAAATTTGACCCCTTAATTAAGCAAGTTCTACTTTATTGATTAATCCATAATTCACATATATGAGGTAATTGATCACAGAAGTTGTTGCCTGTGATAATTCATTTGAATGAAACCTATAGTGGGGATCAAGACTCTGTGATTCCATTCATGGGCACGAGAAGATTGGTTGATAGACTAGCAAAGACACTAGGACTTAAAACAACCCTGCCTTACAGTGCCTGGTTTGTGGACAAGCAGGTCAATATATTCATTCTCTTACTTTAGAACATTGTTTACTGGGTTTGACATAGCGATAAAATCATTTTGCTAACTCCTCTTCTTTGCACATTTACTTTATTTTTTACACGTAGGTTGGAGGATGGACACAAGTTTATGGCAATCACCTCACGTACACCACAATAAGAGGAGCTTCACATGGCACTCCAGCTACTCAACCAAAGAGATCTTTTGTTTTGTTTAATGCGTTTCTTCAAGGGAAACCACTCCCTAAAGCATGAAAAATTCAATGCTTAGTTGATAAATGTCATTGCCATATAAGAAAAAGTACAATATTGATATATTATCTATTATTTTAAAAAAATATGTCCTAGCTAAGTTTCAAGTGAAACATCAACTTGAGAAAAAAAAAGTTAATTAACATGTTAAATGGAAATTGGTAAAAATTACATTGTTCCCGACCATAATATAATTATATGGAAATTGAGAAAAAGAGTTTTTTTTTATTATATGTATAATATTTATATTGATATAAATAAACATTTTCCGAAACATTTGAGATTTTACTTTTTATTTTTATTTTTCAAATTTCAGGCTATGGGCATATCTTTTGATCTACCAAAGACCAATCTCTGTGGGCCTAAAAAACTTAGGCCCAATCATGTGAGACCAAAATAAATTCCTAGTAAGCACTAAGCAGAGCATGGCTAACAAACTGAAGAAGAATGACATATTATAATAGTAGAAGTCCATGAATGGATTATGGATGGAAATTGTGATAAATGAAGAAAAATTTCAGCAAAAAGATTTGATGAATAGTGTTATCTATGCTTACAACTTTTGTATAATGAGCAATTTTTGAATCTGTATTGACTATGTAATGTTAGGAATCAGAAGCTCCCATATGGATATGAATATGATGACTTTAAAATGGTTCGCACCTGCTATAGAGACATGATGAATTGCTATTGCTACTACCGCTAAAAGAAATGCACCTTACAAAATATTTAGAATGGCAATTACAAAATCTTGTCAAACATAAAAAGCTCCAATCAGCCCCAAGTCATAAACTCTACATAAGAAGCTCTCTTGCACTTCATGCTTGCATGCACTATAATTCATTACTCAAACAGAAAGTTATTCAATACAACACTAATTCCACCACCAAAATGCATTAACCTCCATCAAATTATTTATTTCCGTGTCTCCTTGATATATACCATATATTCATCAATTTGCAGTGAGTACAAATCAATCAGATCTTACCGAAGGAGTGTTTGAAACAATTCATCTTGATTTATACCTGTCGCCAAAATGTTAAAAAGGTTAACCCCATTAGATTAAAATGATTCATTGTGGACGGATCTCGGTAATGCTAGTTATCTTGTGACTTATAATTCCCTGACCAATAGTTAAAACAAGAGTTCTTTTTAGCTTTTGATGTATTAATTGCTTACTTATCCTCATTAAAAAACATCAAAACAGAACACAGAATGTCCTCCTACATTGATATGGATAACAATATGTAGTTGATCCTTTTGAGAGCATATCAATGATAGTGCAGCTATTATCATGTGATTACAAAGAGGTGATGTAAATCTTGGCATGTGCACCAGGCATTTTCCTTCTGCTCTCTTGAAGATTGTTCCTTCGACTATAAGCTACTCCTGAATATCATCTATATGGCCTATGGCCAATTCCAAAGAACATCTTGATACTAGAAATATCTGTGCATCAAGATGCACACACTTGAGAACCATTTTAATAAAAGCATGAGATATCCGGAACCAAGAGAACTATTAAAGCCTGGTGGGCAGACATCTCTGCAGTGTGTATACTAATTGTGTGAGTCTGTTTCAAAATTAATACTAGTACACAAATCCTAAGAGGGATATTGAATCCAAGGTTTAGAATCATCAACAACATCACACCTGAGATGACTAATTATTTTTGTGGTTGTGGACCCGGATAACTGAATTTTCCAGTACTGAATCTAAATCTCGAGCACAAATTTGAAGCAGTCAAATTCACCAACTTATTCCAAGATAATGGATAATAATCTTTATATTTTCCACAAGCAGTTGAAGATGAGTAAAAAAGAAAGTTTGAAGGACGCGAATCACCTCATTCAGCAAAATCCCATCAAAAGATAATAAAAGTAATAACAATAAACAGATCCAATTAATCAGGCAAGCTAACATTCCCGAGAAGCCTAACCTAATGACATTGTCAACAAAATATAACAAGAAGCCTAATATTTCAAAACGCCTTTTGGTCCTTAAAAACTAAGGAATGCATCTCGAGAAAGAAGTATAATCATAATAGTTGCTAAGAATGCAGCAAAATTGATAAATTAGTCGAGAAACCGCACCACAAATCACCATGGCCATTAGAGAAAAAGAAAGGTTTGAGGAAAATAAAAGAAAAGAAAAAGTCAATTACTGCTTAGCTACCTCTCTATATTCTCATGTGCCCCTTGCTCGAAATTGGTACCACTACCAGGCACCATAGTTGTTCCCTTTCATGCAATAAGAGTTACAAATATTTTTATATCAACCGAAGAGGCAAAAAGTGTCAGAAACCATGACATACGTTTACTTTAATAGTCCCACATCGGGTAGTTTCAGTAAAACACAATTCATTATATATCTAAACGCTGAGACTCATGGTTACGACCTTACTTGAACAGGATCTGTTCTATAGGCTCGTACCTCTGTGTCCTTGAGTTCTAAGGAGACAGGAACCTACGTCTGGTGGATGAATCATGGCCGTGTGATCAGAGCGTGATTAACGGCCTGATGGGGCTTGTCTTTGGAGGAGCCCCATGTTGGGCTGTAGAGGATCGTTCTCAGACAGTTTCACTTGCCTGGGATGGTCACACGGTTGTCTGACAGACCAAAACAATTTTTTTCCCACCATTCTACAATTTTTGCACATTTTAAATGCACGGAAGCTAGTTTGTGTTTAATGGTGAAATGAACAAGTAGAAACACTAAGGAAGGGTCTCTTCCCTTCCCCAAAGGTAAGTTTAACTTGCTGAGTTTCCTTTTTCAAAAGAGATTAGATCCTTACCCCAAAGTACTTTGGCATGAGTTCTTTGACGGAGTCTAGCGTGCGTGAGTAAAAGATTTTTCGTATGGTGCGAAATAAATATTGGCCGTTGGATTGAGATATTGAGATGAAATGAGTACCTGAAACCGATTGGACCTGAAAGTGAAATAAAAGCACGTGAAGCGTCCTTTTGTCACCACTCACCAAGTCACGTCCCGACAAAAGACAAAAGAATCAAAGACCATTATGCCCAACAGCCCAAGCCCAAATCCATTTGTATGACAGTATGAGTTACACAAAAATGCTACTAATATTTATCATTTTAATTCTTTTTTTAATGAGATCTTATTTAAAATGTTTATTAAGGATTGGTTTTATTAATTAAGTAAATGGTCTCTATTATTTAGTGTCAGTCCAGTTTATAGGTAGAGTCAATTTTACATGTTATGCCATACATTATATTAATATAAAAAAATTCAAAGTGTTATTAATTTAAATATATGAATTTTAGTCATATTTAATAACTCAAAATTTTCTATTTTTTGGGTACATACTTAAAGTTTATTTAGTAATGTTTAAAAGAATAGACTCATACTCTTGTGAAAATATTTTATTATTATGGTAAATAAAAATTATAAATTTATATTATAAAATCATATATTGATATCAAAATTATAAGTTTGATCACATAACGTGATCATTACATTAAAAATGATTATTTTTAATCATTTAATATATAAAAATGATTTAATATGATTTAACGAGATAAATTTTGATTTATAATTTTTCATAATTAAGAGGAATCATTTTCTACTTTTTAGTATAGTTTTTTTTTGTATAAAAAGAAGCTAAACGTTGAAACTAAAAGTCTCCAAATCTGCTAACTATAATATGTAAGTATCTTAATGTAAACATAATTGATAATGTATTATTTTGAAAATAATATGTTTTTTAAAAAATTTATATTTTTTTATTATTAACTTGTGGTTATAAAAAATAAATATTGAATAAAATAAATTTTATTGTTGGGTAGTTTATGAATTATGATCAATTTGATCCCTGTATTTTTAATAGGTTTAATGTTTAAGTCTATTAGGTGAGATAGTTTTAAAATAAATTTGGTTTGATTTTTGTATTTATTTAATATTGTTTATTAAAAAAACAAATTAAAAAAATGTTTTTAATTTGAAAAGTTTATTTTGATGGTCTTAGGTTTATTAAATTTATGAATTTTATTAGGAAACAAAAAAGAAGAAAATATATTGAAAATGAAAACATAGTAGTAGTTCCATAAATAATACACAGCAAATTAACAACATGGAGGAATAAAAGAATGGATTCATGGTATATGATTTTTAAATTTTGAGTATTGTGGTATACTTGCTTACAACATAGTAGTAGTTCCATCATTAATGGAAATCATAACAGCACAAATTGTTGATGTCATTGTATGAAAATAGACCATGTGATTAAAAAAATAATAATAATAATAATAATTATTATTAGTACAATTATATTAATTACATTCAAGTAGAAGTTGCAATGTTAATTGTTGATTTTACAAAAAATTATGATTGATAAATCGTAAATCATTTAACTAATAATTTGTTGTATTCTTTATTATAGTGGTTTTGAACTCTACACATCTATCTTGTGATGGGGTCTAGGGTGCGTAAAGCGGAGTCGTTATGCATATTGTGAAATTTTTTTATTTATTACATATAATAAAATTGAAATCAATGGTTCATATAAGTGAGGATTACAATATAAATATTTAGATCAGAATAAATTTTATAAAAAATGGTTGTGGTCATGTTCCCTCGTCTTCTCCATAACCACCCCTTCGCTGCCAGCAACCCTCCTTTCGGACCCACCTCGTTGTCACCACCATCACTGCCTCTATTACCCACGCCATCGTTGCTGCACTGAAGTCACAAATGGTATAAAGCGGAGACACCGTCGTTCTTGGGCATTATGACTATCTAATACTATAAGTCTTAAATAACTTCCATAGTGTCATAATTTGATTGTTTTATCATTATTAAGTTGTTAAATATGGGAGAATTATAAGGTTTACCTTTAAAATAACACCAATTATATTTGTGTTATAAATAGACAAAATTGTAAGAGTTAAAAGGTTTTTTAAAAAAATTATACTACTGTCATTTTTAACTAAATAGACTTTAATAATAATATTGGATTTTTTATTTTTGAAAAATTTGGCATACCATAAATGTCATATAGGGTATTTTATAACATTTTGTTTAGCAATTTAATTTATTTTTACCTTTAAATAGAATCCTTTTAAATTTAATTGTTTCAATAGAATCCATATTCAATTTATTATAAATTATTATGCATTTTCTAAAATAAAATAATTTTGTTTTCATTTTCAATATATTTTCTTCTTTTTTTCCAAATCAAATTCATAAATTTTACAAACCTAAGACCATCAAAATAAGCTCTTCAAGTTAATTTTTTTAAAATAAACAATATTAAATAAATACAGAAATCAAACCAAATTTATTTTATATTCAAAACTATCTCACCTAATAGACTTAAACATTAAACCTATTAAAAATATAGGGATCAAATTGATCATAATTCATAAATTACCGAACAATAAAATTTATTTTATTCAATATTTAATTTTTATAACCACAAGTTAATAATAAAAAAATGTAAATTTTTAAAACAACATATTATTTTCAAAATAATATATTATCAATTATATTTACATTAAGACACTTACACATTATAGTTAACAAATTCGGTGACTTTTAGTTTCGGAGTTTAGCCACTTTGTATACAAAAAAAAACTATACTAAAAAGTAGAAAATGATTCCTCTTAATTATGTGAAATTATAAATCAAAATTTATCTCATTAAGTCATATTAAATCATTTTTCTACAGAAAATAATATTAAATTATTAAGATTAAAAAATAATCATTTTTTAATGTAATGATCATGTTGTGTGATCAAACTTATAATTTTGATATCCATCTATGATTTTATAATATACATTTATAATTTTTATTTACCATAATAATAAAATATTTTCACAATATGAGTCTATTATTTCAAACATTACCAAAGTAAATTTTAAGTATGTACCCAAAAAATAGTAAATTTTGAGTAATTAAATATGACTAAAATTCACATGTTTAAATTAATTTCACTTTCAATTTTTTTTACATTAATATAATGTATGCCATAACATGTAAAATTGAATCTACCTATAAACTGAATGGACATTAAATAATAGAGACCATTTACTTTATTAATAAAATCCATCTTTAATAAACATTTTAAATAGGATCTCATTAAAAAAATTGAAGTGGTAAATATTAGTAATATTTTTGTGTGGATGGTACTATTATAGAGATGGATTTAGGCTTGGGCTGTTGGGCATAATGACATTTGATTCTTTTATTTTTTGTCAAGACGTGACCTGGTGAGTGGTGAAAAAGGAGTGTTTCACGTGCATTTATTTCACTTCAGTGCTCATCCGGTTTTCAGGTACTCATTTCATCTCAATATCTCAATCCAACGACCAATATTTATTTCACACCATACGAAAAATCTTTTGCTCACGCACGCCAGACTCCGTCTTCTTTGGGTCCATATCATAACCATTCGAGGTCAGGGGAGATGCCACGTTCAAAGGTTAAAATGTAGTTTAACATTTTTCAATAATCAATTGGCCCAGGTGGCACGTTACAAGATAGGACTCTTTTTCTTACTCAACACCCGAATGATACTAAAAATGAAAACTCAAGGAGTCAACCCTAAAAATTAATCTCAAAATGGTCATGATTTTTTTTTCTTAAAGAAAATCCTTTTATTTTAAAAACTAAAAATGGTTTATGTTGGAAAAAAAACTTAATTCGCTTTTTTTGGCTTTTTGAGTAAAATTGTTAAACATTGAACTTTTTTTTCGGTTAAGACACTAATGCAACGGAAAACTCTTAGCTTTATTTTTGTTTTGTATTTATCATTGGATTCAAATTCAATATCAAGAATTTTACAGCTTACCTGCACATTGTTTAATAAACTGAAATTGATTAGACACAATGACAGAGCTATTAAGGGGTGGGGACAGTTTTTGTGATGTTGTACGTGTGATCAGATTGGTAAGTGGGTTATACTTGTATTTGGAAGTTAATGTAGAGGATTATTCTGTTTTGATTTACTTGCCCGTGTCACCATACCTCTCACTAGTTATGGTTTATTTTTCTTCTTTTTGTGGGCTAAATAGTGCAGAACCAGTGCAGTCTTTTTGGGTGGCCGGTGCTTTGTTCCTCTTGTATATGAGTTCTTGGTATTCCTTGTACCGAATTTGGTAATATATTTTGTTGTTTGGCTGATAAAAAAAATGTATAAAGATTAAAAGAGATGATTTCTAAGTATAGGAATTAAAAGATAAGGTCTTTACAACTATAAGACTTAAATAAAGTAATTATACTTTATATTAATATATATTTGAATATAATATAATAATAGTAATTGTTTTTATAGTTTTTTTTTAAAAAAATAACAAAGTTTTCTTGAGAAACCGAAACACTACTTACCCGAGAAGCTAATATATGCTAAAGGGGAGACAATAGCTCCATTGCCTGATTACTTGACTAGACAAGGGCAAAAATATTTTGAACTTCACGCAGCGGTAAAGTTAAACATTTATGATTTGTTAGTCATGAGTTTGAATCCGAAAATAACCTCTTTACATATGCAAAAGTAAAACTGCAAATAATATTCATCTCTCTTACCTTCGCATAATGAGGAACTTCTGGATAATGGAGCGCGTTATTTTTTCTTCTTCTATGAACTAAGATTATATGTATATATTGAATTCACATTTTTTTTAATTATGATAAAAATTAACAATATAAATTGAAAGGATGATGGGTTTAAGTGATGATTAACATTATGCTTAAATGTTTCAATATTTATAACTTTAAAAGCATATGTGTTCATTCATTTTGAAGTGCTCAGAATAATGTTCATATAAGTTCAGAATAATTGTCATATTTAAAAACTCAAGAGATTTTTTGAAGTCCATAACAATGATGAAGTTTGCTTCTCTGGGTATTTGGTTCTTGACAAGATATTGAACAAGAAGACTTTACATAGAAGATTTATCAAAGACTACATGAAGAATATTATATATCATAATGACAAAGTCTATATCATAATGATTTAGAATGACTCTAAAAGCATCACTTGGACAATATCATAATATTAAAGATTGTTTCATTTTCCATATGTTGCCACATACACTGAGAGCACATTAGAAAGTGAGGATATTCACATGTAAAATTCATCATGGTTAGATGATGGTTGATGGATACTTTAAATAGATACATGCTACCAACATGTACAAATATTTTTTTTTTACTTGTTCATTAATGGATAGGGCACGATACTCATAGATACCCATTACTTATGAAGTTACAAAAATACTCTCATACACATATTAAAATGAACAATCAAGATTAAAAGATTTTAAATTTAAATTAAAGCTTTATTTAACCATAAAATCTCTAAAAAAAAATAATTTATGTTATCCTAAAATATCTCAAATCTCTCACAATTATGACCACCACCACAATTGTCATGACCACCAATGTAACCACCGTCAACCATCACTATCACCATGATCGCCACTAGCACCACCAATATGATCATCACTCTCTCTCTATATATATTAATTATTATTGATATTTATTTTTATGTTCTTTGCTTTAGGAAACAAATGGCAAAAGTAAAGCTATTGATGAGAGAATCATTAATAATTAATATTGAAGACCTTAGATTTGTAAGATTTATTGAATTATGTATTTTTAATTTATTTGGACTTATGCTTTTTTTTTGTTAATGATAATATTGGTACAAAGTAGGCCGTCAAAAGTTATAACTAATCTTAGTAAAAAATCTCAAACATACAGAATGTATATATTTTTCTCCTAACACGATTTATATACAAAGACTAATCAGAATTCAAATTCTAAATTCACTTAATTAAGAGACCAAGTTATTAACACTTGTGTTTCTTGTTGGTTTACTTATATTTTTCTTTGAACTTATGGTTTTGAAATATTATAATAATTTATATTATAATGATTTTATTTATACTTGCACTTTAAATTTATGTTTACTTATGTTTTTTTTTTTGTGAAAAGGTGTTTACTTTTGAAGAGGTACTTATTTTATGTTTAATTCTTTTGTGTTATTTTCTTTTTTTCTCTTAGTTTCTATTGACTATTTTTGCTTGATATTGAAAATCATGATTTTTAATTTTTCTTTTCAATTTGAAGTATCATGAATACCCCACGGGTAAATATGCTGACGACAATTATGGATTTTCTCTAACTGGCCAGTTAGTGGATAATCCCTACTCAAATCGACCCAACCCATTGTCATTCGTACTTGTCCTTATGTATCAACTACAGATACGGATATTCCTTTCCAGCTTTCCCCAATCGTAATCGATCTGCTCTAGGTATGATCTTGTCTTTTTATTTTTTATTTATTTCTGTTCTGGAATGTTAAATCTTATATTTTTCACTTTTCACATTTGATTTTTCCATTCAAGTGGTTTTTGATTGTTTCACCTTAACCGGTTTCTCTCTTTGCTGTCCGAAGTTTGAGATTTTTGCCGTTCGATCGTTGTAGTGGACGTTGCTAGGAGAGAGAATTAGAGTGAAACATACAAGGTAAGTTCTCCATTCTTCTTCTTTTATTATTTTCTACCCTAAAATATTACAAATTTTGAATTCACCAATATCTTTTGTTGTTAGGCCATGCTCTAGGGATTACTTTACGTTTGAATGATAAACATGATTAGGTTTTAGTGATGTATGAGTGGTGTTGATTTCACAAATCTATGAACTTATTGTTTATAATTTATAATGAAATACAATAACCTAGGCAATTCTTTTTAGTTTTTACTACATAGTGGCAAAAAAGATTCATGTATACCATTTGAGACTGTCAAGCTTCGATGATATTTCTTTAGGGCCAGTGATGCCAATACTTGTTCTATTTTTCTTTGGCCCCTACTATGCTGTATCGGGATTCAAACAGGGAAACAGGTTCGTGTGGCCAATACTAATACTCATTAACTTCATACAATTGTGAAAACAAAAAGCAACTGTATGAGGAAGAAATTGGTTGTGTTGCTGATGAGTAAAAAAGTTTCAGAAGTTACTTTTTCCAATCTCTAATTCAAGTGTTTAAATTTCATTGAAAGTACTATATTGCAAGCAAATGGCAAGAGAAGAAGCAATAGTCAATTGATATTTAATGAAATAGTTCAAGTTTTGTTTCATATTAATGGTATTTAACAAAATATTATTTTTCTCAAAGGATCTTTGTATGTACTTGAGTTTTAATGGTATTATAGATAAAAGTAATTTGAAACTTGAAACTTGAAAAGTATTCTGGCAGATTCTCTAAAAGGAACTTTAAAATAGTGAGAAAGTTTATAGATTACAACATGAAAGAGAAGTAGAAAACCAACCTCAAGACTAGTCTAAAGTGACAGATTCTGTTACTCTAGGTGGAAGAAAACTTAAATAAATGTACTAGGGATGGGATAATGGGATTTTTTATGTGATCACATCTATTTGAAGCAATTTAACATACTTGAGCTTACACAAGTGAGCTTAGCTTAGATTTTGCTACTGTTACTTTAGATGTCAAGTCCTTTTGCATGCCCTGTGAAGTTAACAAATTACCTTGGCTTAGAACTAAGGCAATAATGGAGTGTAATTTTTGACATTTGTTCTGATGATCATTACTATACACAGTTTGTGTGTGTATGCTTGTAGTGTTAAAGTTCAAATTATGTGAGCTCTAATTTCTCTCCTTATTTTCATGGTTATTGTCAAATTTTATAATCTAAGTAGAGAATTTTATAAAAGAAGTATTCCTATGCCCATACAAGAAATTTTGTAAAAGAAAGAAACCTTTTTTTTTTATCCAAGCAATTTTTTTTTACAGAGGTAGGTAATTCATTTTGCAAACATTTGATCCCAACACACTTTGATTTTATTATATCTGAAATCTGAATCTGTGTGACCTGTGTTCAGGTGTTTTCGTCCTTGTGACACTAGTCAATTGAGCATACTGTACCCAGTTCTCAGTTTCAAGCATGGATCCGGAGGCTGCACGAACTGCTCGAGAATCTCTAGACCTAGCATTCCATATGTCCAATATACTTGATACTGGTCTAGACCGTCACACACTTTCTGTTCTTATTGCACTTTGTGATCTTGGAGTCAATCCCGAAGCACTTGCTGTTGTCATCAAGGAACTAAGAAAAGAGAAACCCTCATTATTGTTATCATCACTTACTTCGGCTTCTTCTTCTTCTTCTTCTTTGCCATAAATAAATGGATTTTTTTTATTAGATGCCATCTGTCCATGCTTGCTTAAGTTCTGTAATCCATCTTTTTTGTCTGTTCTTGATGTTGTTCTTTGAATTGCTTTGCTTGTTCTTTTGTATGAGCTTCATTTGATGTACAGTGTCATTGTTTTAGTACAAAAATTGATGTGTTGCAATTAGGACCTCGTATTTGAAGGCTTTTCTTTGAGAGTAAATTTTCAGTTAGCGTAAAGAGCTGAGTTCCATCTTGCACAGCTCTACACATTCATGTTTATCTTCATTTTCCATTACATGGCTCGTCTCATTTTTATTTTTATTTATCAACGGGGCTTGCCCGGAAAAAGGAAACTAAACAGCAATTACACGAGGAAAGTAAATTCCTCTAGCATCATCAAAAAGCAGATCCTTCACAAATGAAGGATAATGCTCGAAAATCACAAGGTTACATCAGAACAAGCATAATCAGTCAGCTTGTATGCACAAAAATTCCCCTCCCTGTAAATGTGATTAATACTAATGTTGCCAAAAGATCCCAACAACCTGCGAATAGCAAGGACCAATCTCTTTCCCGAAACACACTCAAGCTTGTTTTTTTAATAGCAGTAGCCACTGCATTTGAATCAACCTGAAAGCCAATATTCTGCATGCCTTTCTGATGAGCTAAATTAAGACCAACCCATACTCCCCAAAGCTCAGCCATAAGCACAAAGGCTCGCCCAATGCACTTGGCAAAACCACCTTTCCATTGACCATCACAATCTCTGATTAAATCTCCACAACCTGCAATACCCCGGTGCCCTTTCACTGCCCCATCGGTATTCAGAGCATACCAACCTTCCTGCGAAGCTATCCAATTAACAGAAATTTTGTGACTTATCCTTTAACCAACAACAATGTTCTCCTTGTGGATGATAGTGAACTCCTTCCACCTATCTCGAATATAGATCCACGGTCTAAAGGGTTTAACAAAATTTGGATCATCGATCTGCTTATTCCTCCAAGTCCAAAGGTAATAGCAAAGAGTAGCCCACAATTCAGCCCAAGGCCGATAATGGCTCTGACCCATATTACCAAACATATTTGAATTGATCCAATCCACCAAGCTCATCCCAAAGAAATCACTTCTGTCCACTAAACATATTCAACAAATTCTTATTCCAATCCCCTTCACCATCAACAAGGTCAGCAACACAAAAATTCTGCATATGAAAAGGGAGGTTAGGAGCAAACTCACTCAAGATACACTTGTCATCCAACCATCTATCCTTCCAAGCATTAACTATGGAGCCATTATTAATGCTCCACATCTCAGTCTCACTAAACATAGGCCAAAACTTAGCCAGAGCTTTCCAAATAAAGGAATATGTATTTTTCACAATCAAAGAATTATCAGTCATCCCATCCCTAGCATACTTCAATTTAAGCACATTAGCCCAAAGACTATTGTCTCCTTTTTTTAGAGCCCAACCCATGCTCATAAGGACATGTCTCATCTCATTTATCACTCTTGAAAGACCTGGTCAACCTTAAACATTTTGTAGATTAAGCTTAATCTCTAGGTCGAGTATTTAACCTGTGTTTACAACAATCACATACCAAATTCAACCACCAAACATAAATCATGTCACAAATTGAGATGTTAGCAACCAGTCACATATCCTAAATTTTAGCTATTTGGTTTCTAATATAACTCTTAAATTAACGTTTTCTTATATAAAGACTTATGTTTGAAGGGAAGAATATCATTAAAGATGACAAGTCAGATTTTTCAATGGAAATGAATGACAAAAAGATCCGCACCCATGGATATCTGCACGTAAAATTTGCCATGGATAGATAATGGATACTCGCTATCTACAAATACAAATTTTTTATACCCACTTGTTAATGAGTAGAGTGTAGATATCATAATATCCATAATCGTGGATATCTGTTATTTGTGAAGTTATTCATATTGATTAATTGTTACAAATTTTTAATGAATTTTTTTCAGACTCCTTAAAAATGAAGATGGAGAAAATGAATATGAATACAATTATAGAAGAACAGGTTGATCAAGATGTTACTACTTTGTAGTTTTTTAATATTTTATTCCATTTCTAATTATCATTATATTAATTGTTATCAATATTTATTTTGATGTTTTTTATTTTAGGAAGTGAAGTTATTGATGAGGTAATCATTAACTATTGAAGATTTCTACAATTTAGACTTGTGAAATTTATTGAATTATGTGTTTTCAATTTATTTGGATTTATGTTTTTCTTTGAACTATTGCTTTTGACATATTATAATTTTATTTGTACTTATACTTTGGATATATGTTTAACTCTTTTGTGTTTTTTATCTTTTATTTGTAATTCACTAGTTTTGCTTATGCTTAATGTTGAAAATCATTTCTTTTTTTAAAAAACATGTTTGTTTTATTTTTAATTTGAAGTGTTCACGAGTATCCATCCATGGATACATGCATTTATAAAAAGGTCCATGCACATTTTCCAAATTGATATCCGACAAACAAGTAAATGGACAAATAATAAACGCGTATTTTCTCCAATAGATGGATAACAAATAACATTTACTCGTGTCCAACCTTATTCATTGTCATCCTTAAAGATTAGTCATCAATCGCAAAACCAATAAATATTATTCTGAATCAATAACATAATTAAAAAAAAAAAAGACTTACCTTAAGAATAGGACTTGAAAATTATTTAGATAGACTAAAGTCAAGTTATTTCTTGAGATAAGTTATTGAACAAATCAACAATGTATAAAGAAAACTGATGACATATTAAATATATAGGCAAAATTACAACAGCAAAATCAACTTGCCTGTGGCTCAAAGCTCCCTTTTGCTAAATAAATAAACAAGTCTTAGTATCCAGTATTAGCTCTTGTATTATGCACTAATGTACTTGTCCAAGTGGTTACTACTAGCCTTTGTCTTCTTTATTGGTTTAGTGGAATGTTCATAATTAGTGGTTCTCAACATGCTAGGTTTGGATTGGACTAGTTGATAGACCAGTTTCTATCAAATAAAATAAGATAAAATAAAAGTTGATAGCAGTTCATAATTTTGAATAATCCGTCTATTTTATGTTTGTCGTTTAGCGGACTTAGTTTATTTTAATGGAAGTTGATAATGTACAATTATTTGTTTTTCTTAAAGAAATATGTTAGCAAATTATATCTTAATTTTCAAAATAAATTTAGTTTGTTAATTTTTTTTTGTAAAAGTAGAATATATTAAAAACTATTAATACTAGCTATTGCATTTATTTAAAAAATATATCTAAAACTATAGTGTATTAATAGATTTCCTCTAGGGAAAAGTGAAGGCATATCAACAAACATCCTCTTCGAAAAAACCCCTCCTTTCTCTAATGTATGGTAATAAGTTAATTGGAAAGTACATAATCTTCATATTATCATTCAATTATAAATGCTATATATACTTTATTTATTTATTTATTTTTGCGTCAATTATTTTTAAAATTATATCTAAAACAATTTTTAATAAGTTGAGTATAAAAATTATCATAATAACTAGAGTAAATTATACAAATTACCTCTAAAATTTCATGAAATTATACAAATTCTTATTTTTTTCACTCATATACTAATCTTTTTTAATTATTTCAAAAATATACATTGATACCTTTTATACGTCACACTGATCCTTTTAACAATGTTTTTTTAGGAATCCCTTTAAGGCTTTAATAACTATGTTTCTCTATATTCCGTAAAAAAATAAAAACTATGTTTCTATATGAGAGAAGTTATTGTAAATGTTAAAAAAACAGTAGAAAAATATAATTAGTATAATTTACTCTAATAATTAATGATATATAAATATTAAACTGGTTTCACTAGCTATTAATTTTGGTTGTAACGTCTTTAATGACGTTATTCTGAAGTCACGATTTGATTCTGGAGTCTGGACACTTACAGAGTGCAGCTCTTTGTTGGTTTTTTGGTGAAAAAAGGTCTTTGTACACACAATTTTTGGCATCATCTTCAACTTCGAAGTTGCCATCAGTACTCATCACGTGTGATAAAAAAAAACATGATTGAGTTCAAAACAAAATCAGATTCCAACCTTATCGCAATCGAATATGTAGGTAAAATGGCAGTAGTCAACATCGCATAAGGGTGCTTAATTTTGGCCTTTTGCTGCACTCATCATCACATCCTGTTTATTGCAATAGTTTTCTAAATTCTAACGCTAGCTATCACGGGGTTCAAAGTGTGAATTTTCCTTTTCAAGGACAAGGTTTGTTCTTAAGTCATAACAAATCAAACAATTTAAGAATTTTATAATATCAAATATGTATAATTTTCTATAGAGAGAACATTTTTGAGTCATTTTTTCTTTTTAGTTTTTTAAACAATCACTGTTTTTTTTTAAACTATCATGTATACTGGGATCAAGATTCTCTGCTATTAAAACTTTAACTGCACATTTGATAAAAAAAAAAAAAACTGCACAAATATCAAAGCTTTAAAATGTTTATTTTTCATTAAAACAAATCATATTTTATTTTTCCAAGATGACGCACCGTTGGACTATAACAGCATGAGGTGCAGCTATAATATTGTCTATTGATTAGAAAATAGTTTTAGTTTGGCCAGCACTCCACAAGAAAAAAAAATTGTTTACTTTTATATAACTAAAATTATAATAAATACATATTTTTAAGATATAAATTACACTATATTAGAATTCATAACAAACAAATATTCTGAAATATATAAATTATTAATATTTTAATTTGTACGTTATACTGTATATGTTTTTTATATATTAAAATTCATAATAAATATTTTACATATATTAATAATAATAAATTACAATTATAAAAATTAATATAAAATATTTTAAATTACAGAGACTAAACAAAAAGTTATTGTAATTAACGATAAAGAGTAATTAAACCTAAATGTGTTAACTTTTCCATGGCATGCATAGCCGTCCAAATGAAATGAATATTCTAGGGCTGATTTGTCTCTTGCTTTTATTCAATAATGTTTGGCATTTTAATTCATTCCAATTCACGATCGTGAAATGCATATATAGTTTTAAAAATTGCCGGACTGTCTTGGTTATGGCATTAGATTAGTAGTCCAATTGGTGGATCAGACTTATATGGTCTAGTATATAATAAAAGAATATAAAATTTTTTACTTATTTTAAAATTTTCTCTTGATGCATTGAAATTCAGAAGTCTTAAAAATACAAACAAAATATAAAGAATACAAGTTAAAAAATGACTATTATATCTAAACTTGAACATCAAAGACATCAACGATAGTATATATCAATATTTACACACTAAAATGAAGCATAATTATATTACATCAATGTAGGTTATAAAATATAAAAAAATCAATCCAAAGTTTCAAATCACAATTTTTAAAATGACCTGGGAGTTGCGACCACTTTTAAATTAATTTAACTCAATAGAAGATGTAATTGCGACAACAAAAAATGCTCAACAATGAATGAAAAGATCAATTTAACTTAAAATCACACACAAAAACTAAAATAAAATAAAATAAAAAAGAAAAAATAAATTTTGTTGGACTCACTTGCGACTCTAGACAACGTTGCAGATGAACGGAGTGAGTTTAACAAGATAGTGCCAGCACGACGCCACAATGAGAGGAAGGAAGGAGAGGTTGACGAGCAAAGCAACAACGTAAAGCAAATGAGTCAGACTGAGAGGAAGAATGATAGGTTGATAAGATTTTTAAAATTAAAATGGGTTGAAATTGAAACTACGTTTTTTCGACTATAACCAGAAGAAAAAAATAAGTGACCCGATCTAAATCAACCGGTCGAAGGGTCATTGATTTGACTGCAAACCCGATGAAATCGATTTGGATTGCTTCAGGTCAAAAGAACATCTAATCAAACTTGTGACTTAATCTGATCCAATTATTGGATCTTAATTCGGCTGTCAAAGTCTTAAAATTTTGATAAAATGTGATCCAATTATTTGATTATCATTCTAGTAGAATTTATTAAAAATGGTTACTTTTATATTTTTTATAACATTAAAAAATGGGAGCAAACATGAGAGGATCTTCATTGAAATTATCAACCCGCACGTTTGATGACTAAAATTTATCATAATAAAGAAGACATATTGAAGGAACACAATGTAACGCAATTTACAACCACAACCAAGCTGTCCACACGATGCGCCCACATCATAACAAAGTAATCAAGAAAAGCCGGAACCCAAAGTATTAACATGTAAGATTTTTATGCTTTTATACGAGTGTAAATAATTTATTTAATTTTCACCAGATATAAAATTTATTTGGGTCAGGACCAATAATAACTACGCACTACTTAAGTGTACACATACATATAATAATATTATGGTTTTACTTAATCACGAACTTAACGATTTTTTTTCCTATATTATTCATTGTTATGCACTTTTGCTTGATTATTATCACATTGTAACCATAGAAAAATATCATATGGAAGGTGTTGGATTTTAAAAACTGCAAAAAATAATATGTACAAAGAAGTTTGGACCCGAAAAAGTATGTCATGATCCGGTTCCTTCTCCGAGCACAAGACAATCAAGAGAAATTTATAATAAAAGTAATATAGTTATTACTAAAATATAATTACTGTCACTACTTTCTTCGATTGTTTTTTCTATTTTACTTTTTATTTAAAAAAAATATAGATAAAAAAAACATGAAATATCTCTCTTTCAACTAGTAAATATAATTGTTGTAAACTTATTATATTAACCAAAGAAAATAGTTATTAAGATTTTCTTCTAGTGAAATGGAAAAAATATTGATAATATTTTTTATCAACTTTTTGTGGATTATTTAGTGCTTTAAATTTAGTAATCTTGTAGCCAATTGTGAAAATTAAATTTTACATATATTAATATACTGTCACTAAGAAGAGTAATTAGCTAAAGAAAAAATCGATGGATAAAATAGATGAAAGAAGCATTGGTAACATTAAATTTAGAGTGTTAAATGAATGCTTAAGTGTGTGAAAGGAATTAGAAAAGGCAACAAAGAAGACCATTATGCTTTTATCATAATCTTTATAAGCGCATAAACACCGGTACAAATGATTTATCATCCTAATTAAACTAACAACTTTTCACACATGACCATGCTACCTCATTCATTAACTATGATTGCAACACTAATAATCATTGTTCTTGCACAAACACTTGTGGGGGTGAGTTCACTTCCTGAAGCTGATAAAATAACCAATTTGCCGGGGCAACCAAAGGTCGAATTTCAGCAATATTCTGGTTATGTCACCGTGGATGATCAAAATAAAAGAGCTTTGTTTTACTACTTTGTTGAAGCTGAAGAAAACCCTTCTTCCAAGCCATTAGTCCTATGGTTGAATGGAGGTATATATGCTTGTTATGTATCAATATCATGTACATCATTTTTGTTCAGTTATTTATTTGTTTTGGAATCTGGCTTAAACCTTTTAAGACTGATCAAATAAATTAAGGTGCTTTCTTGGTTTTGATTTTTGAAGGGCCCGGTTGTTCATCGATTGGAGTTGGAGCTTTTGCTGAGCATGGTCCTTTCAGACCAAGAGACAAAAATGTTCTTGAGATAAATGATAATAGTTGGAACAAAGGTGAACCTTAAATCCAATGGTTTGTTTTTATCGAGGATCAAAATATCAAATATGCTCTTTTAAAAAAAGCAAAACTGCTTGTTTATTTCATCCTTATCACAGTGGCAAATGTGCTATACTTGGAGTCACCAGCTGGTGTTGGATTCTCTTACTCTAGCAACAAATCTTTCTATGCCTTAGTGACAGATGAAATCACAGGTTCTTTTCCCCTTCATTTTGTCCACAATGGCATTTAAATACTAACACAAGAATCAAAGTTTAATAAGTGCTTAAGATTTTATCCACTACTTGTCTTTATGACATTTCTCAAGAACCTGACAATGGTTTTGCTCTTGTACAGCTAGGGATAATCTTGTTTTCCTACAGCGTTGGTTCACTGAATTCCCTGAGTACTCAAATAACGACATGTTCATTTCAGGGGAGAGCTATGGAGGTTAGAGTCAGATATAAATTAATAATATAATCACTTTGAAACTGTAGTAAAATAATGAACACTTCACACTTGTTTGTAGGTCACTATGTTCCACAACTTGCACAACTTATTGTTCAAACCAAGACCAACTTCAATCTAAAGGGAATTGCAGTGAGTAGTAGAGAAGGGAAAATCTGAATAATTTTAATATAAAAGACCATTTGATTTGTTTGAAAAATATAACTAGTTCATATTTATATGTATGTTGAAATTTACAGATAGGGAATCCTCTTCTTGAGTTTAATACTGATTTCAACTCAAGATCTGAGTACCTTTGGTCCCACGGACTGATATCAGATTCAACATACGAAGTCTTAACTAGAGTCTGCAACTTTTCCTCAATTAGGAGACAAATACAAAATGGGAATCTTGGAGGAGTTTGTGAAAAAGCAAATAAGCTATTGGATAGTGAGATTAGCAACTATGTAGATGAATATGATGTCACTCTTGATGTTTGTTTGTCATCAGTAAATCAACAGGCTTATGTGCTGAATCAACTGGTTAGTTTCATCTACTTTCTGCATAGGCATGTAGCATGTTATTTCTTTTTCTTAATTGATTTCGTCTCGGCTTCAGCAAGAGACACAGAAGATAGATGTTTGTGTTGGTGATAAAACAACCACATACTTGAACACTAAAGAAGTCCAAGAAGCTCTACATGCTAATCTTGTTGGAGTCGCCAAATGGTCAACTTGCAGCTCGTAAGTTTTATTGCTTCAAAGATGACACATTCTTGAGTGTTTTAGAGATGCAGATATTATGTTCACAAAAATAAGAAAAGTAGTAAACGTTTGAGATTTACCCCTTAAGTTATAATAACCATTAGACTCCATAAGTTTTGTTACTTAAAATACTAAGACATTTCCATTGTATATCTTTTCTTCAATTTTCCTAAATATGGTAAATAATTTACATTTGCATTAAGCTACACAAGACAGTTGATTTAAACAAAAGATATAAAACTAGTATATATGTATTTCCATCTTATTTTAGGGTCCTTTGTCCACCAATCTTCAAACTAATTTCCCTGTTCTTTCTCATTTCTCAAGCACAATTGGTCACCTTTGATTTGTGAGGCTTACATCTCCTGCTAATGAATATCTTCATTATGTTACAGAGTTCTGCATTATGATTATCAGAATCTAGAAATACCAACAATTCCTATTCTAGGGTCACTTGTTAACTCTGGCATCAGGGTCCTAGTATACAGGTAATTGAATTTGTTTAATCACTGACATTTAGCTAACTCCACACATCAGGGAATAACCTTTTTTAAGCAAGCAAAGCCATTTCTCTATGCAGTGGAGATCAAGATTCAGTGCTTCCATTATTAGGTTCGCGATCTCTAGTTAACGGATTAGCCAAGGAAATTGGACTTGATACAACAGTGGCCTATAGAGCCTGGTTTGAGGGAAAACAGGTTAGTATTAAATTATTAATACTTGGAGTGCAATAGATCTTTGAAAAATTCAATGCCTATATGCACTGCCATTTAACTCAACCTTGATTTGTTATATAAAATTTCAGGTGGCAGGATGGACACAAGTATATGGGAACATCTTATCATATGCCACCATAAGAGGAGCATCTCATGAAGCTCCCTATACTCAACCACAGAGATCACTTGGGCTACTTAAAGCCTTTTTGGAAGGAAAGCCACTACCTGGTGTTAAATAAAATATGAATAGATTTAATTAACACTAGCCGTTCTTAGTTGCTGCAACAAATAGAAATGCTTCCAAAATCCACACAGAAGCTTATTATTGCTATAGGATTACGGTTATCTTATGATTGTTATGCTCGTGCTCTACATTTCTATGCTTTACTTTCTTTCCGAACAATGTGCTAAAGGTGCACAGGATGAAGGGAAGTTCAAGGATTAAAAATTACTATCAGCCAAAAATAAACTAAATCCAACTAATTGTATCGTGTTTGTTGAAAGTAGACTATTAGAACAAATTGAATAGGGTTTAATGACTATTTACGGTAAATTTATCATCAGGGTAATTTGTAGCTAAAAAGTGGGTTATGAGTTTAACTAAATATCTAAAACTAACTTATAAGGTGAGGGTTAGTTCCACTTATATATATTATTATGGTCTTATCACTAGTCGATGTAGAATTTCCAACACACACCATTCACGTTGAGGATCGAACATCTCGGATGTGAAGTTTTCAAGGCTGGACATTTGCAGCTAGAGATAATGCTAAAATAAAGTATATAAGTTGAGAATAACCATCACCCTATGAGTTAATTTTTGTGATTGAGTTAGACATAAATCTATATTTTAAGATGATATTAGAGTTTATCCTAAATCTATTAAAACAGGTTACCCATCATGTCATTTACGCACTAAGTCCAATAAAGTTGAGCGTCTAGGTGTATTAAAAAAAATTCAAATATCACATCGACTACATATAAAACCAAGATAAAATATGTAAGTGAAAAACAACTTTAAACTTACGAGTTAATTTTTGATATTAAGTTAAACTCAAACCCACGTTCTAAGACAAAGCATGTGAAAAATAACCCATCTACCCTTATTTTTCGAAATATAGTAAGTGAAAGACATAAATATGCCTAAATCTCATCCCACCCTTATCCTTCCTTATACAAAGTTTATCCCAATTATGCCATCTAAAACCCTTTGTGTTTTTTCTATTTGATCATAGTCTCTTTGTAGGTAAATAATTGTGTAAAATTGTTTTTATATTATATGCGCATAATCTATTTTTTCAATTGAAAACTAGACTCAATTAAATATAAAAAAAAAGTGTCATGTACGGCTTTTATAATGAGGTGTCTATCCATAAAAAAATATAGAATATAACAACAGTATTATAATAAACATTTCTAAAATAAATTATATAGAAGTATTTATCGTTGGGTAAAAAAATAGAAGTATTGTATAGTGGAAAGGAAATATTAGTTCAGATGAGTTTAAGATAATAGTTTGATCCATAGTATACTTCAAAAGTAAAAAATATAGTATTTTGGTCAAATACAATTCATGTTTATTTTTATCTTTTATTAGAAAAATTATCTTTATTTTGATATGACAATGCCTTTGGATGGTCTTGTTATTACTTTTTTTGCCTTATATTTTTCTTAACAGCAAAAACTTTTTGTAGTGAACTCATGACTCATTAAGCTAGTACTGCATCCTTTTGATACTCTGATGAATTCACATAATTACATTACTTAAAATATAGTCCACAAAATATAAATATAACATAATTGTCATAAAATATAAACTCTTTATGGAAACATAAATTTCCAACCAAAAAAACACAATCAAAATTCAAACTCGGTTTGATTTCTATATTATAACAGTCATGTACAAACTTAAAAAATACCCTACTAACAAGATTCAATACACTTGGTAGATGGTTAGATTCTTTAAGTATGTAAATAGGAATTCGATTCTCTACCGTACATTCAAAAGAATTTGTTAGGAAAGACAAAATCACTTTTATGATATTTGAAGAATTAGTCTCATTATTTTCAACTATAAGGATATCTTACTTTCAGCAAAAACTTAAAAATCTCTCAAAATAAGCATTACAACACAATTTATTTTAAAAAATGGATACATTTAAAGTCTTCAAATATTTCAAATATCAGGATTCGGTGTCCTCGTTCGTTCTTATTAACAATGATGTTGCCCTAAATTTGTTCAATACTCCCTCTAATCTTTAATATAATAATTAACACTACTAATGTATAATTATTATCACGTACGTCCACTGGAAATGATATTATGATCGATTTTACTTAACCAATAACTTTATCAATTTTCCGATAACACTTCATTTTAAAAAAAGCTTGATTATGATGACATTGCCAGCATATAAAATATATCATGTGAGAGGTGTTGAATTTAAATAATAAAAAATTTAACTAACATGTAATTAATGAAAGGGTGAGTATGTTATATATATATCAACATTTAATATGATGGCTATAAATTTGTAGAACAAATTCAGAATTCTTATATTTTTCGTATAACCCGTGATATGTATCATTTTTTACATATAATGTATATTTTTCATATATATAAAATAGTAAAATATAAATTAATCAAACAAAATTTTGTATTAATAATTAAGTTATTTAAGCAATTAATAATTAGGAAAATATTTTTATATAATATATTTAATAATTAATAATTAATTTATGTTTATTAGTATTATTTAGTTAATTTATCAACATAAATTTATTATATTAATGTTAATTGATTGTATTTAACTTTTAGAGAACGAATAAGGAAATGTCAACGTCAGTCCACTTGACAAACTTTTCTTTTATACAATATAAGTAAATAGAAGATTAATACCTTCGAGCATAATAAAGGGACAAAGAATTTTTTTAAAGAAAATCTTATTAAAAATGGGACAATTTTTTTAAAAAATTATTAATAGTGACAAATCTTTGTTGGAAATTGAAACACAACTCAAAATTGTTTTTTTTTTCACATCCAAAAATCAATAGGATTCGAATATTATACAACTTGATTAACAAAAATAAATCATTATCACTTATATCAATTATTGTTTATCTTATTACACATTTAAACCTTACTTTTCTCTCTCTTAATCTTTGTCTCTCTGTAATTAATTTGAGAAATGATCTAAACCTTACCCTTTTATGTGACAAGAAATTTCTAGACTATTTTTTGGTTCTGAAGCATTTCAACAAAATATTATAACTATGACTTACTTTATTTGTTCTATTATAATTTTCATATAAGAAGAATAAATAAGTCACAAAATAATTATTATTTTAGTTTTTAATATAAAATAATTATTATTTTAGTTTTTAATATAAAATAATTAGTATTTTTACTTATATTTCTTGTAATATTAATGATGATCAATTAAATCTATAAATAAATTAATAATGATATAATATTAATTTTTAAAATTATAATTCTCTTTCTTTTTTTTATAATTTTTTATTTGAATAAAATAATTTAGGACTACAATTATTTAGGAATGGAGAATATTAGTTCAGGTTCTTGAAAAAGTTCTTAAAGAATGTATCAATAATTACAGAGAGAGAGAGAAATTAATTAGTAAGAGAGAAAAATTAATTATAGTAAATAAGAGAGAGAAAAGTTAGTTTTTTAAAATTAGTACTGTGTCTGAATTAGTCAAATTAATTATAGAGAGGGGGAAATTAATTGTAGTAAATAAGAGAGAGAATAGTGATGTCTAAATGTGTTATTTTTAAAAAATTAAATTACTATAATATTCCTAGATTAACTTAATGAAACAAAATAGCTAGTTCGGTCTTTTGTTCAAAATTTCTAGTGTGCTCATTCCCAATGCACTTCAACTAAAACTATAGTGTGTAAATTACACACACACATATATATATATATATATATATATATATATATATATATATATATATATA
>CM023943.1:21575404-21635984 GCA_013407115.1 Glycine latifolia
ATATTAAATTTTGAAATGAAAGATGAAATTTATAGTGTTAAATGAATCTTTAAAGTCTATAATATTGAAAATTGAAAAATTAGTTTAAAATATGAAAAATTAGTTTTTTAAGTTAAAATATTTAATAAAATTGGTTGTTGAAGTAAATAAAATATATAAAATAACAGAAAATAATAAAATTATAATTTATTTACAAAGAGTAATAAAAAATTTGATAAATATATTGAAGATAAAAAATAAAAAAATATATAAAAAATTAGAAGCTTTAAACTAACATTTAAAAAAATATTGAAATTATTAAAAAATTACTAAAAAATAATTTATTTATCAAACAATTAAAAAAAATTCAACTAATAAAAAAATTATAAAATAATTAAAATATCTTTCCAAATATAATCTAATTATGTTTAATTACACTGAAAAAAGCGATGATGACAAGAAAGAAGAAACTAAAAGTAGTTACACTTTAAAGTAATTTAAAACTAAAAGCTGATGTGATAGTGAGATACACAGTTTAATATAAGACCATTAGAGCACCTTTAGTGGTTGATCCCAAATTAGGATCTTAACCCACTTTTTGGTGGATCCAATAGTGCTAAGTAGGATTGAAGATCTTATAAGTTCTGTGACATTTTTTTTTTTGTGGTAGATCTCAAATTGAGATCTTAGATAACTTTTAATGGGTCCCACATAGACTCCACTTTTAAATATTTAAATTTTGATTATATTAAATTTAATTAATTAAGTAATTAATTTTAATTAATAAAGTATAGAAAAAATATATTAATATTAAGAAATGATAAAATTTAAATAATTTTTATTTAAAACTAAATGTTAAATAAATGAAAAATACATAAAATTGATAATAAAAAAATGCAAGACAATAATTTTAAAGAAAAATCAATTTTCATTATTTTCGTGACCGCAATGTTCCCAAATATGTTCTACCAAATCTGCTTGAAGTTGTTAATGAATTCTTCTTGTATGTATAACGCGTCTTGTTTGTAAGTATTAGCAAAGTCAGCAGGAGCATTACGAGATACTTCAACATTTGAAATGTCATTATCTACGTGATCATAATCAACATCAACATTACCACCAAATGTATCTCGTTCGTCTTCGACAATTATGTTATGTAATATAATGCATGCCAACATTATATCCTTCATTGTGTCCATGTTTCATGCACGCGATGGACCACATATAATTGCGAATTGAGATTTGAGCACACCAAATGCTCGTTCAACATCCTTTCTCACTGCTTCATGACATTTTGAAAAAAAATTCCTTTTCAGACCTTATGGCTTTGGTATGATCTTCACAAATGTAGCCAAATTAGGATAAATACCATTTGCAAGATAGTACCCATATTGTATGGAATTCCATTAATTGAAAATTGTACTGGAGAAGCTCGACCTAGCAAAACCTCATCAAACACAGGCGATTAATTTAAAACATTAATGTCATTGATTGAACCCACAACTCCAAAAAATGCATGCCAAATCCACTAGTCTTGTGAAGCAACTACTTCAAGTATTATTGTGGATTTGCAGTGATCACCTCTATGAAATTGACCCTGCCATGCAACTGGACAATTTTTCCACTCTCAATGCATGCAATCAATAGAACCTAACATACTTGGAAACCCTCGTGCATCTCCAATTTGTAGAAGGCGGTTTATGTCATTGTTGTTGGGTCTTCTCAAGTACTGTTCTCCAAATATCTCATTAACACCCCTTACAAATTTTTGTAAGTATTGAGTTGTGGGCATTCGCAAATTCTAATGTACTTATCCACATAATCAGCAAGTGATCTGTATTCCAATATACGGATAGCTGCAGTACACTTCTGCAATGGCGAGAGACCCATTCTACCAACAACATCTGATCTCATTTGGAAATACTTATTGTGGTTACTAAGAACGTTGACAATTCGGTTAAACAATTGTCGCTCCATTCGGAACCTATGTCGGAATTGAGTCTCTATGTAAACCGAATTTTCTGAGAAGTAGCCATTCATCAATCGTAGATGTCCATCTTCATGATTGTGATTAATGACTCTTCTAGGCCTTCGGTGTTGATTGTTGTTGCCTCCTTGATGTTGCATCTCACGTAAATAGCTTAGTCTATCATCGTCAAGTGTTTCATAAACAATTTGTTTCCAAACTCTATTGAATTAATTATTTCGATCCATTGTATGAATGCTTGTAGGACATGTGCAACAATGAATGAGAATTGAACAACTAAATAACAAATCATAATGACTAGTTTTATAATGGCCAGTTTATAACGGCTATTTTTATAACGGTTACTTTATTAATTAAATCAAAATAAAAGACAATAACTGAAAATACAATGCATATACTGCAAATAAATCAAGAGGGGGTGAATTGGTTCAAACTGGATATTTAAAACTTTCTAAAACAAATTGCAAAATTAAAACTTGGATCATATCACTAGTTCACCCTTTTGTAAAGTCCAGAAATCTTTCTTCAATCAAGATCAACCTTTGATATGAATGCAATGACAAAATTTGTTTCTTTGATAATAATATTTGATTTCACAAAGACATGCAATGAAACATACAAAATTTTAAATAAGAGACAATGCAATTATATTGGTTTACCTCTCAATCTTGGAGGTTACATCCAATTGCTTTCAACCCACACCAGGTTAGAGTAATTACTATATCAAAGAATCTTTTACAAGCAATTTACAAGTGACTCTCTTTATCAACACTCAGAACCTCAAACCTAGAGAACCCTACTCTAGTATGCTTGACAAGAAACAAGTTGATATATCACAATACAACAAAATATGTTAAAACATCTAAAAAGATAGGTTCAAGATAAATACAACCTGTGATCTTTCATGTATGAATGAATGAAATGAATTGAGATTATCACACTCTTCAGGTTGTAAAAATCAATAGCTCATAATCACTATCTTGAAAACCTTCTTTTCTTTAACACATCTTCACAAAAAATCAAAATTCTTGATCCTTACAAGAAATTTTTTTCACTCAGAAATCAGTGTCTGAAACTCTTAGAAAGCTTTGTGACTTTTGGGTAAATCACTCATGTGTATAGAACAATTTGTTCAATATCTATTTATAAAAAATAGACTCACAAAGCTTTATATAAAACATATTTAACTGACAATAATTGATTAATCCGCTGGTGTAATCGATTATTTTGCCATATGTAATCGATTAAAACAACTAAATAATCGATTAATATGTTCTTCAGCTTTCTGGAAATGATTTCATGAACAAAATAATTGATTAAATCGTACTGTAATCGATTAAACCAGAACAGCATCAAGATAAACGAATTAAGATAATCGATTACATAATGAGATAATTGATTATTTCAGTTATGCATGATTTTTCATAAAACACTATGTAATTGATACAAGAAGTCTGTAATCGATTAAACTATTCTTCAAGGATTTTCCAGAATTGTATGAATTTCTTTAATCGATTAAAATGATTGTGTAATCGATTGAAGCAGTAAATTTTACTTTTTAAAAAACTTAGCCATTGAGAACTTAACTTCTTATAAAACCATTTGATTTCTTTGAGATCAAAAACCATGTATGCATGATCATGAGAATGCACATGCTAATGAAAGATTACAAGGCAATGTACTTGAACCACTTTGACAAATTACAAATGCATTCAAATGATTGGGCATGTAAAAAGCTAAAACATCAAGCCTACAACCTTGCTTCAATCTTTTTGCAGCTTCCCTTAAACTCAACAATAACAACAAATTAAAAGACAATTAGATCAAATTGAAAGACAATTACAACAAATTAAAAGACAATTAGATCAAATTAAAAGACAATTACAACAAATTAAAAGACAATAACAACAAAATAAAATACGGCTAGTTTAATACTAATTCCTAGTTTATGCCTAATTATTTTACAAAAGGCTTGATGGTCTTGGAGTTGAGTTTCAGACATTGTAGATGTGTCCTTTATGAAAATGTCGTAATACTCTTTTTCCAGTTCTTTCTCTCGTAAGACTGTTAGTTTAGCGTTCACAATATTTCTTTCCCTCATTGCTTCCTATACACCAATCAAGTCTATCGAATTGGTGTGTCAGCTTCGGCATCTTCGACTTGTGTTTCTGGATTAGATGACGATGAATATGCCCCAGTTGTGGAAATCTTCGTCCTCTTAGAGCAATTTTCAGGAAACTGGTCTAACTATTTCAGTTGATCTTTCAGAAGTCGCCAAGCATGTTCCAAACCAAAATTGCTTCCTTCGTCTTCCTTCCATATGGTATATGCATGAAGCATGACATCATTCTCCGTGCAACAACTTTTCTTCAATGATACCACTTACTTGTAATGACCTTTGAATTTTTGCATGCCCAGATTAATTTTTTGCCATCGTGATTTCAGTTGATTCAATGCCCTTTCGCGGAGTTCACCTCCAAATTTGTTATAATTTTCCGTGACTCTCAACCAAAACGCTTCTTTTCCTTGACCAACACCAACATTTGGATCGGTTGAGATGTTGAGCCATGAACTAATGAGATGCGTATCTTCTTCAAGTGCAAAGGCGACTTGAGGCTTCCTTTTTGTAGAAGATCCTCCTACTTCCTCAACGACGGTATCTTCTAGCCCAATTTGGGTAGAAAACTGTGGAAATTGTGAACCAATTTCATGATTTTCAACCATGGTAGGATTGTTTTGTGGCATCGAAGGAAATGTTTGAGAACTTTGAGAATTTTCTATGGAAGGGATTTGAGTGCTTGACATAAAATAATTTAGTGGTAATGGTGGTAAAAAAGGAGGGGGGAAAAAGGAGGGCGATTTTCTGAATTTTGGGTTGAAGAAGGCACTTGGTAATTTTGAAAAAAATTCATATAACTTTATCAATCAGATTGATTTGGATCCATCTCGCACAAGTAAAAATTAACTAAGATTGAGAAAATAAAATTGACAAATGAAAAAAGAAGATGAAAGTTATATGTATCAATGGTTAGTAGTGAATCAATTGATAGAAAAAAATTCAAAAAAAAATGGCTAGTTTTTTTAATTTAAAAAAAATCATTTTTCTTCTTCTTTTCTTTTCTTCCTTCCAGTAGCTTCCCCCCCTCCCTTTTCTTTTTCTTTTTCCCTTCCCCCCCACCAGTCGCTCCCCTCCCCTCCCTTTTTTTTTCTTTCTTCTTCCCTCTTCCTCTCCCCCCTTTTCTTTTTCTTTTTCCCTTCCCTCCACCAGATGCTCCCCCTCCCCCCCTTTTTTTCTCTTCTTCCCCTTCCCTCTCACGGTCCTCCCCCTCCCGTCCATGCTCCTTTTCTCGTCCGCGCTCCCCCTCCAATCTGAGCCTCCCCTTCCCCTCCGCACTCCCTTCTGAGTTCTCCTCCGCTTCCCCCTAGGTATGTTATGTTCCTCTTCTTTTTTCCGTTTTCTCTTCTGCAATGGTTGGTTGGGTTGTGGGTTGTTGCTCCCCACCCATTTTGTGGTATGTTACAACATTAAAAAAAAATATTTTTTTGGACTCCGTGCAGATCTTCAAGTTTTTTGGGGAAGAACCGAATCTCCACGTGGAGATCTTCAACTCCCCTTTAGTGGTGGATCTGGGGAAGGAAAGATCTTCAGCTAAAGATCTCTCCCTAAGACCCAGCACTAAAGGTGCTCTTATGCATTTATCATAATCCTTTGCGCACAAACACTAGTGCAGAAGATTTATCATTCTAATTACACCAACAACATCACACTCATGACCCTACTACCTCAGTCATTATGATTGCAACATTAATAATTGTTCTTGCACAAACACTTGTGGGGGTGAGTTCACTTCCTGAAGCTGATAAAATAACCAATTTGCCAGGGCAGGCAAAGGTCAAATTTCAGCAATATTCTGGTTATGTCACCGTGGATGATCAACATCAAAGAGCTTTGTTTTACTACTTTGTTGAAGCCGAAGAAGACCCTTCTTCCAAGCCATTAGTCCTATGGTTGAATGGAGGTATATTATATCTTGTTATGTATCAATATCATATATATCAAGAAAAATTATAAGTTTAGTGGAGGTTAGATCCGTTGTTATATTTATGTTTCAAATGGTCCATTATTAGTTTTTTTCCTTTTCATCTCTCCCTTCCTTCTTTTTTCCTTTTTTTATTTGACCTCTTCGTATCATTGGATTCGTCAACCATCGACCCTAATTAGCTTGAATTAAAGGTGTTGTTGATGTTGATTTATTTGTTTTGGAATCTGGCTTGATCCTTTTAAGACTGATCATATCAACTAAGATGCTTTCTTGGTTTTTGATTTTTGAAGGGCCCGGTTGTTCATCGATTGGAACTGGAGCTTTTGCTGAGCATGGTCCGTTCAGACCGAGTGAGAACAATCTTGTTGAGAAAAATGATTATAGTTGGAACAAAGGTGAACCTTAAATCCAATGGTTTGTTTTTATTGAGGACCAAAATATCACGTATGCACTTTAAAATTAATAAAACTTCTTAATATTTTCATCCTTATCACAGTGGCGAATATGTTATACTTGGAGTCACCAGCTGGTGTTGGATTCTCTTACTCACGCAATAAATCTTTCTATGCCTTAGTGACAGATGAAATTACAGGTTCTTCTTCACTTCATTTTGTGCACAATGGCATTTAAGTAATTAAGTTGGGAAATGATAATCATTGCTAGCCATATTGGTTAAAGAACTAAAAGGAAAAAGGTTTTTATTAGGATGCATAAAATTACGCTGTCCATAATTTTTTAAGCTCTTATGATTTTCACAAAAAATATTTTTTCCTTTAAGTTCTTTAAGCAAAACCTTAAGGACATTGGAAAACAACACCTTTTAAGTGAAAGGGAAGAATCATAGTTAATAAATGCTTAAGATTTTAATTTTATCCACTTCTTGTCTTTATGGCATTTCTAAAAAATCTGGCAATGGTCTTGGTTTTGTACAGCTAGGGATTATCTTGTTTTCCTACAAATATGGTTCACTAAATTCCCCGAGTACTCAAAAAGAGACTTCTTCATTACAGGGGAGAGCTATGGAGGTTAGAATCAGATATAAATGAATTATATATTCACTTTGAAACTGTAGTAAAATAATGCACACTTCACACTTGTTCGTAGGTCACTATGTTCCACAACTTGCACAACTTATTGTTCAAACCAAGACCAACTTCAACCTCAAGGGAATTGCAGTGAGTAGTAGAAGGGAAAATCTGAATAATTTTAATATAAAAGACCATTTGATTATTTTGAAAAATATAACTGGTTCATATTTATATATATGTTGAAATTTGCAGATAGGGAATCCTCTTCTTGAGTTTAATACTGATTTCAACTCAAGATCTGAGTACCTTTGGTCCCACGGACTGATATCAGATTCAACATACGAAGTCATAAAACTTTTCCTCAATTAGGAGACAAATGCAAAATGGCAATCTTAGAGGGGTTTGTGAAAAAGCAAATAAGCTATTGGATAGTGAGATTAGCAACTATGTAGATGAATATGATGTCACTCTTGATGTTTGTTTGTCATCAGTAAATCAACAGGCTTATGTGCTGAATCAACTGGTGAGTTTCATCTACTTTCTGCATAGGCTTGTAGCATGTTATTTCTTTTTCTTTATTGATTTCGTCACCGCTTCAGCAAGAGACACAGAAGATAGATGTTTGTGTTGGTGATAAAACAACCACATACTTGAACACTAAAGAAGTCCAAGAAGCTCTACATGCTAATCTTGTTGGAGTCGCCAAATGGTCAACTTGCAGCTCGTAAGTTTTATTGCCTCAAAGATGACACATTCTTGAGTGTTTTAGAGATGCAGATATTATGTTCACAAAAATAAGAAAAGTAGTAAACGTTTGAGATTTACCCCTTAACTTATAATAACTTTAGACTCCATTAGTTTTGTTACTTAAAATACTAAGACATTTCCTTTGTATATCTTTTCTTCAATTTTCCTAAATATGGTAAATAATTTACATTTGCATTAAGCTACACAAGAAAGTTGACTTTAACAAGATATAAAACTAGTATATATGTATTTCCATCTTATTTTAGGGTCCTTTGTCCACCAATCTTCAATCTAATATCCGTGTTCTGCTTTCTCATTTCTCAAGCACAATTGGCCACCTTTTATTTCTCAGACTTACATTACATCTCCTGCGAACGATATCTTCCTTATGTTACAGAGTTCTGCATTATGACTATCAGAATCTAGAAGTACCAACAATTCCTATTCTAGGGTCACTTGTTAACTCTGGCATCAGGGTTCTAGTATACAGGTAATTGAATTTGTTTAGTCACTTACATTTAGCTAATTAACTCCATTATCAATGAATAGCATTTTTCTAAGCAAGCAAAGTCATTTCTCTATGCAGCGGAGATCAAGATTCAGTGATTCCATTATTAGGTTAGCGATCTCTAGTGAACGGATTAGCCAAGGAAATTGGACTGAATACAACAGTGGCCTATATAGACCATGGTTTGGAGAAAAACAGGTTAACATTATTAATACTTGGTATACAATATATCTTTGAAAAATTCAATGCCTCTATCCACTGCCATTTAACTCAACCTTGGATTTTTATATAAAAATTTCAGGTGGCAGGATGGACACAAGTATATGGGGACATCTTATCATATGCCACTATAAGAGGAGCATCTCATGAAGCTCCCTTTTCTCAACCACAGGGATCACTAGTGCTACTTAAAGCATTTCTGGAAGGAAAGCCACTACCTGGTGTTGCATAAAATATGAACAGATTTAATTAACACCAGGCATTGTTATTTACCGCAATAAGTAGAAATGTTTCCAAAATCCAAACAGAAACTGATTATTGCTATTGGATCATCTTATGATTGTTATGTTCTGCTCTCTACATTTCTATGTTTAATTTGTTTCCGAACAATGTGCTAAATGTGTACAGAATGAAGGAAAGTACAAGGATTAAAAATTTACAGTAACCAAAATATACTGAATCTAACCAATTGTACCGTGTTTGCTGAAAGTAGGCTGTGAAAAAAAAAAAAAAAAGATTAAAACAAATTAAAGAGGGTTTAATGATCATGCACCATCATGAATGCAAAAGTTTTTACACTAGCAATCAATTGGAAAACAAAATTGGTATGTATCAATAAATTTATTATTCATAATAATTTATAATGGAATAATAATGTAAAATTATTATATATTATATAATTAATCTCATAAATACTTTTTCTTTTTTCATCTATAAAACTCAAATTAAAATCTTATTTGAAAATCCAAACCTAATATAACTTGAACCTACTTAATGGGTATCACAAAAGATTTACTTTAATTATGTTTATTTTTTATATGTGAAAATCAATTATGAGATTTACAACAATTCACACATTTTGTTTGGTCAACTAAACCAACTCCTTGATTGTTTTAGGAACAAACAATAAAATCTACAATTTCTTCGTACATAAAGTTTTTAAACCAATAGACAATGAAAAAATCCACACGCTCGGTGATAAAGTCTTGAAGATTAATTTAACTTTAATTTTTAAAGTGTAAAGAATTTTACATTGTGAATTAATTAAAAACCACCTTAGGTAATTATGTGAGATTTTTAAGTAATTATTATAAAAGTAAAAAATCTTATCACATGACAATTTATAATTAGATATTATTATAAAAAGTTTTACACGCTATCCTTAAATTAAATTCTATTTTTTCATTTAAATTGCACTAATTTTCGTATTTTTTTAATTCTTCTAAGTCAAACATAAAAGACAACAAGAGAACCATATGTAACCCAAATTCTCAAGGCAGGGGGATTAACAACTAATTCCACACAGATGTAATCGTCACCATTTGTTTCAGGCGTGGACTACAAATACAAACGGTACTCACTCACTCCGTTTAGGATTATATCACATTTTAGAAAGAAAAAAATTATTTCAAATTTACAAAACTAATGGTTTATTAAATTTTTTTTTCTAAGACTACCTTTAATCACTACTTAATGAGAATAGAGTATAAAAAGAGTAAATAAATATTAATTAGAGAGATAGAGAGTGCATTAGAAAATTATCTAATATTTTCTTTGAAATTCAGCAAATTAAATGTATTTCTTAATATTTATGTCAAACCTTAAATTTTATATAATTTAGACGAGGATATCAATAGGGCAATTAATGATTTGTTTATTGTTTCCTCCTTTCCTAAATATAAGACTCTTTTTTAATTAATTTATATTCTTTAATAAAATTGATTAATATAGTTAGTAACAATAAATTTATTAACTATTTGTATTATTTTGTCAAAATTATCCTTAAGTTTATTGGGTTTCATTGTCTCTCTATTTTCACTTAATTGCTCTTACACCTAATTAATTAATATATATTAGTCTTTTTATCTAATTTTTATAAGAGAGATAATATATTTATCTTTTAAATATATAACATTTATTATAAAATAATAAAGAGTATTTAAATTTAAAAAAATAATTAAAGCAAAAGATAACTTTAAGAGAGTCTTATAAAAAAAAGTCTTATAGTAACGAAGTGAGTATAATCCTTTACATTTCTCCTGGATCCCCCAATACAACATCTAAATATGACCATGTTACCTTATTCATTTACTATGATTGCAACATTAATTATTATTTCTTGCACAAACACTTATGGGGGTGAATTCTCTTCCTGAAGCTGATAAAATAAGCAATTTGCCGGGGCAGCCACATGTCAAATTTCAGCAGTATTCTGGTTACATTACAGTGGGTAACCAAAATCAGAGAGCTTTGTTTTATTACTTTGTTAAAGCTGAAACAGACCCTACTTCCAAGCCAGTTGTCCTCTGGTTGAATGGAGGTAATTTATATATAACTTGTTATATATAATACACATGATTTTGCTCATTTATTTATTTTGGCATAGCCTCATAGGTTTACACCTCTTAGACTAATCAAAGAAATTAAAGTGCTTTCTTGGATTTGACTACTGAAGGTCCTGGTTGTTCATCTATTGGTGTTGGAGCTTTAGTTGAGCATGTCCCTTTCAAACCGGGTGACGACAATATTCTTGTGAAAATTATTATAGTTGGAACAAAGGTGAACCAACAACCCAACAACTTTGTAAATCCAATGCTTTGTTTTAAAGGGGTCAAACTATTAAATATGCTCTTTTCTTGCAATCAAAATTCTTTGTAATTTTTCATATTTTTCAGTGGCAAATGTGATATACTTGGAATCACCAGGTGGTGTTGGATTTTCGTATTCTAGCAATACATCTTTCTATACCTTAGTGACAGATAAAATTACAGCTAGGGATAATCTTGTTTTCCTGCAGCGCTGGTTCACTGAATTCCCTGAGTACTCAAATAACGACTTCTTTATTACAGGGGAAAGCGATGCAGGTAGAAAAAAATAATTGAAATAAATTAATAATATATGATTTAATTAATCATTTAATCTCTCTAGTTATACAAACTCCTCCTTTTAGTTCCTGTACTTGAAAATCATCCATTTTAATCCCTACACACATCATTTTTAAATTCTTTTAGTATGTGTACATACTATTTTTAATCTCTTTTAATCCCTTACATCTAAACTCACGGAGATAAAAGAGATTGGAAATAATATGTATAAGGACTAGAAGAGATGTTTTTTAAGTATAAAAGATAAAGTTTGTATAACTATACGAACTAAATGAATAATATGATTTGAACTCCAAAGCTGAATTCCTATGGTCCAACGGACTGATTTCAGATTCTACTTATGATCTCTTCACCAGAGTCTGTAATTATTCCACAATTAGGAGACAAATGATATATGAGAATCTAAGTGACGTTTGTGCAAATATAACCAAATTAGTGTTTACTGAGCTTAGCGACTATATAGACGAATATGATGTCACTCTTGATGTGTATTTAGCATCAGCAAATCAACAGTCTTATGTGCTGAATCAAATGGTAAGCTTATTTTGATTTTTTTTTTCTTTTCTAACAGTTGTTGTTCTATTCATTTTCTTTTATTTGCCTTGGTCCATGAAGTAGCAAGAGACACAGAAGATAGATCTTTGTGTGAATGATAAAGCAGTCACATACTTAAACAGGAAAGGTGTGCAAGAGGCTCTCCATGCTAAGCTTGTTGGAGTCTCCAAATGGTCAACTTGCAGCAGGTAAGTCGTATTTATGGCTTCAAAGATAGCACATAAATGAGTGCATTTAGATTTAGAAATGCAGATATATAAAACTTATACTTTAAATTATTCATTTATATATGTGTAAGGACTAAAACTTACAATTTTAGTATTATATAGGGACTAAAATTTAAAATAAGAACAGTTGTGGGTATCAAATGAATAGATTAATCAAACTTCTATATATGTTTTTCCATCTTATTTTAGTGTCCCTATTCATCAATCTTTAATTTAATTTCCTAGTGTAGCATTCTTTAGCAAAGCTATCTTATTTTTACTCCTTATGCTTTCATATAATGATACCTTTATAGACTTATACGTATGGGAAAAAGTCTCTAAACACCCAAAACCAATTAACATTTAGAGAGAGAGATAGAGAGAGAAGAGAGAAAAATATTGATGATAGAAAATGGAATGTGATAGAAATTAAGGTTGTTGATGAGATATTTGATATTTAGGGGTGTTGAAATATAAAGACTCAACTTATATATATGCTTTCATTTAAGACTATGTATACAGTATTCTCCATTATGAGTTATGACTATCGGAATCTAGAGATAGCAACACTTTCTATTATAGGATCACTTGTTAATTCTAGCATCAGGGTTCTGGGTTCTGGTATACAGGTAAGCGAATTTATTTAACCATCTACATTTACTTACCTAACTCCATGTACATTACATATTTACCTACCTACCTACCATGATTCATCAAGGCATAACATTTTTCAAGCAAGCTTAAGTCATTTTTTTCTGTGCAGTGGAGATCAAGATTCAGTTATCCCATTGCTGGGATCGCGATCTCTGGTGAATGGATTAGCCAAAGAACTTGGGACTGAATACAACAGTAGCCTATAAAGCCTAGTTTGAGGAAAGCAGGTTAATACCTAAATATGTAAATAACATCTTGAATAACGTTTTATATCAATCTTAACCATTGTTTGAAAATTCTACAAAATTTTATACAATTTAAAATTAATTGATATTCCATTGCATTATAATATTTTTTATAGGCTTGATTGCATTACAAAATGATGTTTAACATCGAAGCAAATTTCAACTGTTTAAATGATGCATTTAAAAATTAGAAATCTCTCAGCTGTACAAAATTTTTATAATCATCAAGATAATATAAAATGATATAATACTCACAAGTTGTGTAACAAGTGAGAAGTAGTTTGAGACGCATATATATTTCAGGGATTCGATCTCTAGTTATGTGAATAGAGATTCACATGTGAGGAGAGGAGTTTCTCCTTAGTTGGTATTCTACTTTTTCTTGAGATTAGTATCATCACTTCTAAATGCGGAGATACCTTTTTTGTTGTTAGCAAAAAAAAAAATACTAGGATTTGTCTAATAATAGGGAGGTTGGGTAGTATACCCGAGACACGTTTGAGAGAGATATTTCATGTCTTTAACTCATTGTATAAAAAAATAAAAATATTTAAAATCTTGATCCCTTATTTACATTTTAGGTTTCCATTTGTTTCACTTTAATCCCTTATAATATCTCTACTAGATTAAATTAATTCATTTCACGGTTTTTTTATACAAATGATATTAATTTTGACTAATGTGACATTTTTTACAATTTGTCATGTGTCATCCAACTTAAGAAAAACACATAATCTAATTAATGGATTAATGAAATTTAACCGTTGTAAAAAGTTATTAAATGTATTATTTTATCACATCTTATGTTACTACAAATATTTTCAAATTTCGCTAAGAACTTTCATGAATTTCTAATTAAAATTTGTATACGGATTAACCACAATTTGCTATGAAAAAGTCCTGTTAATTTTGATATAAAAATTCAATAGAATGAATTATGTTACTCGTTGGATTATTTTTATGACAATAGTAGCTGACAACTATTGAAGATGAATGTTGTTTTCATATTGTTAGAAAATAAAAGAAGAAAAATGTTGTATAGTTAGACTAAAATGAGAAGAATAAAGAAAAATAATGATATAATGAAGGAATATTTGTTGGTGTATCTTAAAGTTCTAGATGATAATTTCTTATGAGTTTGTCCCGCTAGCAAGAGATTAATAAATAAATAAATATTAAAAAGGCTAATAAAATCATTTGATTACAAATACAATAATTTATAATATATAAAATTGCAATAATAGATTATAAATGAAAATAGTATTAAAAAGTAAAATCAACTGATAGTAAAATATTTTGACTAAAAAGAAGAAAACAACGTAATTATCTCTGCAGTATATTAGGCATTTTTGTTTGAGGACTTTTCAAATCAGTGAAAAAACTCTCTATAATAAATAAAGACTATAAAAATAGAATATTTGTCTGAAAATATAAGTAATTATCTTCATAATAGAAATTATAGGAAAGAAATGTTTTTTTTTTATAAAAAAGATAAATAATGCTTAGATATTATTATTTTCATAGTCAAATCTTCTTAATAAAAGTAATAACTTTGATATATATATATATATATATATATATTAAAAGTTTTATTTTTTATTTTTTTTTAAAAACTAGGAATGTTCATAGGTCCATCCCTGTTCAGACTATAAAAATGCTTCACACTATTGGTTGGTGTACTGAAATAAAATTCTATTTTTTTAATCTAAATTTCACTGATTTTCCTAACGCATTTTTATTCATATTTTAAAGTCAAACATAGAGTGCATCCACACATGAAAAAACAATAAAAGGGAACATATAACCCAAATTCTCAAGGCAGGCAGGTTAACAACTAACTCCACAGGTGTAACCGACACCATTTGTTTCAGGCGTGGATTACAAACACAAACGTTATATTAATAGGACAATGACTTGTTCCTTATTTGTTGTAAACCTTTGCCATTCACCTTGATCCCCCAATTAAACCAACTTAACAATATCTGAATATGACCACGCCACCTCATTCATTTACTATGATTGTAACATTAATTATTGTTCTTGCTCAAACACTTGTGGTGGTGAATTCACTTCCTGAAGCTGATAAAATAACCAATTTGCCGGGGCAACCACATGTCAAATTTCAGCAATATTCTGGTTACATTACCGTGGATGACCAAAATCAGAGAGCTTTGTTTTATTACTTTGTTGAAGCTGAAAAACACCCTACTTCCAAGCCAGTAGTCCTCTGGTTGAATGGAGGTATATATAACTTGTTGTATATCATACACATGATTTTGTTTATTTGTTTATTTTGGCATAGGCTTAAACCATTTAAACTAATCAAAGCAATTAAGGTACTTTCCTTTTATATATGAAGGTCCTGGTTGTTCATCTATTGGAGTTGGAGCTTTAGTTGAGCATGGCCCTTTCAAACCGGGTGACAACAATGTTCTTGTGAAAAATCATTATAGTTGGAACAAAGGTGAACCAACAACCCAACAACTTTGTAATCCAATGCATTGTTTCTATAGGGGTCAAAATACCGAATATGCTCTTGAAAGCAAAATTGCTTATTGATTTTTCATTTTTTTTTTTACAGTGGCAAATGTGCTATACTTGGAATCACCAGCTGGTGTTGGATTTTCATACTCAAGCAATACATCTTTCTATACCTTAGTGACAGATGAAATTACAGCTAGAGATAATCTTGTTTTTCTACAGCGATGGTTCGCTGAATACCCTGAGTACTCAAAAAACGACTTCTTCATTACAGGGGAGAGCTATGCAGGTAGAAAGAAATAATTGAAATAAGATTAAAATATATTCATTTCGAAACTGCAATAAGGTAATACAAACTTGTTTTTTTTTTTGCAGGTCACTATGCTCCACAACTTGCACAACTTATTGTTCAAACAAAGACCAACTTCAATCTTAAGGGGGTAGCAGTGAGTACATAGGGAAATTTTGAATAATTAAAACATAAGAAATCATTTGTTTTATTTGAAAAATATAACGTGTTCATATGTGTGCAGATAGGGAATCCTCTAATGGAATTTGATACTGATTTGAACTCCAAAGCTGAATTCTTTTGGTCCCACGGACTGATTTCAGATTCAACTTATGATCTCTTCACCAGAGTCTGCAACTATTCCACAATTAGGAGACAAACGATACAAGGTAATCTTAGTGACGTTTGTGCAAAAATAAATGGACTGGTGTTTACTGAGGTTAGCAACTACATAGACCAATATGATGTCACTCTTGATGTGTGTCTGTCATCAGCAAATCAACAGGCTTATGTGCTGAATCAAATGGTAAGCTTCATCTGTTATATGCATACATACTCATCTTAGTTGTTTTGATTTTTTTTTTTTTATCTCTGTTATTGTTTCATTCATTTTGTTTCACTTGCCTTTGTCTATAATGTAGCAAGAGATACAGAAGATAGATGTTTGTGTGGATGATAAAGCAGTCACATACTTAAACAGGAAAGATGTGCAGAAGGCTCTCCATGCTAAGCTTGTTGAAGTCTCCAAATGGTCAACTTGCAGCAGGTAAGTCTCATTTATTGCTTCAAAGATTAGACATAAATTAGTGCATTTAGATTTAGAGATACGGATATATAAAACTCTGTTAAATTTTTTCGGTCCATGTAGTTTCAATCAAACTTGATTTTAGTTCGGTAATTTCAATTATAATCAATTTACTCCCTAACAGTGGTTCGCTTCCCTCCATATAGTGAAAACCATTTGTGACGAAGGACGAAAACCAATTTTATTTCTGAAGTTCAGGATCAAATTTATCAAAGTTAAAGTACTGAGACTCAAACCAAGTTTTTCCAAAAATACAAGGACTAAAAATATATATGATCCTAAAATACTAATATATTTTTCCATATTTATTTTAGTTTCTTTTATTAATCAATCTTCAAATTATTGTTGTAGACTCCTAATGTAGCATTTTCTAGCAACTCAATATTTTTTACTCCTTAAGTTTCAGTAGTTTGACTTTGACCCCATTTTAGACTTATCCCTCCTATTAACACTATCTATCTTGTGTTACAACAGAGTTCTCCATTATGACCGTCGGAATCTAGAGATACCAACCATTTCTATTCTAGGGTCACTTGTTAATTCCAACATCAAAGTTCTGGTCTACAGGTAAGCGAATTTATTGAATCGTCTACAGTTACTTACCTAACCCCATTACCTACCTACCATGATTCACCAAGGCATAATAACATTTTCTAATCAAGCCAAGTCATTTTTTTTCTGTGCAGTGGAGATCAAGATTCAGTTATCCCATTACTGGGATCACGGTCTCTGGTCAATGGATTAGCCAAGGAATTTGGACTGAATACAACAGTGGCATATAGAGCCTGGTTTGAGAGAAAACAGGTTTACACTTAGAATGCAATATATAAATACTATTTTTTTTATCTGTATGAATTAAATACGGTATCAGAAAATTTACAATAATCACACATCATACTCAACTAACTGAATTAGTTTGTATATAAATAGTTAAATATTATATAACATCTAGAATATAATTTTATATTAATATTAACAATTGCTTGAAAACTCTCCAAAATTTTATATACTTAAAAAAATTAATTAATATTTCATTGCATTATAATATGATTAAGATTTGAGTAAATTTCAGCTATTTAGATTATGCATTTAGAAATTTCCGAGTAATCCAAAATTTGATATTCATAATCACCAAGATAATATAATATGATCTAATAAAAGGGTTATTAAAAGTTAAATTTTTTTTCGAAAGTTTGACAACTAATGTTTAAGGTATCATTATATCTTGAAAATTTTGAATACATCTAAGCATTGCCATTTGACTCAACCTAAAAATTTCAGGTAGCAGGATGGACACAAGTATACGGGGACATCTTATCATATGCCACCATAAGAGGAGCGTCTCATGAAGCTCCCTTCACTCAACCACAGAGATCACTCGTGCTACTTAAAGCATTTCTAGAAGGAAAGCCACTACCTAATGTTAAATAAAATATGAACTGCTTTAATTACACAGATGTTCCTAATTCCTTTCACCACAATAAATATTTTTTTTCTCTAAATTCCTCACAGCACTATTGGATCGTCTTTAATTGTTCTTTCGAAATGAGTTAAAGTAGCAAGGGTTGAAAGTAAGCTACAATTTTAATTCAACGTGCATTGACGAATGTTGTTCAAATTATCAACGTTGTCAAGTAGAATGTAGTAACTGCTTTCTTCTTGATTGTGCTCGAACTTGCATGATAGAAGGGATTAAAAAAAAGAGTAAATGACTAATTTATTCTCTGAATTTGTATCTAGTTCTCATTTTAATTTTAGTCCTGAAACTAAGAAAAACTCAAATAAACCACTAAAACTTATGTTATTATTATCACTTAAGTCCCTGGACTTGGGAACAAACTAAAAAAAAATGAGTTATTTACAGGAACTTAAATTAAATCCTAAAAAAACACCATTTACTCTAAAAAAATTATCACCTTTACCACATAAACCCTCTAATACCATATTCAATTCCCATGGATAAAAAAATACATATTTGGAATCCCAATCCACGAGTATGAAACAGAGTGACAACAATAAAATACTCTTATACGTCCTCAAATGTAGTTAAGAAAAAACAGAACTATAAAAATGCTAAGGCAATAAATTTCATGAGCAACAAAATAGTTTTCCCAGTTGTAGCAGAAAATAACATTCATTGTAAGTTTTAAAAGAAAAAGTTAAAGTGTTTTGCTCCACAACAAAATGTTGATTTAGACACCATACATAAAAATCATAACAGAAAGAAACTCCTCCAATGTAGCAGAACACCTAGCATGTAAACTTCCGCGGATGATTTTGACATCAATCATGCAATGTCCCCAGAATATCATCGTCTCTAAACAGATGATACCTACATAAAAAGCATCTAATTAGCCAAGACTTGAGAAAGAGATAGCAGCTATTGCAACAAGGATGAACAACCAACTAATTTAAATGTCCAATATAATTCATTCATATAGCCAACCATATAGTTCTTCGTGTGTATTAGTGTAAATTCGCTGTCAAAATGAAACACAACACAAGAAAAGGGGGGAAATTAATTGGTGGCTATGAGTAGTTCAATATCATTGAAATATTTCTAGAACTAGCAAATCCCTCAGACCTTGATCTTGATTGTTGATATTTTGTCTGTTAACTTGCTACACTCAAATCCCATGATTTGAGATGGTTTGAGAATGGCAAGTTATCAGGAAAAAAAAAAAAATCAAGACACTTGTCCTCTTCCTTAAAACTAATTTTGGATTGTGACTTCCTGTCTTCTTTTTTTTCTTTTAGGGGTTGTGGGGTAAGGGTAACATGTCCTATATTAACAATCATAACAATATATCATTTGTAAACCATTTTACCTATTATCCTAACATTGAGAAAAAGATATGTACTTTTCAACATCTTACTGGATCAAATTATACATTCTTAACACAACATGGAACTACAAATTTAGTTAAACCCTGAATATTAGCTAACTGAGAATCTAGTAACAAAAAGCAATAAAATTTATTGAATAAAATGCTTAACTTATGATACCAATGCTATACTTCATTAGAAGTATAGAACTAAGAAACTATTGATAAACTATAATAACAGCTTCAGTCTAGAAGCTCGATATCTAGGCATAGACTAAAGAAACATCAGATTAAAACATATAACATAGATGAAAAAAGAAATAAAATATACATAATAGATGAATCAACAAACAAAGAAAATTCTAAATAATGGACAAACACTATCAAGCATAACATCTCCTTCAATAAGGGTCTGCCTTGTATTAATGATTCGCAAAGAAAACAGTCAACAATAACATTTACTCTCTTAGACCTGAAGGGATCAACTTGGTAACAAGAAATGAATCTTCTAGGCATCATGTAGGCAAAACTATCAAAGTTTAAGTGTAAGCATCAAAAGAAACAATTTATTTACAAAAATATAGGACCTCAAGAATAATTCTAGTCCATTCAAACATTTATATCTACCATATCAAACTTCGGAATCAAGTTGAAGAATTGAATGAAGGTTAAAAATAAACTAATAAATAAAACATATCATAAAAAAAAAAAATACATACTCTTTGTTATCAAGCTTCACCTCAGTTCCCCCATATTCAGGCAAAAGGACAGTGTCACCTTCCTTAACAGCCACAGGAATTAGCTTCCCATCCTTACTGTGAAAGCCAGGGCCAACAGCAATAACTTTTCCGGAATTTAGCTAAAGAAAAAACATGTAAAAATACATCAACTCAGCAAATGCACTTCAACAAATCAACAATTTAACACAATATGTATGATTTGCAATGATAAATTGTCACTTATCAGTCTAAAGAAACTGAAACACTAACTTGGTAAAGACTTTGACCATTTGAACAAAGAAAACTCAAAACCTTCAAATTTAATTGTTATTGGAAATACACTAAGACAACTACTCTACAATAAAAAGAACAAAATTGAACAGCAGGCATCGGCTTAATTAGTACCCATCTGGGTACGATATCATATCACAGTATCACACACAAAAAATTGGAGAACTTAAATACCCCTAAAAAAAGGGGTGTAAATGGAATAAGTAAATTTAAACAAATCAAAGCAAGATGAAACTTTGAGATGAAAATCGAAGACCCAAAAGGAAGAATTGAAAAGGGCATGAATGAATAGGATTGGGAGAGTAAACCTTGGCGGATTTCTCGGGTAACAAAATGCCAGCGTTGGTCTTTGATGGAGGTACGATTTTCTCCACCAAAACCCGATTGAACAGTGGAATCAAACGCTTCGCCATTTGGAACACACGACACGAAAGGGAAGGGAGAGAACACCGACGGAGAGCCTCTTGTTGAGAAATTTGAGGTCACTTGTTAGGGTTTTACAAAGGGTTTATGTTCGGTATATTTTAAATATTTGATTTTATGGTTAAATATATTTTTTCATGTACATTAGTATTTTTTTTCATTTTCATCTTTTATTTCTTGTAAAATTTATTTGTTTTATTTTTTTGTCTTAAAACGTTTTAAATAATAAAAAATATTATTTAAAATATTTTAGAAAATAAATAAATATATTTTTATAATTATTAGAACAAGAAAATAAAAATTACAATGACAAAAATAAAAAATAAAACATTAAATTGATGAAGGAAAAAGGTATTAAGACTTGATTTTATTTTATTTTTGTTTATACAAGGGGGTTCTAGAATCTTCAATCGGCGTCCTTTTTTATTTTTCTGTCCATGGTGTATGCTGGGCTGTCTGAATAAATCACTTGTGCGAAGTTCAAAAACAAACTTCCACAGAAATACTATTCTCACTCCCTGTTTTTGCTATTTGCATTCCCACTTTCTTAAAAAAAAAAATTCAAAATACCCTTTTCAATGAAATATGTTCCCGTTGTATAATAATATATACAATGAAAAAGTTTTTCTGTTGTGAAAGAGGGCGCTCGATAACATACAAAACATAAATATATTTTTGTTATCATTAAAGAAAGAAAAAAGTTACTCACTCAATAGCTAATAAAGATAGGTAAGAACTTAAATTTATAAGTTTCTTTTAAAATAAAGGAAAGAAATGTTATCATTAAAGAATGAAAAATAAAGGTATAGTCATTGTTTATTTTATTTATTTTATTTTTGGTCAAGAGACATGGAGTTTCTGGGTTGGATTCTTGCCATGCAAAATCAAATTGAGCTAGTAAAGGTTAATCATGGGAGGTGCTTTCTGTATTCTCTCTATTGGTTTTTTCTTTTAACGAATATTCTCGCTATTGTTTCTTGCACTTTCATTGAAAATTTCATTCTAGTCATGCATTAGTTAAAATGTAGGAAACAACAGCCGTTAATGCATCCCAAACCCAGGCTAAAATTATAAAACAACCCAATGTTGTTTTGGGCTCCTCTTCCTTGAATATGACAAAAAGAAGTTCCTGCAAAAATAACTGTAGTTTTCCATCCTGGAGAATTGCAGGCCAACATGACCATTGACCAGCTCACCCAAACAAAAAGGCCAACATGACCATGAGAAGCCCATATTTCTCTGCCGTTTTCTAACTGGAAGGAAACTCATTATATTCAAGTAAGAAAAAATGTTGATAAAATAAAATATACACGTCTAAATATAGCTTAACAATTTATATTTTCAATTTGTAATTCTCATTTTAATTTCTTTCCTACCAAAGATACCTTTATTTAATCCTGCGTGGAATGGTATACATGATTTCTTGATGATGCTAATAACTCTCAAGTTCATTTGCCTTAGAATCTGTATTAAGGATTAAGGGTTTGGAAATTGAATTTTTCTTCTGTTTTTCTGTGTTTAGCATCACTCCTAATTCAATAACCTTAGCATCAATCTTATCCATTTGATGAGCTTTTTGCCTTCAACAGAACCCAACTTTTAAATTTTAAAGTAATCTTTAGTATAACTATTTTTTTCTTAAGAGTTATTTTAAACTTAAAACTGAAAAAAAAAAATCTTTAAAAATAAACTAGAATATGATTCTCAAGAAAAAGAGAAGTCTGGAAAAATGTATTTAGCCTTTCTCTTGTTAACAAAAAGAGAAGTATGAAAAAATGATATAAAACATTATCCAAGTTAACTTTAACAACATAAACATCAACAACACTTTTAACCCAAGTTAATTGGGGTCGGTGGTAGATGAATCCAATGATATATCGAAAATAAGACAAAGAAAGAGAAATGAAGAGGGGAAGAAAAAAGTGGAAATAAGACAAATAGGAGGAAGAAAAGCTAAAATAAAAGAGGGGAGAAAGGAAGAGGGGATAAATGAAGAGGAAAAGAACTAAAATAAGGGAATGACTGAAATATAGAACTATTAATGGGTTTAACCCTCCACCAAGTTTATAGCTTTTTTCCACTTCATCCTAAGACATAGCGTCCACCAATCTATATCCCACTTCATAAGGTCTTATTTAATTACCTTTGTCCATGTAAGTTTCGGTCGACATCTGCCCCTCTTTGTATCGAGCTCTTGGTAACAAACTTTTGTTCTTACGGGAACATCCAGTGACTGTCTCATAACGTGTCCAAATCACCTCAATCTATGCTCCCTCATCTTTTCACATACTGATTCCATTAATACTTTTCGTCGAATGTTCTCATTTCTTATCTTATTCATCTTCATATAACCACACATCCACCTTAACATTCTCATTTATGCTACCCCTATTTTATGTTCATGTTGCCTATGTGATGGCCAGCATTTCGCTCCATATAACATTACCGGTCTTACAGCTGTTCTATAAAATTTTCCTTTTAGCTTAAGGGAAATTTTTCGGTCACATAAAAACCTCGATGCACTCCGTCATTTCATCTACCCTACTTTAATTCTATGATTTACATTCTCATCAATTTCACCACCTTTTTGCAAAATTGATCCCAAGTATCTAAAAACATCTTTCTTGGGTACCTCTTGACCAAGTAGATGCACTGTGTCTTGATCATCATCTCTTACCCGCGAAAACTCACACTTCATATACTCCGTCTTGCTCTTGCTTATCGTGAATCTTTTAGAATCCAAAGTGTTTCTCCACAATTCCAATTTCCTATTAATATCATCTTTGTTCTCATCAATAAGCACGATATCATCTGTAAAAAGCATACACCGCGACACTTCCTCTTGAATATATTTCGTTAGTTATTCATCACAAAGGCAAAGAGATAAGGACTAAGAACTGAACCGTAGTGAACACCTATCGTGATAGGAAAATACCTTAATGTTCCATTACAAGTTTTCACACATGTGATAGCCCATCATATATATCCTTGATTGCATTAACATACTTTAATGCTACATTTTTCTTCTCAAAAGTTTATCATAAGACTTCTCTTGGAACTCTATCATATATTTTCTCAAGATCTATGAACACCATATGTAAGTCTTTATTTTTTTTTCTCTTTACCTTTCCATTAATTATCGCATCAAAAAAATATCTTCTATGGTACATCTTCCTGACATAAATCCAAATTGATTTATGGAAACTTTGGTCTCTCTCCTTAGACGATATTCAATAACTCTCTCCCATAACTTCATAATATGACTCATAAGTTTGATATGTTAGAACAAGTTAACTTTAAAAATAAAAAAAAAACCAAGAAAAGTATATTAGCAAATGAAATAACAAGACTGGCGTTTTCAAAGCCATTCTCCAAATGTATATATAAAACCCGATGCACATAAAATGTCTGCTGTATAACATGTAAATGTATAACTTCAACCTAATTGATGAGAGCAAACCATTTTTAAAATTTTTAATAATGATTCAGAAAGACAAATCAAAGGACCAAAAAGAAACCTGGAGAAAAGTGGAATTGGAATAAATCACAGACAGGTTGGCTATAATCATAGTTGATTTGACCACCTTAAACCTAACTAGTTTTCATTAATATAAGTTTTATGACGATTCTCATCGATCATACCATCTTGGTCTCAATCATTCATGTTGTTCCATATGTCAGTGGTTGCTGCGTTATGCAAGAAGAGTAAACAGTAAAATGATTACTTGTATATATAATATTGTAAGAAATTTTTATTCTCATAAAACAAAATCAGGTGTATAACTCTACTTAAATTATAGACATTGAAAATGGGGAAAATGAATTCTTAGGGGTAAAGGGAGGGTGAAAAGGTTCCCTGGCTTATCTGCACAAATACAATGCAACCCAATCCTATAATATTCCTGCAGGAACTGATAGACAAGCTGCATTAATCAAAGAGTAAATTACACAAAAATTTCTGAGATTTATTTAAATTTCTTTTAATATTCATCATATTTTTGCAACATTAACGTTCTTAATTATTTTAAAGCAAAATTACAATTTTGATCCCCTAATTTCTTAAATTCATAATTTTGATCCCTTTAGATTTTAATTATAGCATTTGATTCCTTAATCTTATAAATTAGTAATTTTGGTCTGTCTTATATATTATTAACAAATAATTCCAATTAATTGAGTTACTAAGTTAATTATAAATTAATCAAAAATTAAATAAAAAATTATTAATCATAATTTTCCACAAGAGTGTGTTATTCCTCTTCTCCATAAACACTTTTTCTACTTTTATTATCACATGTGATTCCACCGACAATAATATCACATTAGGGTTAATATTATTTTATTAAATTTTATAATGTTTATAATATTTATTTACTTATAATTAATTTAATATTTCTAATAATCACAATTATTAGTTAATAATCTATTAAGAGATAACAAATGTTAAAATTAAAAATCAAGAGAACCTAAATTATAGATTTAAAAAACTAAGCGAATCAAAATTATAATTTAGTGTTGTTTTAAAAACATTACATCTCTTATGCATTTACATCAAAAAAAATTAATTGTTTATAAAATATTATATCGTGTACCTTTATAAGCGAGGTTGTTGTTAACCTTAAAAAAGCAAGAGATATATTAGTAATTTCAAAAAACTTCCAGAATTCTCAGTATAATTTACTCTTGATCAAAATACAGTTGTTCCAGACTTCCAGTTAATAAAAAGGTTTATAGAATACATACATAACCTTGAATTAGCAATCTTATAATAAATGGTTGTAAATTTTTAGCTCAAACAGTTATGTAATGCCAACTAATTAATGTGGTAATTTATTGAATAAAATCTAAACTATATTTAGTCAGTGTGAATTTTTAGGCATGAATTTTCATCATTAGAGTTAGATAACAAATTAATGTGGTAGCTAGCTAAATTAATGTGGTGATTTGTGAGAAGGGCAGGGAGGCAATAAGGGCTATTTAAGCATGATTACTGATGAACAAAGACCAAAGTTGGGCATTTTTTAGTGCATAATGAGAAGTTTCATGTAGCAGCAGTTATGTCCCAATGATGGTATGAGAGGGGCAAAGGGCCATGGCTTTGACTGAAGAGCTAGGTGCAAAAGAGCTAAAAAGTAAAAATGTAACACCAAAAAGTGGGAAATTCTAGTTGCTTGCGGAGCAAAGAATTCTTTTCTCTAATCATATCGCTTGTACTCATAGCGACATTCCCCATCTTTGCATATTTCATCTTTGCTTCTTTCAATCCAAAGCAGAGATGCCACTCAATAACATTTCCCGATCCCCTCTTAGCTAGCACCCAAAATGAGGTGTTGGTGGGTCTAAAACGTTAATAAAAACAAAACCAAACCCTAAAATTAAACACCAACACTGAAAAACTACGTTGCTTAATCACATGACGTTTCTTCAATTTAGGGGGAAAGGAGAATGTACATCTTCAAACTTTTCTATACGCACAAAATTAGGTGTCTATGAAATATAATGCTTGGTTTGAATATTTTACAGAGAGCAACAATATAATGCAAACATTACACAGTAAAGCATAGAATTGAAGTCAGGAACATAATTAATTAGAATTTGACAAATAAAAACTAGCAACATGCACTTTTTTTTTTATTCTTTTCTTTAGCATGTATTATGATTCCACTCTTCAATAGAATATAGGTAGCATATCATATCATGACATTCTAATTTTGATTTTTTTTTTCACAAACGAAGTTTCAAAACCTCATTCTATATTTACCTTTTTCTAGCTCCACTCCTCTCCACTTCCTACACACGAATTCACTGATATATTTTTATGTCTCTCTTTATCTGATCTCTTCCACGTACACGCGCACAGACATAATTAACATGATGGGATTTCATATCAACTTCTAATGGAAGCTTGTATAAGATGATGATGAAAGGGAAGAAAGAAACATGCAGTCGATCATATTTTAGGGAATGGCACTGCTTGATTTTTTTTATTGAAAAAAGTAAAAATATTTTTCAGAATACATTTAATTTATATCGAAATTCAATTGACAGTTGTTACAAAAAAAATGGAAAAGTCTGGCCTCATTGCATAGGAAAATGAAGGTTTTAGAAGTCAAATGGTTTTTTTATTTCGTGTCAATTTAGTCAGAAATTCATCTTTCATATTATTCTATATATTAATTTATATTGTCTTTTATATATATACCTCCTTCAATGCACAGTACCAGTGTTCCAGTATGTATGTGGACCCTCTGAGTAAGAATCAAAACAACTCTTGCACGGGTGAATGGTGCAACTTTCCCACCACAAAAATTATGTACGAGTTACTTTTTTGGAAAATATCATTTCTTAAGATAATATTTTAAATTATTTTAGAAATTTTATTAAATAAGATATTGTATTTTAAAATGCAAGTTACAGCATTGTCGACTCATCCATTTCATTGTTGTATCTTTTTTGTCACAAAAGGAAATTAGCTTATGTGTCACATCTAATTTTCATTATCTTTTTATCTTCCTGATATATCTAAAATTTCATTATTAGTAGTAAACTAAACCTGGCTAATCATTTACATTCTTATAAGTTAAAACTAAAGCAAGCTATTTAATATCCCTTCAAAAAGGAAAAGCTATGTTATCCAACATACATGTTTCCTTCTTATTCAATGGTCTATTGTTCCAACTCCAATTTTTCCTGGGTAGACCCATTGAAATACACTATTATTATTTCTTATCAGTAAATACATTACTATATACTCACTTTTTTTATTAACAAGTTAAGGATAACAAAAAAAATTATATATTAAATCATCTATAGGCTGTAGTCCGATTATTGCATCATATTTTCCTCTCTCCCTGCAATGCGACCATAATGATCCAGAGTTGGAAAACGTGCACACTACACTTTCATGCACCCATAAAGCCAACACTTCAGCTTTCAATTTTTTTTCAGCACCAAAACACTTCAGCTTGAACTAGGCCAGGAACAAAATAAAAAGGTATCATGTAATAAAACTAATATTTTTATAAATAAATAATTTACTAAATAAGAAAATAATATAAAAAAATAGAATAAGAGGATAAAATAATATTTTATATATTTTTGGAGGTCACCAAATTATTTTTCTAGTAATTTAAGTAGGCTTCAAAAACATTGAGAATGACTATTGTCTCACTCTTTTCCTCATGCATGTAGGGGTGTTTACGGGTACGATTACCGTAAACTTGAACTAATCTGAACCGATCCGAACAGTTTGGGTTGAATCATTTATGTATTTGAGTAAAAATCGAACCGAACCAATCAAAATCGTTCATATACGAGTTGAGTCTCGAGTTTAGATTTATAGATTCGTTGATCCGATCCAAGAATCCGTAATAAAAATATAAATTTTATTATTTATATATATATATATATATATATATATATATATATATATTAAAATTTAAAAACTAACAAAATAATTTGACAATAAAAAAAGGTGTGGTACTGTAAATATGTGGGTTAAATGAAGGTCAGCCCATAATCATTTCATCTTTCATTTCATCTTTACTGTAAAGGTGTGGATCGTGTGGTACTGTAAATGTGTGTTTAGCTGTTTAGGTTTCATTTTCTTATGTGCTTCTCTGTTCTCTCCCATCTCATCTCCTTCGTTGCGTTTCTGCACCAACTCATTCTCTATTCTTTCTCATATCAGATCGATCAAACATCAGGTTTTCCTTTGTGTTTTTTTTTCTTTTTCAACAAAGCATTTTTTACATTCTGTAAGTTAAGACTAACACATTAGGTTTCATTTGTGTTGAGAATAATAACATATAATATAAGAGTAAACATGAAAGAGTACTTAAGTATTTTGAATATACTGTAGTTGTTCCCATATATATATCACAGTGCTTGACACAAATTGTGTTAGATAGGTATTTGGAGGATGATGTTGAAGATGACCACCCTGAGTTTGACCTTTTGAATTGGTGGAAATTGAAGGCATCCAAATATTATATTCTTTCTTGTATGGCTAGAGATATATTGATCATTCTTGTATCTACTGTATCATCTGAGTCTGCATTTAGTACAGGGGATAGAATCCTGGATTCATTTCATAGTTCCTTGAGTCCTACTACTGTTGAAGCTCTCATTTGTGCCCAAAATTGGCTTAGGTCTACTAAGCAAAATGTTAATGACTTGCAAGTTGAAATAAATGAAGCGGAAAAGATTGAATCAGGTGTGTAATCTCTTATTTTATTTTTATATTTGTATAAAATATCAATTAATTTTTGTGTCAACGGGGTTGTGTTTAAATTTTTAGAGTTGTTTGATTTAACTTTAAATACTGCTAATATTGGGTCTCCAAGTGTTGAAACTGCAAGTGCTGAAACTTCTTAATGTATTACTTTCAAATATATTATTATTTGTTTCACCTTATTTTCATATTTTGTTTACCATGTTTATAATATTAATGAATCATATTTTGTTCATTTGTTTGTTTCAGCAAATCTGGTTACAACAAATTTGGTTATAGGAAAGCTTAGTTTGTAAGAAATAGTTGTGATGCAAACTATTATAGTAAATCTTGTTCAATAATCTTTTGTTTTAATTTATATTATAAGTCTATTATAGAATATTATGTTGATGGTATTAAATGAATCAATTTTACTACTTTCATACATTTGATAATATTGTGTTAATTGTATTGGATATTTGAAAGAATCATAATATAAAATAGTAGTTCTAAGAAAAAAAATTAAATGAGTAATCCGTTGGCCCGAACCGAACCATTCATGAACCGGTTGAGTTTTAAAAAAAATTTCTGAAAATCGAATCGACCGATCAAATTTGATTGAGTTGGATTCTAAATTTGATCAAAACTGATTTGAACCGACCCGCGAACATCCCTACGTGCATGACCAGCTCTTTACTCTGCCCACATAGAAATTGATCGATGGTAATTGGTATTCTTTGAGGTTACGTTAAAATTTTATTTTGATACATAAAGATAAGAATTTTGTCTCAAGTTTTATAAATGAAAAAAAAACTATTATAAAGTTAAGTTTATCATATATTATGAATATATTTAACTCAAATATAATTATCTCATAAAAAATCATATACCAGATCTTAAGAAAAAAATTATTTTAAGCCATGTTCAGTAAAATTAGTTGAAATGAAAGTTGAAAAGTTGGTTAAAATTATAAAGTTAGTTGGAAACTGAAAGATGAGAATTTAAAAACTAACTTATTAAATAATAAATATTAAGTAAAATTAGTTGTTGAAGTAATTTAAAAGTGTAAAATGAATGAAGAATAATAAAATGTGATTTATTTAATAAAGATAAAACAAAAAAATTGATAAATATATTAAAGATAAAAATGAAAACAAATATAAAAAATTAGAAATTAAAAATTAGTATTTTAAAAAATATTGCTTCAAATAATATTTTTTAAAACTTTAAAATTATTGAGAAACTATTAAAAAATCTTATTTATAAAAGAAGCAAAACCAATTTTTTAACTAATAAAAGAATTAAAAACTACTCCGATGGATGACCCAAGTTGATAGACCAAATAAAATCCAAAACCCTAATTATAGGTTGGATTTGAAATTATATTATCTATATATTGGAAATCATATGACAAATAAATTGGCCCAATTAGACTAATTACACATGTGTCCTTTCCGGTAGAAAGAAACAGAAGAAAGCATGTATGCTTCGTTTATTATATTCAAGGAATGGAGTAAAAATTCTTCCTAACATAATTTTTTTATAAATTAATTAATATTTATAATTTTAATTTTATTTGAATTAGTTTTAAATTTTATGATAACTTTTATAATCAACTCTGTTTTTAAAAAAAATGAGGTATTTCAATTGTTTATTTAATTTGAATTCCAATGATTTATTAGATTTTTATAATTTAATTTCATAAACATTAAAACATATTTAAGAAAATCTCAATCCAGGAAAAAAAAGAAGAGAAATCAAACGTGTTTTTGTTTTGGTCCTTATTTTCTTTTTAAACGGTCCTTGCAATTTGTTTTATTTTGGTCCTTATAATATTTTGTTCATTTTAAATTAATTTCTTAGAAATACATTTGATAGAAACTAAAATCAAATTATCTACATATTACAACGACAATAATGAATATTTTATAAGACCTATAACAAAATAACAAAGACTAAATCTAAAAGAATAAATTTTAGAAGGCCAGAAAAACTGGAAAAAAAAGTATATTACAAGGACACAAACATATTTAAACCTAATAATAATAACTTACGAATGTTGAGGTTTAAAGTAAATAAATGGCTGAAATCTATAATCTTTTTGTTAGCAATTTGATATCAACTTAACTGAAGCAACTAATTATAAAAAATTATAAATATTAATTAAGAATATATGTTTTAACTAATTCTTTTAATATTTTAAAAATAAGTATTAAATAAAATTGAATGCATGCATTAATATTTTAAAAATAATAATATGTTTAATCTTTTGTTTAGTAAGTGAGAAAATTTATAAAAAAGATGCAACAAATTATAAAATCATTCTTTATTAAAGAGGTCAATTAGGGTTGAGTGATATATATATTCTTCGTTTATTTATATGTATATGTGGATTTGAAAGTTTCTTTCTCTAAATACATGCTTTTAGGTGCCTCATGTCGACTGTGTAGTTTAATTGGTGACTTTTTTTCTTCTTATATTTTGGTTGAGGTGCAAAAATGATCTCCAAACTGTTCCATGACTTTCATGTTCTGATTTTCTTCTAAAATTAAAGTGAGCAAGAACATAATCATATCCGGTAAGAAAGTAGCCACTACATGCATTCTGAAATTCACCCCACTTCTTTAATACGTGCCCCACATGAAGCTCCCCTCCTATTTTGTTCTTCTTCTTTTCAATTATCAGCTTTGGCATCCTCTTCCCTTTTTCGTCTCTTCCACCGTTTCAACTCAATTTACTATCAACAAATTGTAAGGGCCACTATACTTCTACCATACAAGGTTAAATAAACAACTTCTTTTTATTTTTTGAATATTGTTCTTCTTCCCTCTCACTAGTGAAACTAATAAAATGGAGAACCTCCCGTATAATGAATTTATAATTGGAGTAATTATACTTTAATCTCAAACCTATATTAAACATATTTTTGTATCAGACTGTATCCGATATATAATTAGGTTTGGAGGTACTTGATCATGTTCATACTGCATCTGCACTTATGTAATAGAGACGTCAATTAATTAATTGTGTCACTGTTTATAAACTTTTCTTTACGTAGGAGTGATTATGTCATTGACTAATGTACCCAATACACAAGTTTATTCCTCCTTTTTGACTTAATCATATATGTTCTCAATTATTTTTCTTTTTTCTTCTTCCTTAAAATAAAAAAGAATGTCTCCGATAATCAATATGCAGTAGTAGTCAATTATTTTAGTTACATAAGTACACATTGTTATATTTTTTTTTTGTGAATAGTACACATTGTTATATGGAGTATATAAGAATTAATATTAAACCTAAATCAAGTGTTTGACTTTGTTGGATAGTTGCTCAGTAACTTGATTTTATCCATAGGCATGAATTTAAACATGGGCAATGCCATTTTTCTACTTTCTCTTTCCCCGAGGCTGTTGTGGACCCCCATCACTTTTACCTCTAAAAACACTCATTTTTAAGCATAGGAAATAAAAAATATTAATTGGCGAGACTTAGTTACCCTTGCCCACATATGCTGAATTTGTGAAGGGAGAGTCGAACTCAATTTCTAGACTTATAAATGAAAATTTTGAAGTGTGTTTGAACCGCCGTAAAACAACAACAAAAAAGTGTGTTTAAACCTTAGACTGAATACTAGACTTATAATTAGCTTAAAAGATCAAAATATGTAGAGTATTTTAAAATCTTATTAGATAGTAAAATATATATCTTAATTAATTGCAATGATTAAGAAAATAATTTTAAAATCTTCCAGAAAAAAAAAGCATGCTAAAATAAAATTATTCAGAAATTTTAGGGAAAAGTGATAACTCAATGATACTTATGTATAGCTCGCTAGTGACTTATCTTTTCCTTTTGGTAGATTGTAAAAAAAAAATGATATCCAACCATTGTTGCATTGACACTTATACATGAATTAAAGGCATAGTTACACGCTAAAGGTATAATCATGGTGAATCCAGTGTCAAGGAAGTCAAAGATATTAACTTTCCTACCATTTTGCTGTTGCTGACACACGTTTGTCTGCTGAAAAATTTCTACCAAGATGAGATTGAATTGAATGTGAAAAGGCTTATCCCAGATATAATCAAAGACATAACTCTAATTTTATTTTTCCGGTGGATGAAGTACATCTTTTCCTCCTTTTAACAACACGCCAAAATTGAAAAACCCCAAAACAAAGCAAAATTAACATTCGGAAGGAACCAAATTAAGAAGCTTAAATCATGTCATCGTAAGATTTACGAGTAATTCTGATATGGTAAATGGTCATCAATAACATTGCCAAGGAAAGTTACTTTTGAATCTTTGCAACTATTTATTTCTTTTTATTCTCGTAATAAACTTTTGTTTATATAGAGAGAGATGAATTTTAAAAAATATATAAAAAAAATGACAACTATTATGAAAATGTTTTTTTTCTTAAGAATGAGAATAATTAATTGTAACCTATAAATTAAAATATGGAAGGCTTAAATTGAAAATTTTAAAAATAAAATTAAAATCTCATATAACTAACAAATCTCCAAAAAAATTCACCTAACAAAAATCAAATATTTAAAAAAATTTAAAAATCAAAATTATCATGTCCTAAAATATTTCAATCATGACATCATTCTTTTTTAATCATGATTGTTACTATAGTTATTGTCATTACCTTTATCGTTATCACCAGGGGTGAACATGGATTGGATTTTAAATTTATATCCATATTTTTTAAAAAAACAATTTAGATTCAATATCCAATCCATTTAAATGGATATGGATTTGGATATATCATATTTATATCTATTTAAATGTTATAAAAAAAATTATAAATTTTATTTATTAAATGCTAAAAAGTGAAAACTTAGTACATGTTCATTTAAGAGTTATTTTCAACCGATCTTAGTTGAGACTATTTTCGATTGATATTGGTTAGTGTATTTTTGGCATACTTCAACTAAGGCAATTTCGGTAGATATCAGTCCAAACATTTTTAGACCGACATTAACTAGGACTATGTTTTGACTGACATTAGTAAGTGCATTTTCAGTCGATATTGGTCAATGATGTTTTTGGTTGGTCTTAGGTAGGGTTACTTTTTGGTTGAGGTCGGCTAAGATTTTTAGTTAGTGCATTTTTTGGCCGACATTGACTAGAGGGTTTTCGATCAACATCAATCGTGACTAATTTTTTGCCGACATTGATTAGGATTTTTGTGGCTGACATCGATAAGGTTTTTTTTTTTTTGCCAATGTCGATTGTTGATATTTTTATGCCAACATTTGTCAGGAATTTTTTTTTTGTCGACGTTAGCTAGATTTTTTTGCTGATGATGGTTGAAACTATATATTTGTTGGTCAACATTAATCATGACTATTTCTTTTGCCTGTCGTTAGTTAGGGATATTTTTTGTTGACATCAAATAGGATTTTTTGGATCAGCATCAATTGAGGGAATATTTTGGCCGACGTCAACTCGGTTTTTTTTGCCGATGTCGGTCGATGATGTTTTTCAGCCGATGTCGGCCAAAAAATGGTATTGTTTGACGTCAACAAAAAAAATCCTAGCCGACGTCAAGCAAAAAACCTACCTGACGTCGATAAAAAAATAATTTCGACAGATATCGACAAAAAAACCTAGCTGATGTCGATAAAAAAATAGTCTCAATCAATGTTGGCTAAAAAAATCTTACCAACATTATAGGCTCAACCGATGACGGCTTGAAATCATCATTAGTTGACTTTGACAAAAATAACTCTAAACGACATCGACCAAAAAATGGCTCCTAACAAAGTTAGCAAAAAAAATTGGATTTAAAAATCCAAACAAATATCCAATCCACATCCATTTCATATCCAATTAATTGGATTGGATTTAAAATAAAAAAAAAACGGATTTGGATATGAAACTAATCCATTTAAATGGATTTAAAATGGATTAGATTAAATTGGATATGAATTTTTTTGCATAGCTCTATTCACCATCATCATTACCACCATCGTTACAAATTTATAATAGTTGTTGTTGTCTCTGTCACCACAACCAACGACAATGACTTGAGTGGCAACAATAGTCATTATATTAACATAACATCACAATTTCATAATTATCATCATTATTATCATGATTTTCGTTATCAATGTCACTATTGACAAATGACAATAAAACCATGGTGGTTCACACTATATAGTGATGGTTGTGAAATATCATCCATCATATTTGTAGGTTTGAGGGGTTATAATGGCTTAATGGTCAGGGGAGGAAGGAGAACACATGTCTTGAATTCAAATTTTATTACTAACAAATAATATTTTTCGATAATATATATATATATATATATATATATATATATATTTTGTAGATTTGAATCTCCAATTATTTCATTAAAACAAGATAAATCTAAGTCTTTTATAAGTGATCTTAATTTGAAGTTGAAGGTTTTCCTGAATTAGACCATAACTCTACCCTTTTTCCCTAATTTCCTTAAAAAAAATACATTTGTCATATTTAAATCAAAGTACTACATAATTATAAATTGTTTTGTTCCTTGCTCCTTTAAATTATACTTGAGATTTTTATATTGTTCCTTTAAATTATATACTTCAGATTTTTATACTATTCAATCAAACAAACCTAAATCAGCAACTAGCTCGCGCATTTGAGATTTTATACTAAGTAAAACAATTACAGAAAGCGAGCAAATTATGTCACCACGTGTGACAATCCATCAAATGGTGGTGTTGACATGCATTCACAAGAAAGGACAAAGGTCTTGAAACACATGTGGAACTAACCAAAAAGGACTTAATGTCATTAAGTTTTTAAATTATATTATAAAATGTAAACATTTTTTCAACATTAAATATTACCTCTATTGAGAACATGATCTATGTTTTATCTAAAAAGAAAATTCTATTAGCTACAGAAAAAAAATTGATAAAAAATTGTAAAAATCAAGTAAGTTAATTTAAATGCATATTGAATTGTTTTTTCTTAGTATTTTGCTAACTATAACCTCAGAGAATTAGTTTTTCAAACAGGATTTCCTAAAAAAAACTACATTGTCGTTACACTAACTTTGCTAAGTCTATATACATAGATTTTCTATATAATTAATCCTTCAATCACATCTAAAGTAGAAAATATAATTAATGGTCCAAAGAGTAGTATGCACATACACACAAAATAGTCAAATAACCGCAAACTACAATTAACAAAAACTTGGGAAATTAGTATAACATAAAATTTCTATGTTTAGATGCTGTCAACAAAAAAAAAAAAGATTGCTATGTTTAGCATCATGCTTTACAATATTATTTTATAAGAAAAATTAAAGAGGAAAGTAGTCTTGGGAAATTAGTTAAATGCTCGTGATTTGCATGTTTCTATAATCATAGGCTCCATCTTGGTTAAACGAATTAAATCATTGAATATGTAAGCTCTCCATCATCAGTGACAGCTAGTAGATTAGCTAATGATTCATTTGGTATAAAATGTTTTGAATTGGATTTGCAGTTTTATGTATATATTCTATTTTATATTTTGTGACACATAACGTGTTTTGTAACAAAAAGAAGAAGAAATACAATGATTAATTAAAAACTTCAAAATAAGTAGAGATTTATCACTTTTTGAAAGAAAAAAAAAGTAAATAATATATATAACAGTGCGTGAGCACAACATCAATTTTCAATCAAGATATCGCACGCTACTGAGTAAAGGCTCGTATCTTTTCCTTTTTGGGCATATCTTCTTTCAGGAAGACATTCTCAATAGAGAGAGCACCAGCATGAGTGAATATATATCAATTGAAAAAAGTAGGAAAAATGTTACGAATACACTCTACTGTTTTTGGTCAATGGAGGGTATTCTTTTGCTAAAATGTCGAAGATTAATTAATTGAGCCATCGAGATTCATATGAAGAGTTAACTTCTTTTAATATATAGATGGAAGTTGTTTTCTTAAGTACGGTACATATTCATATTGAAAATATTTAAGAGAAAATATTATTTATATAATCATGTCATATTATATTGATAATATTTTTTTATATTATAAATCATATTCTTTAATTTTTTAAATATATTTTTTATTGTTTATTACTATCTCATTCTCATATCTTTTGATGTTTTAGTTTTCTAATTTTTTTTAAGAATATTTGATGTTCTAGAATTTTAAATTTTAATTAATGTATTTTTTCAAATAGTGTATATTCTTATTTAATACTCACTCTAGTGATGTAAGTATTAAAGATCAAACTATTAAATATGGTTATTGTAGTTCAAATATAATAATATTTAGTTTCATTAAATATTTCTTAATCTATTCTTAATCTATGTATAATAACCTTAAACATCAAAAGATATGAAAATGATATAGTAAGATTTATCAGAAATTATAGTTTTTTTATCGGTTAACTTTTTATTTAATATATTTTACTCACAATTTTATAATAATAATATTCAATTTTATCAATAAATCCTCAGTTTGAATAATATCATACTTGATCTCTTTAAATAAAAAAATTTGAATTCAAGTAAATGATATAGTAAGATTTATCAGAAATTATAGTTTTTTTATCGGTTAACTTTTTATTTAATATATTTCACTCACAATTTTATAATAATAATATTTAATTTTATCAATAAATCCTCAGTTTGAATAATATCATACTTGATCTCTTTAAATAAAAAAATTTGAATTCAAGTTTATGCATGAAAAAGAATTAATTGAAAAAGAAAAATCTTATATAAAAATGTTAAGTTAGGTTTCCTGCCGTAAAAAAAAATATGTAGCTGATCTCTCTAAAAAAGTAGATTAACAAAATGATTCATCTCACATGAGTCTCAATTCAAGAAACTCAAAACCTCATATCTCTCGCCATCTTTCATTCTTCTCTTACTCATTCCCACTTCTACTCACAGTACTCAATTCCAAGCCAACTTTCTCTCTCTCTCTCTCACTGAGCTGTGGTGTTTTGTTTGTCTTTGCCTAGAGACTAGAGTTTTAGTGTTTCTTACTTTCTCAGAAAAAAATAACTTGGCTCTGAAATCTTTACCAAACATTTTTCTATATACTAAGAGATGGCAGCAAGTTCTATGCATGTTATGTTGGCTCTCTCCTTGCATTGACTTTCCTACTCTTCAAACTCCTAGGCTCTCCTACACAAAACCAAAAGGCTTCTTTTCCTTTCTTTTCTTGATAACATAACCACAACCAAAAGGTGGTTGGTTAATTTGTTTCATTTTCATCTCTCTTTTCACACATAAAATAGCAAATCCAAAAGCACAAGAGTGTGTGTTGTAGTGTAGTACTACCATATTCCCCCTCTATGCGATGATTTGTGGTAAGAGAAACAACAACCAACAAAAAATGAGTTGTGTCATCCTCTTTCTTCTGCTCCTTCTTCTGCTCTTACTATTGAGCACCACCCCATGTCACGCAGCAGCAAGAAAAGCCAGATTTGACACACTCAAAGGTGGTTCTTCTTCTGATGATGAATTCAAATTCAAAGCCTCTAATAACTTCCATGGTGCTGGCCTTCAAGGAAACACCAATGCACAAAAAGATGGAGACCAAGTTTTTGGTGCAGACAAAAGGAAAGTGTACACAGGACCTAATCCTCTACACAACAGATAAGTTACCTGAAGAGACATATCCACAATGTTTCGTGTCCTCAAATCAAATCCTAGTTTTCTTTATTTTCTCCTTTTCTTTTTCTTTATATTATTATTACCATTTTGAAAGCATTTTTGGTGCTTTATATAAGTCTTTTCCTCCGGTAATTAAGTTCACAGATGTATATGAAAAATTCTTAGGTTTGAGATTATATATTGGTGATGATGAGAGAATATAGTTTAAACTATTTTTGAAGGTATCGTATATAGGATGATGATGATGATGAGTTTTCAGATATATGAAAACTATTATTTTTTATGCTTTGTTGTTGTTGGAGAGAATATTGAAGTGCTTTTCGTTAGGTAAGGGACTAAGGGTAAGGTAAGGCAATGCCATGATGATGGATGTGTTAATTTGTTTGCATGCTTCAGGATTCTCATCACAGACATCATCAGGTTTTTCTATATTTAGCTAAGGTCTTGCTGGCTTACAGAAGAAAGTGTGTATGGCTGGCTAGCCCGCATGTAAATGACAATAATAATACATTATTTTGTGATGAATATTGTGATACAAACTTTATGTACGTATATTTATTGCCTTGTAATCAAAACCCTTTTTTAATTTGATTCAATTTTCTGAAACGAAGATAATTTCTTTCTAAAAGGGTTATTTAGTTGAGGAGAGTGAGAGTTTTTGAATTGTTGTAAAAATATGATACCTGATTCTTATAGATAAAAAAAATATTTTTATAATTATTCATCATAAGTTTTTGTATTTGTCTCGGTTTTACTTTTTTTCTTCTATGTGGAATAATGCTACTTATTTTAACAAGTATGTTTTAAATTTGGCCCTCTTTGACAAAATGTCCATTTCCTTGGTGACAGCAAAATTTGATAATATTTTTTGTCTTCACAAAGAAAACTTTTATTTTATTTTATAAAGTCACTAAGAAAAATTACTGTTTGAACCACTACATTTATCTTAATTCCACAATGATCAACATGACCAGAGTATATGTATGGTTCTACTATAGCTGGTTTGGTACGTACCACCATAAAGTTTGCCTGCAGCTAAAAATTAAACCTTAATTTCACAAAGTACTCAGGTTTGTGGCAATATGTAGATATATATGTGTATTATTGGGGCCGGAAAATTAGTCAACATATAATTTCATCGATAAAGTTAAAAAAAATTAAAGCTAGTGTCCTATATACAGTGATTGTTGTGAAAATCGACCGTGTGATGAGATGAATTCTGAGCCATGGATCTGCATAAAAATTTTCAACCTACAATGACACTTTTAATCATGAAGCTGAGCAAGAATCAAATGTCCATAGCCGTCCAGTCATCTTAATTTCTCTTTCGTGATTATGAGACAGGCCCCACGTAAGTTTCATTTTATTTTATTTTATTCTTCCTATGCCAGCCATATATCCACTTACTGGAAGAGAAAAAAAAAAAAAGAAGAATTCATGTTTAATTATACAATTAATCAATGCATACATATGTGAATATTTACGGCTCAACTAGTCCTTAATTCTTATTTGGTTATATATATACATTAATCATGTTCAATTTGATTAAGTTTCACCATTAATTTCATTAGCTATCCATAATCTAACATATTGCCTTTGTAATGTTTAAAACATTTTTTTAGAGCAGTGATATTTGTTACGAATAAAAAAAACAGTACGAATTGCACGAAATAATGACGTGGAAAATATCTTTGTTTTAAATTAAAACTTAACTAAAAAGATTAAAATATATAAATTAAGATTTTATGGAAAATAACCTTGGTGCAGTTTTTATGAAACTTATTTTCGTACTTAAAAACATTTTTCTTTTTTTATAATATTATTAATAAGAAATAATTCTCACTAAAATAAATAATAAAAATCATGAACACATGCAAAATAATATTTTTCTTCAAATACAATTTATTTCATATATTAAAATTAGTTAGAATTCAAACCCTCAACTGATTGAATTTTCATTGTAATTAAGGATATCCTTCTTGGCTTCTTGTCATATTACAGAAGATACAATAAATTTTTTGGATACAGAGCATACAATTATTTTGAGAGCAGATATTTTGTCCTTCATCATTCAAACTGTTTTTGTGCAGTGTGAACAATTTCTCTTTGGCTCCAATTGCATCAGAATTATGGATACTCCACAAACAGCCAAATTTGACATTTAATGCACACTTAAAATAAATCCGCTGTCAATTTCGAGCAGTAATTTGTTGAGATCCGCAATTATTTTAATCGACTATATATACGCCATCGCCACCTCACATTAGTCTTTTCCTAATCTTCCTAGTAGTTCAATAAAAAAAATATTGAATACGTTTTAATATTTCCAAAATGTTAAATATATTTATCTTTATTAATTCATTTTTATAAAAATATATAAAGATATAACATATCGTTCATCAAAAATTAATTATTGAAATTATGATAAATTAAATACATGCACTCATATTTTAAAATCTAGAGCCTTAAATTATGACAATAAAATCTATATATGCTTCTAGTTGTTTAAATAATAAAATTGATGGTATAGAATTTTCAATCAATAATTGTGACGTTAAATTGACACATCATCCTTTTAAGCATACCCTCGTTCGAAAAAATGTAGAATTATATGCGTTACATAACATTGGCACATATAGCCACATAGGACCTGGATCATATCCTAAAATGAATGCATGGGACAAGAGTAAGATTTGAAATGTTCATAAAAGTGACAATTTTGTTAACCGTTGCTAATGAGTAGTGTGCATGAAAAAGAAAGAAAATAGAAAGAGAAACACAAATCTCGCAGGATCACCTCACGAGCATGTCAAGTCATTTTCCGGGCAACAGAATGCCACAGTAAACATGAATGCACGCGACAAGGCTGGCATTTAAAGTAAGGTTCCACGTTCAGAAGGACTCATTTGAATATCTTTAATGAAATGGAAGAATCAAGCATTAATGGCACATATGGAGGATAAGAAAAAAAAATTTCTTTCTTTTCCATTTCATTTGAATCTAGAGCTGAATTTTACTTAATTCAATGGTAAGAGGTCCCACTGCGTTCTCATAAATGTGAATAATGAGATAATTTGTATTCGATTCTTATTATATATAAAAAAATTGAATCAGTACCTATAAGCACAAAAGCAAATTAGTCTCCGACACTTGAGAAAAAGAGGGAGTTGAATTTCACTCTATTTTTGTAGGGCAAGTTGGGTAAAAAGACTCATATTTCAGGACAACTAGGACACACTAGAGCAAAGATTTGCAATGCTAGTAGCAGTGGACCTAGGACATGGAGAAAATTTTGACTAGCCATTTTACCCAATACATTGGCACAGAGAGAGGAAGGGAAAGGAGGGTCCATTGTCTATATATATCACAAATATAGTAATGATATCTGTAATTTCTCCATATGGCATATGCATGCTGGATTTGTTGCTGGAGACAGGAATATACTTGGACACATATAATATCCAGAAGAAATTTATTCCTTACAAGCTTCATTTAGTAAAATATGGAAAACGGGGGAGAATTAGGTACAGCTACTATTTGTGATATCAAGGTTTAGTGAATTGAATGGAATCCAATATAGTATAATGATAATGATGGTGAAGTTAAAGTTTACATGAATATCATTTAGGTAAGTGTCTATTTTTCCTATGATCGGATCCCTGTGCTCTGACCATTTAAAAGAAGACAAACAGTTTCATACGGACATACTGTGTGTTACACTAAAATAATATTATTTTGACCAAAATAATATAATAATTTTATTTATGTCAGTGCTGCATATGAGTTTGGGATAAGTTTTTTAAATAAAAAATTACTTGTGCATTGGAATTGCAATGTATGAGTGTCTTTTGTGTTTTGGTGAAAAGATTAATACTTTGTGATTGAATCTAAACCAAGACCCAGAAAGACTTATAGGCCCAGCAGCAGCAGTTTGAAAAAGTCGTTTCCAGATAAAGCCTCTGATCACACTAGAAAATAGCGATTCAAGTTTTACCTTACAGAGATGTAACATCAAATAATTCAGGTGTCTCAGAACAGTTTAAACACTTGAGATTGTTGATTCGTGATATGCCATTAGAGTTTATTTAATCAAACTACAATTTAGAGATCTAATATAAATAGAGTTGTGAAATGAATTAATCCAACCTGATTTAATGGTCAAAGTATTAATAACAAGATGGCAAGATCCAACTCAAAATTTTTATTAATTACATTTTATTGACCCAATATGACTCGTTGGGTAGTCGGGTTGGATGAAATTAACCCATTTTTATCTAAATTTAATATGACTTATTTTATAATAAAAAATAGAGACCAAATGGTCCTAGTAATTTTTACATTTTATAAGTCTAGGTTATTTCATTGGATAGGGTCAAATTGGATTTGTTCTAATTGGACATCTAATTTGATAGTCTAACCTAACTTAATCCATTAGATCAGATCAATTTGACAATTCAAAATGCCATAAAGTAACATTAAGTTGTTATACTTTATCCTTTGTTAATTAAACTTTTCTCAGCACGGTTGGTTTGAGTTCAAGTCTAACAAAATTCATGTTAAAGTCTCATGTCAATATAAAAGCTATTCTATGTAGCTTGAAGTTTGCACATTATGGATCCATGTTTTTTTTACTTTGACGCTGAACCAAACTGGTGAAAAATAAGTGAAATAAACAGTAAAATTTTGTGAGATCCACACTTTTACTATCTACATTAATTAAAAACTTTCATATTATTTTACTTTTATATCATTTCCTTTCACTCTATCAAACATGACTGTTGATAATAACTCTCTTTTCCTATCTATTTTTCTTGGTGTGTTTAAACTTAAAACTCATTCAACTATAACCCCAAAAATAATTGTATAAAAACCCTTAAATTTCCCTTTCTCTAATATGTAACAACTCTCTTTTTCTAATTCCCAATTGGATTAAGTATTATGTCTTTCACAAGATAATTTTTCACTATGTAGTACGATTGAGAGGGTGATATTTAACCAAGTCAAACATACCAAGGAGACAAACTCCTCAATGCATTTAAAGGTGATTTTAATGAAACAACATAGATTGAATTGAAGTTAATGTAAAACTGTAATAAATGTCTAACTTATGTCTTTTACAACTCTCAACTATTAATAAGTTTTCAATTGTCATAGTGCATAGATCCTTCTGAAGAAAATCAAGGGAGGAAGCAAACAACACAGAATGAAGCTTCTATCCTTAAATGGATATTATTGTGTCACTTGTAAAAGGATTGCTTAAAAGTAGGGTGAGGGCTCTAAGATTTGTTCAGACGGACATGGGATATGGTATATTCAGCTTTCTAGTTTGTTACTAATTTTTAGTGGCAAAAAAATGTAAATAATAATATTATGTTACTATTCCCTCACTTTTACTATTTCACATTCTCTCTGAAAGTTTCTGAAGTCTATCTCTCTTAGGTTTGTGAGTGAGTTCTCTCTGCAGCGAAACTCAGTCAACAAGTAAGTGGTTTTATTAATTATGGATATTATTTAATATGTTATATTATTGAATGATAAAATTGTTAGGATCATACAAAATTGTTAGAGACTGTTACATATAACTATTTTAGGGTTTAATGTATAGGGTTGATGGTTTAGTTTAGTTTTGTAGGAAACTGTTAGACATTAAGGTCTAGGGTTTAGTTTAGTTGAGGGTTTATGGTTGAGTGTTTAGGGTTTAGTTGTTAAATTAAAATTATTTTACCAAATTTACTTATTTTAGTTTAAGGTTTAATGGTTATGGATTAGGGTTTAGTTTTTAGGGTTTAGTTTTGGATTTAGGATTTTAGGGTTTAGTGTTTATGGTTTAGTTGCTAAATTAAAATGATTTTACCAACTTAACTTAGTTCAATTGAGGATTTAGGGTTATGGATTGGGGTTTATTATTTAGGGTTTAGTTTAGGGTTTAGTATTTTAAGGTTTAGGCTTTAGTTGTTCAATTAAAATTATTTTACCAAATTTCCTTAGTTCAGTTTATTGTTAAGGTTAGGGATTAGGGTGTTAGTGTTTAGGGTTTAGTTAATGGTGTAGGGTTTAGTTTAGGGTTTAGTATTTTAAGGTTTAGGCTTTAGTTATTCAATTAAAATTATTTTACCAAATTTACTTAGTTTAGTTTATTGTTAAGGTTAGGGATTATGGTGTTAGTGTTGAGGGTTTAGTTAATGGTGTAGGGTTTACTAAATTTAATTAGTTCAGTTTAGGGTTAAGGTTAGGGATTAAGGTTTAGGATTTAGTTTAGGTTTAGGATTTTAGGTGATTTCCCTACATATGTAGATGATATTATTATGTTATGGAACTAGGGATGATTTGAGTGAGAAAGAAATGTTAAAGTAGTGACTAAAACCTAAATAATCCCCTACATATTTATTTTTTTGGGTTTAGGTATTAAATGAAATTTGAAATTATATTTAAATGTTGGCTATTGTTTAGGGTTTAGGGTTTAGTTTTTAAATATAATTTGAAAATATTTAGGTTATTTATTTGTAATGTAATTTAATTTGAAGTTATTAAATTATTAATTATTATATTGTTTTATTTATATTAAGATAGTCATAGATGGGTGATTCATCATCTTCTGCATCTTCACGGTCTGGATCCGATAATGGGGGAGAAGGAAGGGATCCGACGACACATGTTATGCCTACCCCGTATAAGTGGGGGGTTTTGCGGAGGCGTACCTAGAGAACCCACGTTTCACAGGCTGTGTGGAACGAGGACAAATGTCGAGTGTTAAAGACGCGACGTAGTAAAGTCGCAGGGGGTCCAGATTGTGACGATATACTAGCAATGGTTGCAGTGATGTTAGGATAGGCTGAATTCCTACATGTCGCACAGATGTGACATATTCAGGTATAAAATTATGAATTGAACAATTGTACATATGAAGTGATTCCTACAAATGTTTTTGTTTATAAGTGTACATACGAATTGATTATTTTTAACTTGACCTTAGATCGATGCTGCGTTTATCAGTGCTCTGGTTGAGAGGTGGAGACCAGAGACGCATACATTCCACATGCCGCAGGGAGAGATGATTATCACGTTGCAAGACGTGGCTGATATCTTAGGTTTAGGCACTGATGGGAATGTCGTAACCGAAGTCATGTCAGACGAATGGGCCACCGTCATCGAGGACGTGTTTGGTCATCCTCCTCGGGAAGGTGAGCTAAAAGGAGGATTCTTGCGCCTGTCATACTTTGGTAGGCATTATGCGCATTGAGGCGAGGTAGCTGAGGATCTGGTAGAACTCATGCGGTTTACGAAGGCACACATTGTGCGTATCATTGGAGCATGGCTACTATGCGACAGATCCGACGGAAGCACTATCGACTGTCGCTTTGTCCCTTTACTGGCAGGAGATATGGCAAACATAGGCAGTTATAGCTGGGGTTCCGCGGTCCTTGCACATTTGTTTAGACAAATGTGCGAGTGTACAGATGCAAATAAAAATGACATTGGTTGGTGTTTTGTGCTTCTCCAGATATGGGCGTGGCTCAGATTCCCACCCATTGCTCCACCCATTACTCAGCCTACTCACCAGGAGTGGCATTACGGCCACAGATATGTGTTCTTATTTTATTTTATTAACTATGTATTAATGAGTCTTATATGTATTAACGAGTCTTATAAGTAGTCTAATGTCAGTTATTTTAAAATTAGGTTTAATGCTTTAGGCAAGTTCCATGCACACGAGCTTCTTTGGTATCGGCTACCATTAGATTCCCTTGCTCGGGATGAGGTACGTTTTGTTATTTATATAAATTTTGGTCACTTGACTTGGATAATTGCTATTTTTTGTCATTGTTATTTCCTAATTGTGTGTTTCATTGTTTTGTTCATGTTGTTTGGTAGTCATATGCAGGCTACCACTTCCTTGATGCATCTGAGTACGAGCAACTGTTGTGGATGGATACTACTCCAATTATATGCTTTCACACAATTGAGTATTCTTATCCAGACAGATGCATGTGGCAATTTGGGAGGGATCATCCAATCCCACGAAGGCCGAGGAAGCTGCAGGGTGTGCATGACCTCTCATTGCGAGGTAAACCACATGATAACTGGGTCCGTAAGCTGACACCATTTATCCGCCGATGGGAGGCTAGGGACCAGCACATAGAGCTGCCTCACCTACTGACTGGGCTGCTGTCACCAAACCACGAGTACATGGTTTGGTTCAGGGAGAATGAGAAACAATATGTGTCGAAGATGGTTGCCAAGATGGGTCGTGGTGTAAGTGTTGTTTAAATTTAATTTGGAAAATAATTTCCATTATCATGGCGTTATTGTGTTGACTAATGAATTTGTTTTGTAATTTGTAGTTTGATGGCCTGGAGACGCTGTACTGTGCAAGTGGCAGTCAGGAGTGGACGGGATTCAGCATGGAGTACTTGCACGAGGACATAGGTCGCATTATGTGCATGTTTCGACAGAGCTGTGGCTTGGAGGAGCCAGGGCCACATGCTCCCCCATCACAGCTTCAGCAGGACCCACAGGTGTATATGGATGTTCCCCGTGGGAGAAAGGAGAGACATGGAATAGAGCATCGTCGAAAATCCATGCCCCATGTTCATGTGCCCATAGGAGTCACCAGGCCTCGCATTAATGGTATTTATAGGCCTCCACTAATAGGATCTACATACGGTAGTCAGCCTTTCTATTACCAACGAACTCAGCAGCAAGACATGGGGTATCAGGGGTGCAGTAGCCAAAGTGACTTTCCGTCCACCGGCCGACTCCCAGTCACATCATGTGTATTATGCTACTACTTTGGTCATGGCATCAGCGGACTGTGGTACAAGTTGTGACGTACCTGCTACGGACTGGAGTGCAGATGATATTGACAACCTGTTGTCTCAGGTTGATTATACTCCGGCCAGTTGTGGGGATTCGCCAAGACATGCACAATATGGTACTCTGCCTCCTGATTATCCCCACCCATCATCGCCTGATCAGGGAACTCGATACCCACCTCGTAATGTAGGTCGTTCTCAGTCAGCCCCAGATCAGTCAGGCCCATCTCAGACAGGCCCTTCGCAACCAGTAGTATATAAGGTGAAGAGTCGCAGTTTGCATAACTAGTTCCGTGACTGGACACGACCAACAAATTGGTCGTCACTTAACAACCCTAAATAATGCGTGATTGGACACGCCCAACAAATAGTCCAGGATTGAACACGCCCGAATAGGGCGTGACTGAACACCCTCAACAAATACGGCGTGAGTAAAGACGCCCAATTTACGCGTGACAGAGAGGGGTGTCACGCCTAAATTTGGGCGTCATTGACCCCTATATAAGGCAAACACTCCCACACAACATACCTCCACAAACGAAATTCGATCTAAATACTATGGCATTCTTAGGAGAAACAAGTAGCCAGACCATTGCTAACTCAAAGTTAGATTTCATTTTTCCAAATAGATCAATGAAACACAACGAAACAAGTGTTTTTTTTCAATGTCCTACTCCAATACCAATGCGGGTTCCTAATGAGTGTTCTTTTCAGACACTCAAGAGTAGGATGTTTGACACCTTTCTGCTAACCAATGACCATTTTGTCGATGAAATCTACTACCGTCAGCCATCCCTACATGCAGGTCAACAATATTTATTTCATTTTCTGTAACTCACAAATCATGACGATGTTTGCACAATGTTAATGTGTAGTGAGCAAATGTCGAATGTTGGCCCAATAGAAATATTATGTACCATCAACAGAACACCTGATGGTATACTGAACCTACTTCAATCCATCGTCGTCCCCACACATGATGCAATGCTATATTACAACGGCAAGTGTAACATACCACGACAAGGCGGATTTGTGGGTTATTCATTCACTGGAATAAATCCAATAAGGTTTGAAATTCCTTCAGGATGCAACATTGAAACACTGAAGGATCTAATCAAGCAAGTTACGCCTGCTGGGGCTCCCTCTTAATTCACAACTTACAGGTGGTAAGAAAATTGTTTTTTCGACAACCAGTCCATTACGCTTATTCAGACAACACAATTGAATATCACATAAAAGAGTTGATAACCGATGAACACGTGTTTTAAGGTGTTAGCAGAATCCAACTACTGGAAACATTTTTGTCCAATACAAATCTTAGCTATTTTTAGCAAACTAGTTACCGAAATGGAATAAGACATGTCCGCTGCACAACATATGTGAAACTGCTAATTAGTCTTGCTATTTTCGTTTTACAATTGTTGTTGTTATTTTCATTTTATTAAGCAGTGTTTATTAAGTTTGGTTATTTAAAATTGTTGTTGTTATTTCAATTGTCCGTTTTGTATTTTTCATTCGTTAAACAATGTTTATTATGGAAATTGCCAAATGATGAAAGCCTCAACATATTTTAAACAAATTTGTAATTCCTTAAAATGAAATACATTAACATATAACTATTTAAAGAAACATAATGAAAAAATAATGAAATACCACGATGATCAGGACAAGCTCTCCGATTATGTCCAACTTGCTTGCAAATTCCACATTTGGGGCGTCTTTGGCTTCTTTCGACTTCGTCCATCTCGTTGCATATTCTACTGGACTTTTGACGACCTTTTCCACGCAACATTTCCCTGTCAGGTATGATAACTAGACCTTCACTCTGTGGAATACCACGTTCATTACCAATTGGATGCCATGTCAATAAATAAGCCTGAACCAAGTTGCTTACGAGGAGGACATCATCCATAAATAGAAAAGGATTCTGACGAATATGTAAAGCAGCAGCTGCGGTGTGACTACATGGGTATTTGAAGGCCTTAAACTTGCCACACTGATAAAAACGCTCTTTAAGGTTGACTGAATATGACCTTTCGGAACCGTCCTCCACCTCAAATAATGATTAATCAACATTATATGTGCGTACATGGTGGCCTGTAGCAACGGTCTGATTATGCCTCATAGCATCAACCAGATTTTTGCAATGTCGTGTTGAAGGATCAACTTGTGAAATAGCCGCCTGACCCCTGGTCACAAAATATTGAACCAATTTGTTGTATGTGTGCTTCACCAGTGCAGTGATAGGCATGTTTCTTGCTCCCTTCAACACTCTGTTCACTGATTCAGACAAGTTTGTTGTCATATGACCAAATCTTCTCCCATCTACGTCATATACACGTGTCTATTTTTCCTTCAGGATGCTATCAATCCATTCTACAACCTCATGACTGCTATCACGTGTCCATTTCTCCCATCTACGTCATATGCACATGTCCACTTTCCTGTGTAATATGGTCATTCAGGTAATTGTGTTTGCCCCCCCATCTAGACACAACCTACTTCTCACCAAACGCTGGTTTACTTACCCTAACCTTCCAGGGGCAACTCTCGTTATGCGCAATACATCTCATGCTAAACATGTTAGGGTTGCTGTCAACCACATATGCTTCTTGATGCTCCTTCATGAGGTTCTACTTAATTGCAATTTGTGCGTCCTTTTTGGAAGCAAATTCCTATTTAACAAACAAGTTATCCCCTAATTTCCATGGACCCTGCACTAAACCTGAACCTGAACTGGAACAGGTAAAAGATTCTTCCTCCCTTGGATGACTCCAATCAATATATGTGTAATGAGGAATTCCATTCCAAAAATGACCAACCTCAACACCTTTAAATACAAAATCAGTTGTATTAAAAAAATCATGCAAGCTAAAATACTATAACATACACATATACAAATATGAGACCACTTCATCATTCATTTCAATCATGTAACATACCTTTAACAGGTTGCTCTGATTGCATAGATCCAACGTCCGGATGATGACGGATTTCAGACGACCCCACATCAGTGTCTTCTTGGAATCCAATCGCATGCACATCAGCATGGTCATCATTATCCGACGCACTAGCATCCTTCTCAAGAAGACGATCTTCCTTTGCAATATTTTCATCATCGTCATCCTCTTCATCGGCATCCATAACCCAAGTTGGGTCATGTGAATCTTCATCAGACATATTTACAAATGGAGCAGCATATGACGATGTATTACGTTCAAAATTTAAAGGAATTGACCTGATGGGTAAAACATCCTCTGCTCCTGTAAAATTCACGTACAACTCTAGAAAATCTTTCCTTGTCTGCTTGAAAAATTCTTTCATTAGCAATTCTATGTCTTCATCGTCCACAACTTGAAAACCCATGTACTGATCACGTTGCCATAATCTTTCCGTAAGCAAAGTGATATGTTGGTTGTCTTGCAGACCTACTTTTTGTCTTGTCTTCTTATGTAATTCACTCAGTGTTGAGCTTCGCTTGATACGTGTCTGCCTTTTCTCCTCTTCAAAAACAACACAAAGTCGCCCTTCAACTTTCCTTCCATTAAAAAATAACACAACACGAGCAAACTCCTCACCACCTGAACTCATTTCTTCTAGTCAACAAAAACAAAAAACTCCTTGGCAGAGGTTCGCTGTATAGATAAATTTAAAAAAATTGTGTTAGAATATGTTATTACCATTACTCATAAATAAATAAATTCATAAAACAAAATAAACGACATTGTTGGGTTTAGAAAAAAATAATAAAAATTAAACAAATTTTCATAGACATACTTTAACAACCTTAAACCCTAAAACCCTAAACACTAACCTAAACCCTAAACCCTATACTAAACCCTAAAAAAACCCAATCCATAACCCTTAAACTGAACTACATAAATTTAGTCAAATAATTTTAATTTAAAAACTAAACCCTAATCCTTACACCCTAAACTGAACTAAATCAATTTAGTAAAATAATTTTAATTTAACAACTAAACCCTAAATCCTAAACCCTAACACATAAAGACTACGCCTACACCTTTAACCCTTAACTCTAATCCCTAAAGTAAACTAAACCCTAGACCCTTATAGCTAACAGTTTTCTACAAAACTAAACTAAACCATCAATCCTAAACCCTAAAATAGTTCTATGTAACAGTCGCTAACAATTTCATATGGCCTTAACAATTTTATCATTCAATAATATAAAATATTAAATAATATGCATAATTAATAAATTAACTTACTTGTTGGCAGAGTTTCGCTACAAAAATAACTCACTAATTAGTCTTTATAAACTTTTAGAAAGAAGCTGAGATAGTAAAAGTGAGTCTGCAAGTAAAAAAGAAGAAGCTTTTATACCAATCCGGGAAGGGGAACATGCCCAAAATGGGTGTGACTGGTCACGCCCATTTTGGACGTGTTATCCCTCCTAGATTGGTAATATGTTTCAAAAATGGTCCAAATTCATAATTTTTTATTAAAATATTATTATTTACGGTTTTTTTTTCCAATTTTTAATACTTTACTGTTAGTAGCTCTATTCGTGTTAATGAGATTCTTTATGTGCTCGAGAAGTAAAGGTGCACAGATAACATCAATACAATATATTATAAAACACTATACACACTAGTAAATATTGGACTCACATAAAGGAAGAAACAATTTACCGAGTACCACACTAACAAAGGATAATCATAATTCTTTGGTGACACACATGCTTGATTATCATCTAGTATTAAAATGCTTATTAAATACAAAATTGATAAAATTTTAAAAAATAAAAAATAATTAAGTTAAATAAGTTAATCTCACTTTATTTTTCTTACAAATTAATTTCAAGCTTTCAAGTAACATTCATTTAAATAATTTAAATGAGTCAAATTTAAATAACATGTTTTTTAATATAAATTAAGTCTAAATTTTAAATGAATAATTTGTCTCGATTAATTTACACCACTAGTCATGACATCATATTAATGAGTTTCAAATCTAATTGTAATATGTAAAAAATAGGGGGGGGGTGTCGTTAAATTACAAAAATATATTTTAAAATATATTGTTTAAAAGTAAAGTAGTAATCAAAATTTGTTTAATTAAGTAAAATATTGAAAATACTTTTACATATAAAAAAAATATCGAAATTCAAAAATAAGATCAGCTCACAAGTCAATTTATACATAGGAAATGGTGCAACTCCTCCTCTTACATTTGTTCTAAACCATGTAAAAAAAAACTTACTAAAATAAAAATTGATTGCGATTATAATTAATTATTAAAAAATAATCTAACGTAGTTGTCTCAAACGCATGAGATGCAAAAAATTTGAAAGTGTTTTTTTTAACCACTTTAACTAAAATTAATGGAATTAATTTTTTTAGATTTTGAAAAACGATGAAATTAATGATTTTGAAATAAAAAGGAGAAAGTAACAGTAAAGTTTGTGTCTCTCTCACGCTATATTTATAATGACATATCACTATAGGAGACAAAATCTTCTACACATAGAAACAACCAACAAAGAATGGAATGCCATGGGGCTCCATGGATGTTACCAATACCATGATAGAATTGGGCTTGATTAAGACCCAACAGCAAAAAGAAAGTCCCGGGGGCTTCGTTGATTGGGCATACATAGAAAGACCAATTGCATTTTCACGTCTTCCTTAAGAAAACGGCTCTCTCTCTATCTTGCTTTTACATTCCGCAATGGACCAACGTTTCAGAACTCAGAAAGGATGAGCTAGTTTAGTGGGGTAACCCTATTCCTTAAATCCCGGCTTTAATCGCAATATACAAATCTATTCATTATCCATTACTAGTATCCATCAATGTTTCATTGCTTCTGTCCATAACACTAATACGTCATCATACTCATAATATTACCAGGAAAAAAAACTCATAATATTACTATTATTAATATAGATAAACACTTATTTTAGTTCTTAAAAATATAAGATGGTGACAAATTTGTTATATTTTATATAAAATTAAAGATTAAATTTAAATTGTTTATTTTTTAAAATAGAGCAAGTTGCATAAACATCTTGTAAGGTTTACTCTATTTTTACGTATGTCCATTTTTCTTTTAAAATTATTACATTAGCACATTAGTACCCTCTCTTGTAATGGTGTAAAGTTTCCGTTTGGAATTAAAAGATATTTACATTAATTTTTAATTTAATTTTAGGAAAACTCATAATTATTCTTAATTTGTAAGTAACCAAAATAAAGAGAAATAGCACTATGCTATATCTTCTTCCTTCTTCTTCTTCTTCATGTAGTCAGAGAGAGTCGCACAAGTAGTCATCGCGCCATGTGTCTCCTATATGTTTCTCCCCGAGTGGTGCTAGGCTGTTTCTCCTTCTCAATTGTGGTGTAATGTGCGTTCTTCACAGTGGTGATAGGTAAGGCCCTCTCCCTCGTCATTATCTGTCTTGTTGTATCCTTTGTGTTGCTGCTTGTATCTCGTGCGGGGCACATGTATCCCCTAAGGTTGTAAAAAAGTTACACATACATCTCCTATCTCTTACAAATAATACATGTATCCCCTCTGTTTTATAAAGATTACACTAAATACTCATCTCCCCTTGCTAGAATGTAAAAGAAGTGCACCATAATAGTTGAACATCATAAAAAACGAAAAAAGAAAATTAGAACCATAAATATTAATCCACAAAAATAAACTAACACAAATTTCATGGTACTAAGCAATACTAGGGACTCACAGAGATTCAAAATAGTGTGCCGATAAGAGTTTTAAACAGGAGAGAAGATAAAAATAATTTTTAAATTAAAATTTTAATAAAAGTTATGTGTTTACAGTGTGATCTAACACTATTAGCAATGAAAAGAGTAGAAGTGTAACAAGATTTAAAAAATTGTATAGAATGAAAAGAAGAAAAAAAATACATAAATAATACATATTTTAGGAGAAATTTCTACAATTTAATCTAGAAAACAAGTAGTTTATCACGGGACCAAGATCAACAATTATCCTTTTTCACATTCACATTCACATTCCCCCATTCAATTCAATTAAACGTTACTGCTCCAAGTCCTTGGGGCCGTCATCCACATTTATTCCATTTCAAAAAGCAACCAATCATTTTCTTAGCCTTTTCCTATTGTCATTTTATTAGTGTTATTCCTCTAAGCATAATTTTGGGTCGTGTAAATATTTGAATCCTCTCTTCTCTTTGCAAATATTTCTACGATTCCCTTTGAAATATTTGGCAGTGGAGTGTAAAAAAGAAATGGCAGAAAAGGCTGTAACGTGTGAGGAGCAGAATTGTCAGGAGCGAGAGAGTGTCTTGAGTGTGGGAGACAATGAAAAGGACAGGGCTGCGAGTTAAGGTCAATTTGCTTTTGCGTGTGTTGGAAAGTAATGGAACCAAAACGAGACAGCAACGCAGTCGTTTTGGACCCTCCCCCCCAAAAAAATGCAGAGATATTGTAAGACTCAAACGACAAATATGTTAGACCTGTTAGCCAGCGGCGCCGCCTGTCGTTAATCATTATAAATAGTTTCTCACTATTGCTCTTCTAAACCATTATCCTCTTTCATTGTTAGATTGTAATATGTTAGATTTGTTTTAGAAAATAAATACCAATGTTGATTATGGAGGGTGGGGATATGTAAAATTTGAATTCTGATGGAATAATAATATTAAAAATGCTTAAATAAATATAGGCTTAGTTTGGGTTTAGTGCAACGATCAAATTGTTGCAGATGTTGTACGAATCCAATGGAAGATCTTTTTCATTCTTTTTTGGATTGTGGGGAAGTCAGAATTGTTTGGGCTTCTGTGTTTACATGATGTTACTAGATTTGTTTTTGTCTCTTCACAACATTTTACCAAATGATTGTTTAATTATCTGCATAAGCAGTGAGTAATTCATGGTGTGAAATAGAGAATGTTATTTGGTTCTCTCATGTACGTTATTTGGTGACGTTGTTATGAAATTATATTTAAGTACAATTATTTGGACAACATCGAATGTGGTTTTTTAAGGTTTTAATCTTTTGATAACGTCAGTTATTTTCCTTTGGCTAGTTCGGGAGGTGGCCTTGAATTGTGAAGGTTCTTTTATAAATGCCAGAATAAGTTCATCGTGTGGGGGTGCTTAAGGATGAGAGAGGGGTGCATTCTTATTTGGTTTTGCTGTGAAATTAGGCTCGTGTTCCATCCTAGCAATTGAATTATGGGGCATTATGCATGGATTGCAATGGACTTGGCGTAGAGGATTTTTGCAAGATCATGATGTATTTTGATTCTATGATGATGACCACTATTAATCTGTTGACCAAAGGATCCTTGTTAGAATTTGGTGAAATCTATACACAACATCATTGAAAAGGAGATAAGTTGTTTGGACTGGTGTTTATGGTGAAGCAGTGGCGGAGCCACTCCTAAACCGGTGATGAACATGATATTACTAAAAAATAAAATTTACAGTTATTGAGTGATAATTTTTTTAAAATAATTCTATATATACTTATATAGTTAATTAGAATTACAAATAAAATTTGACACTACTTAAAAATAAAATTTGGTATTACTTAAAATTTAACATAGGTTAAAAAAATTTGCTGATTCCACCACCGGAAGCAAGTCAAGTTGTTGATGCCTTTGCCAAATTTGGTCTTACTCTTCAAAATTAAAGATATGTTTTTGATGTAGCATTTGATTATATATTCAACGCCTTAAGGGTTGCTACTACTTGTACTAGTTTTTTTAGTGGTGAATTTTTACCTTTGTTTTTCTATTTTCATTCCCTTAAAAAACTTGATGATGTTATACGGAATAAAATTACATAAATTATCAACAAAAAAATTTACTTATTTTTATGAGTTTAATATATTGATAAATATGTGAGACTAAAAATTCATTTTGGACAATTGAACCTTCTGAAATTGTTTCTTTTTAAGAACTAAATAAATTTGTGCTAAAATAATAGATGCCAAGAAGAATAAGAGACCTTGGATATGTAACAAATCTTGAAGTATTATTTTGCATCCCCCTAACCAAATCTACTCACATTTGGAATATTTGATAATGACTGATCAAGTTTGATAGATTCACCTTCTAAAACAATAAGTTCTGGTCTCAGAGGGATAATATCAATTACTTCACGAATTAATTTTGTTTTGGATTTTTAATAAATTCTTTCTGCATTGAATCTTTAATAAAAAAATATTTTTGATCATTATTATTTTATTTTAGTCCTTCAAATATATCATTTTTTTTTCATTTTAATGCTTATAATATTTATTCATTCTGTGTTAATTCTTTTCAAAATATTTGATAAGAAATAATAACAAATTATCTACCTATAATATTTTCCTTCTTTTATAAACTCAACTAGAACCATCCCACCTTTTAGAGGGTGAGGACATTCAAACCCGCTTTTGATCCGCATAATACTTGTTTGTTAATTAGTATGTCATATGAAGAGTACTAATGGTTAACAATAAACCATACAAATACAATATGTATTTTAAATAATTCTCAATCATTGAATTGAAGAGTTTTCTCTTTCTTTCCTTTTTTTTCTCTCTCATCTTATGTAACTCTCTTTGAATATGTGAGTGCTGTGTGGGAGTGGTCCAACATCCCTTTTCATGAGATGGCGCATAAGCTGTATGCAAGGATAACTTCATGTGATTAGATCGATTATGATGAAAAGTTAATCCATTATGCTTTGGTTGTAACATGCAAATTACATAATTTAATATATATTGTAGCTCAAGTTAATCAATTAATTATGATTAAATTTAATTGATCATTATTAATTTGTTTCAGTATTCAGGTCATAATCATGACAATTTATCATTGCGATCCAACAAATTATTGGTAATCAATTTTCTTTTTAACATTGATTAGTATAATACCCGTGTTTCAATTGAGGAAAAAAATGTATTGTTTCCCATTTCAATCTATTGATTCTTTTCCCCTCATCATAACAAGTGGAAAGTTTTTCATTTATTTTTCCTTTAATTTTTATCCATTTAAAGTTTAAACATACATTTTCACTCAAATTTTATTTTATTTTATTTTTATCTACGATTTCTTATTTCCTTATACTGAACCAAAGAAAACATTATACTCATTGTCCTAGTGGGTATATATGTATGTTTATCAAATAATATAACTTTTTGGGTACACGTATGTGATTCAATACATAATAATAATTTAAGAGTGAAACTTTTGGAGGTAACAAATAAGAGGACAAGTTTTTCAATAAAAAAATTTGAGAGAAATAGATAATATTTATAAGGATTAATATTATTATTATTTTTATCAATTTCTTATTATTTTTATCAATTTCTTCTCAATTCATTTATTTAAATAAGTGTAAGAAATAGTAAAAGGAATTAAATAGATTATATACAAATATATTCTAATTAAAGCGACATAAATTTAACTCAATTTTTTTTAAAACAAATTCTCAGTTGTTTGTTTTCCTTAACATTTTTTTAAAAAATTTTATGTTGTGAAAAATTATTTTATTTCTTAAAAAAACCAAAAATTAAAAGTAGGAGCACTTTCCCTAGTTTTACTCTTACTAGGGAGGGGGTAGCTTGAATTTATTTTTTGGATCCTACATAAAAAAAAATCTGTATTTCTCCTCAGAAATAAATCCTAAAAAATTAGAGTGTGATTAATTGTGTTTTGTTTTTTAGTTTATAAAAACAATTTCATAAAACAATTTTAAAAATTGATTTTCAGAGAATAGAAGTGATCAGGAAATTAAAGAATATGTAAAATTGTGGTACATGAGTAATAGAAATTGAAAATATAAGACCAAAACAACTTAGAAATATTTATTTTTCGTTTTAAAAACTAAAAAATATACTAATTTGAAATCAACATTCTATAACTACTTTTATCAAACAAGTTGCTCAATGTAATTCAATATTTGCTCAAAATAACAACAGTTGGAGAATTTAATTATTGATTACGATTTAATTAATAGTTTCAATGTCACGTAATTCACTTTTGTTAAATGGTAAAAATGAAACCAGCAGAGCAAAAAAACGTTGAAATTAAAAGAGTCAATTGAAAAAAAAAAACAACTAAACTAAAAAATTCAAAACAAATACTATACAATAGGCTTAAATTACAAGTTTTAATTAACCCAACTATACTCTTTCTTCAAAAAAAAAAAAAAGTCCAACTATACTCGGATTTTAAAAATTCTCATACACATACCCCATATATACCAATATCGATACATATATATACTCTTACCATATCCATTCAACATAGATATTGATGAAGAGTACCAACTGAGAAGAGAGGGAGGAATGACTGAGTTTATTTGGGGATGCCGCATGCATGCATTTCACAATTCATAATTCATTCCACAATTTGAGGGCTTGGTGCTACCTGCCATACACATGCTGTTGTTTTTCTTTGTACTATTTGGCAATGTGTTGTTTGAAAGCGATTTGTGCTTTGTAATCCTTCCTAGTTCCTTCCACTTGCTGTGAAGTGAATAATTAATGAAATATTGTTAATTACCTAGCTATCTATATATATATAGCTAGCGCATAGACACATAGACATAGAATTGTCTTTATCATTGGATTCTCCTTCCCTCTCACTTGTTCCATTGTCTCCTGTGCTACTAATATTCTTCTTCTTTGTTTCTTTCCATATCCCTCTCTTCTCATATTCCTTTAATAACACATTTTAATATGTTCTTTATTATTTTCATGCACTTGTCTCCATATGTTACCAACCTCAACCTTGCTCCTCCGGTTATCTATTACTACTATATTTTGGACAATATATGATTATGGACGCATGACGCAACAAACATTCATATATACAATCCACAATTTCAGCTACGTACTAAGTACTGTTTTATTTTATTTTTCAATAAATAATTTAAGCATTGGATGTTACTGCATGGAATTTTAATCCTCTTGTTTTTTATTTATTTAGAAATTCCCAACTGAACAGAGCCAGATAAAGAGTGTTTGTTTTCTCTCAGGCATTTCATCAAACACCTTCCTCACTTTCACAATCTTACAACACTCGTAAAAATGAATCAAATTATTAATCCATAAACTTAGTGGATGTTTGTATAAGCACAATGGTTCAATCAAAATCAAATAACCCATAAATGGATTTGGGATTTAGGGTCTTACCTCCACGAGAGTGAGAATTGAAACTTGAACCAGAGTGTGAGACACAAGGGAGTGTGAACCTTGAGCAGCGAAGGTTGAGTCAGAGTGAACGAAGTGTTGGAGTTTTTGTTTAAATTCCATGGGTTATGAATAAGAGGCGGTTGGAAAAAGGTTAGAAAAATAATAACTACTCCTAACCGCTCCTGGGAGAGGTTAGAAAAAATAATAACTACTCCCAATAACTACTCCCAACCGCTCCGATAACAAACGGTTGCGAAGTTCACCGCCAACAGTCGCGATGGTTCGCTGGCAACTCTTCAACATGGTTGTTTGTTGTCTATATATAGACACAGAGACTATCAGAAAATAAATAGAGAAAATAGATAGAAAAACTGATAGAGTTTTGATAGTTAATCTTTTCTGATATTCTCGCTTAGATACTAGTGCATTTTCATATCACATAAACTCTTCATTCTTTCAAGTGGTTCCTCAAGCATTAGCTTTGTTCGTTTGGGCTGTTGAATTGAAGTGCCATCAATCTTCAGACGTTGATCCGTTCTATCTTGGGAGACAATTGTTCATCAACCTTTGGCATCAATTGGAGGGAACAAATTGTCTTAAGGAGACAACATTGTTGGACTCAGATCCTTTCATCTCTTTGCATCTGTTTCTGATTCATACTTATCATACAGGTTCTGTTTAAATTGATTTTTTGTGCAGTTATAGTAGATTATATTGTTTCTCTTGACTACTCAGATTCTGACCCTTGTGCAATTGGATATATTCCAATTCTAAATTTACTAATAGAGACAACAATCTTAAGACAATTTCCTTTGAATCTGGATTCAGTATATTCTATCTTTTTGTATTATATACTGTTGTCTACTCTTTATACTTTTGAAC
>CM023943.1:21636384-21665201 GCA_013407115.1 Glycine latifolia
TGAGTCGCTTTACGAGTAATCCAAACGTGTATCATTGGAAAGCTATGATAAGAGTTTTAAGATACCTAAAGCACACTCAAAACTTTGGTTTGCATTACGAATAGTACCCTGCAGTTATTGAAGGATATTGTGATGCAAATTGGATCACTGGTTCTAATGATACTAAATCCACAAGCGGATATGTGTTCACCCTTGGTAGGGGTTCTGTATCTTGGAAATCGTCCAAGCAGACTTGCATTGCAAGATCAACTATGGAAGCAGAATTTATCGCTTTAGATAAAGCCGGTGAGGAAGCAGAATGGCTTCGTAATTTTGTTGAGGATGTTCCCAGTTGGCCAAAACCAGTACCAGCTGTAGGCATACATTGTGATAGTCAAGTTGCCATTGGAAGGGCCAGGAATGTCATGTATAATGGCAAGTCTAGACATATACGTCGTAGGCATGATACCGTAAGACAACTACTCTCGAATGGAATCATCTCAATAGACTATGTAAGGTCTAAAGAGAACATAGCGGATCCATTAACTAAAGGGATTCCTAGAGAGTTATTTGAAAATTTGTCGAAAGGAATGGGTTTAAGGCCTATCAATTGTTGATCATCGCGGTAACTCTACCTTGATGAGTGGAGATCCCACGAACTAGGTTCAAAGAGACAACTAAGTCATGATCAACTGTTAAACACTGTGGAGTTTTAAACTCATACTCATTCCTATGACAAGACAGTGTATATGAGGGTAAGCATAATGGCTTTTAATGGTTTCTTAATCTGATGTGTTCAGATGATGTATGTGGAGGTATATCACAAGAAATCACCTATGTGAGTGTGAAGTGAGGGTCGCTTCAATGAGAACTTAAAAAGGTCGATTCTTTACAACACTTGCAGAACCAGGAAGGTATCCATGGCCAAAATGGACACAACAATGAGGACAAGCAATGCCAGGGAAGCAATTGTGTGTCTCCTATTGTCTTGGTATACACAATAAAGGTCGACGGTTCAAGGCATCACGACCACCGATTGACCTAGTATATCCGATAAGTTTACACTAGAGAAGGTTCAAAGGTAACCCCTACCTATCTCGATGCAATTGTTTCTCGTCGAGGAATCACACTTGCATACATATTCATATGCATTTAGTCATGTTGAATTGATCTCTTATTCATGTGGGGGATTGTTGGAGTTTTTGTTTAAACTCCATGGGAGGCGGTTGGAAAAAGGTTAGAAAAATAATAACTACTCCTAACCGCTCTTGGGAGAGGTTAGAAAAAATAATAACTACTCCCAATAACTACTCCCAACCGCTTCGATAACAAACGGTTGCGATAGTTCACCGCCAACATTCGCGATGGTTCGCTGACAACTCTTCAACATGGTTGTTTGTTGTCTATATATAGACACAGAGACTATCAGAAAATAAATAGAGAAAATAGATAGAAAAATTGATAGAGTTTTGATAGTTAATCTTTTCTGATATTCTCGCTTAGATACTAGTGCATTTTCATATCACGTAAACTCTTCATTCTTTCAAGTGGTTCCTCAAGCATTAGCTTTGTTCGTTTGGGCTGTTGAATTGAAGTGCCATCAATCTTCAAACGTTGATCCGTTCTATCTTGGGAGATAATTGTTCATCAACCTTTGGCATCAATTGAAGGGAACAAATTGTCTTAAGGAGACAACATTGTTGGGCTTGGATCCTTTCATCTCTTTGCATCTGTTTCTGATTCATACTTATCATACAGGTTCTGTTTAAATTGATTTTTTGTGCAGTTATAGTAGATTATATTGTTTCTCTTGACTACTCAGATTCTAACCCTTATGCAATTGGATATATTCCAATTCTAAATTTACTAATAGAGACAACACGAAGAACGTGCGCCAATGCATCCTTGAGTGAGAATGCGTCATTGTGTCATTGAATGAGAGTGTGTCACTGCATCGTATCTCACTGTCTCGTGCAGTTATATGAACGCTTGAGTTAGAATTTTTTTAAAATAAGTTTTTTGAAGTTTTATAAGACCAGTAAAGTGATAGATAGAGGTTTATCTTGCAGTCTAGAAGTGGGTTTAAAAGCTTAAAATTTGTGACAATTTATCCTTTTTTCTTTCTTTTTTTACTGAATCAATATAACCTTATTAGCTTTTATATATACATATATATAAAAGCTGTTTGTGATACAAGATGTTTCGTTGATATATCTAACATCAAATTTTGTAATTGATGGATTAAAAAGATAAAATTAAGGCTTCATATCTTAAATATTTTTTAATTAACATCAGTTATCAAGCTGAAAAATTGTATTAATAGAAAAATATTTAAAATACTGTACCTAAACTTTATCTTTTCAGAAGAAGAAAAAAAAGGTGTCGAAGCTCCAATCCCATTTCCCAGTGAAGCTTTTTGTTTGCCTCTCTCTCCCGACAGAAAAATGTAAATGAATCCACGAAAAGGCAGAATAATTTTCTTTTCTTTTTCTCTCCCATGGCTGGTTTTCTTTTCTCTATTTTGCATCTCATGTGCCATAAGAAGACAGCATATAAACTGCAAAAAGCTAAGAGAATCTTTAGAAGCCCTTCTGGTTCTTCCCTTTTTCTGCGATGCCCCACTGGTCCTCTCCGGCTCATTAAACTCCCTTTTCATTCGCCCAACACAAACCTCTAAAAAACAAAAACCCAAAAAAATAAAAGAAAATAAAAAGCAGTATAGCAATTAACAGAAGGATAAAAAGTGAAATTTGTCCTAAAAGTATAAAGTGCTAAGAAATTGATCAAGTAAAAAATAAAAAATAAAAATAAAATTTAATGATAAATTGATTAGTAAATTTTATAATTTAATTTCAAATAATCTTAAAAAATAATATTTATTATTAAATTAATCTTTGAATGTTATAATTTAATAATAATAAAATATTCTCATACAATTTATTATACTTTTATATGTTCAAAAAATTAAATTTTTATTTTATTTTTTAAAGATTAATTTATCACGGTATTATACTTTGAAAGACCAAAATGAATGAAAATTTATCCAAAAAAAAAAAAGAAAATAGTATTGTGATTAAAAGAAGAAAAATGTTATATAGACACTTAATATATTATTCTATACTTACTGAGAGAAAGGAAAATAAGAAAAAATATAAGTTTAATAAAGTTTATAATGAGATAGCATGGAAAGATATAAATGTTAAAAATAATATGGTGTTTAAGAAAATAGAAAGCACGAAAGCAGGAGGAGGAGGAGGTTCTATGTGTCTTTGCAGCAGCAGAAAAGAGTTATAAAAGCTTGACAAAAGCCCCTAGCTTTTACTCCTTTGTCTCCCTTCGTAATGCCTTGAACTTAACTCAGCCCTTCTTCTCGTCACCCTTTTCCAAATTGTCTTTTCTCCGGCCACCGCTATCTTCTTCTCTTAAACCTTATTTTGACGATGATAACGTTGTGGGACTTGTACCACGTTCTGACCGCGGTGGTGCCGCTCTACGTGGCGATGATCCTGGCCTACGGGTCAGTGAAGTGGTGGAAGATCTTCACCCCAGACCAATGCTCCGGTATAAACCGCTTTGTGGCACTCTTCGCAGTCCCACTCCTCTCCTTCCACTTCATCTCCACCAACAACCCTTACGCCATGAACTACAAGTTCATCGCCGCAGACTCGCTCCAGAAAGCCATAGTCCTCGCAGTGCTCTTCGTGTGGTCAAGAACAAGCTCAAGAGGCTCACTTGAATGGTCCATCACACTCTTCTCTCTCTCAACACTCCCCAACACGTTGGTAATGGGTATCCCATTGCTGAAGGGGATGTACGGTGATGCCTCGGGAACACTCATGGTTCAGATTGTGGTGCTCCAGTGTATTATTTGGTACACCCTTATGCTGTTTTTGTTTGAGTATAGGGGTGCGAGGCTTCTTATAGTGGAGCAGTTTCCTGATACAGCGGGTTCGATTATCTCCTTCAAGGTTGATTCGGATATTATTTCGTTGGATGGGAAGGAGCCGCTGCAGACGGAGGCGGAGGTTGGTGATGACGGGAAGCTTCATGTGACTGTGAGGAAGTCGGCGAGCTCGCGGTCGGAGATTTTCTCTAGGCGCTCTCATGGGCCGAACTCGGTGTCCTTGACTCCGAGGCCTTCGAATTTGACCAATGCGGAGATTTACTCGCTGCAGAGCTCGAGGAACCCGACTCCGAGAGGCTCGAGTTTTAACCACACGGATTTTTACTCCATGGTTAATGGAAGGAACAACAACAACAACAACAACGTGAGTGTGAGTCCGAGGCAGAGTAATTTTGGAGGCTTTGATGAAGAAAGTGGTGGGGGTGCGAGGGTGAATGGTGGTGCTGGTGTAGGTGGGTACCCTGGGCCTGCGAATGCGGGGATTTTTTCTCCGGTGGCGGCGAAGAAGAAGGGTGGTGAGAGTGGTGGTGGAGGGAAGGATCTCCACATGTTTGTGTGGAGTTCGAGTGCTTCGCCGGTGTCGGAAGGTGGAATCCATGTCTTCAGAGGTGGTGGTGGGGATTATGGGAGAGACCAGCTTCCTGTTGGTGGGGTGGCTCACCAGAAAGGTTTTGTTTTTTACGTCCCTTTTTTACCTTTTATGTTTTCAAACACAAGTTGTTTTTTTGTTACTATGTTTTGTTTTTTGTTTATTCAAAAATTGTGGACTTGTTTGATAGTAGTATGTGTTTTAGTTAAAAAAGGAAAAAAGAAAGGAGAAAATTTGACTTCTAAAAGCTCCAATTATTAAAACTTTCCTTATTTTTTTTCATTTTTCAATTTTCATTTTCTTTTCATTTTTTTTTCTTCTATTTGGGTGTTTGAAAACTTGTTCAAAAAACAAGAAATCACGTTTGGGATGTGAAAGTTATGTGAGAGTTATAATTCTTAATTTTAATGAACGTCATATTTGTTTTCTTTTGACCTTACTAAACAGGCCTGTAATCTTGTTCAAATGTGACTTTCCTAGTTTTGTTGCGGGTGTGTTTTTTTTGTCTCTTTTAGATTGTTGTTGGTGTTAAAGTTGGAGTGGGGTTTGTTGGACACTTGTACTGCCTTGGACTTTCCTTGTGTTGTCTTTTGTCTAATACAATAGTTTTGGTCTGTTAATCCCTGTTGTGTATCATCTACTATTTGGTCTTTTCTGGATCCAATAATGGTAATGTTTTGTTTGCTACTTGTGATTTTCTTTCGTTTTGATTGGATGTGTGTTTTTTCCACGTTGTTGATCAGATTATGATGAATTTGGTCACGATGAGTTTAGCTTCGGGAACAGAACCGTTGCTAATGGGGTTGACAAGGAAGGGCCAGTGCTTTCAAAGCTTGGCTCGAGTTCCACAGCTGAGCTTCACCCTAAAGCTCAAAGTGAAGCCAAACCTACTTCCATGCCACCAACAAGTGTTATGACAAGGCTCATTTTGATTATGGTTTGGAGGAAGCTGATTAGGAACCCCAACACATATTCCAGCCTCTTTGGTCTCACTTGGTCTTTGATCTCATTCAAGTATGCAATCAATGTTTCCTTGTTTTATGAATTTTTTTAGTTTCAAATGGTGTTTTAGCTATACAAGTTTTAATGTTTGTGTTGCGAATTTGTTGCAGGTGGAATGTTGTTATGCCAGCAATTGTTGCTAAATCGATATCAATTTTATCTGATGCTGGTCTTGGGATGGCAATGTTTAGCCTTGGTATATTTAATAAGATAAAATAGTTTGGCTTTGTTGTCATGTTTGGTTATAGTGTTGTTATATTGAGATTTGAATTCCATGGTCGGTTTTTGTAGGGTTATTCATGGCATTGCAGCCAAAGATTATTGCGTGTGGAAACTCTGTTGCTTCCTTTGCTATGGCAGTTCGTTTTCTTACTGGTCCTGCAGTCATGGCTGTTGCTTCAATCGTTGTAGGGCTCAGGGGAGTTCTGTTGCACATTGCTATCGTACAGGTAAAAGGGGTCTCAACATTATTTTCTTTAATATAATTTTTGGTCTTTAGTTTTTTGTGGTTTTAATACTAAATAGTTCTTTTAATGTATATTTATTGTGTATTTTTAGGCAGCTCTGCCTCAAGGGATTGTTCCTTTTGTGTTTGCTAAGGAATATAACGTTCATCCTGATATACTAAGCACCGGGTTTGTATTCCTCTATTCTTCATTTGCTTTTGGTATTTTATCATAGAACTTGAATTGGTTATAGTGAATTAATTATCATGTTCCCAGTAACGTTTGTTTTTGATTGTTTATTTTGTTGCAGGGTTATATTTGGGATGCTAATTGCTCTTCCTATTACTCTAGTTTACTACATTTTGCTTGGACTTTGAAGCATGTTGAGGAACCACCAAGTCACGAAAAAAAGAGACTAATTGCAGTGGATTATTACACTACCCTTTTGTTATATTTATAGGTTAATTTTTTTGGCATCCTCTAACAATGGTAGAATTTCGGAATCAAGTTAGTGAGAGAGGGGGGGGAGTGACGTTGTAATTAATCAATCTCCAAAACACAAACAATGGTGAGAGTTGGGAAGGCAAGGAAATGGTATATTTTAGGGCTAATAGCTACTACTAGGAAACTTTTGTTTTGGCGGTTTTAGCCTTTTTTACTGTGAACCCCACTCAACTCTTTTATATATATTTTGCTTCGTTTTAATGGAAAAAAGAGAAGTTGAAGCTTGTTTGTAGTTGTCGACACCTTTCTTTCTTTTCACAAGTACTATACTACTTCTACTTTTTCTAAGGCCAAAAGGGGCATGAGGCCGATTGGGAATCTCATTCTCTATTCTATGCCATGCAAAGTGTATAAGAATATATATATATCTATCAACCAGCACAAGTGGTTTTTCTAGGGCAAAAAAAGTGGAACCAAACAGGAACTTTTGCTTGCTTGTCTCTTTGGTGCTGTTTTTTATTTGAAGCATTTAACATCCTTTTGAATGGCACAGGTTGTCATCCACAAATTTTAATTTTAATTTATTGAGTAATGTTGGAAATTGAAGCTAGTGCAGGGCTATGGCTAAGGTTGCTATTATGGTCCCTGCTGTTTGTAATTACTACTATTCTATTACTACTACTTAGCCTAGCCGCTAATCACAGCTTGCTAAAGTAAAGATTGCACATGCTTCTGCACCCTGGATAGGGTCTTCTTTACTTGAAAAAAATGGATACCTTAATCAACTTATAGTTATTGTACATCACGTTGTTGGATCGGATGAGAGGACAAGAGCACTTATTGCACTATGGTTTAGTGATCCTTCATAAATACTCTCTCTGGCTCCTTTTATAATCCAATCATAGTTGATGCATTCATTTTTTTTTTTAAAAAAACTTGTTATAAGGAAATTACTAGAAAAGGTTCAATAATTTTTGGTGGCTGGTATGGGAAATGTTTCTTAAATTTTGCAAAATCATGTGTTAAGGATCATAAGTTTATAGAAAGGACATTATAACAAGAGCGTAGGGAATAAATACTGAATGATGGATTGTTTTTTCCTTTCTTGAAACGTTAGGGAATTATTTCAAAAAGGGGTCCATAGCTGTGTCCAATGATAATAGGCCTTTCCTTTCTTTACGGATTTTATGATTTTAAGCGGGTCTTTAATATTTTTTTATACTACTTATGGATAAATCCTGATATAATAGTTAGAGCTAGACTGAATTGTACATTATTTGCTACCGTTGATTTAATGTTTATTAAATTAAAATAATAAATAAACAATTAAAACTAGTCCAACCTGTAAACAGCTGTACGTTTAATAATACTGAAATTTAGTAATATATGGTCAGCTGATTTTTAGCGTATATTTTAGAGATTTTTGAAAAGGAACCTATACTATTTTTTTTTTGGTATTGAAAAGGTTCCTAATCTATACTCTAAAAGTTTGTAATTAAGCCCCTTGATTTATAATTTATTTTTAATTGGGTCTATAATCACATTTCTATTAAAGTTCTGTTAAATACAAAGATTTACGACATATTTGGTTTATTTTTTTAAACTATTTTATGCTTTTAAAAAAATGTTTTAGTATTATTTTAATTTATTATATATATAAAGTATAAATTAGCTTCATAAAAAAACCTAATTAATTTTTTTTATAAAAAAATTAACTGAATAATTAAACAAACAATAAAGTAATGTTTTAATTATAAAAAAAGACTAGCAATCTAATCTTTAAACTATTTTAAAAAATTTAATTAGATTTATGAATTCTTAATGAAATATGTGTTCGAGGATTGAATTATAAATGATTTAAAAGTTTAGGAATTTAATAATATTTTTTATAAAAAAAATTCTCAAATAATGTAGGAACTTACAAATTAATTTAGCGTATTTTTTTAGTAAATAAATTTTATGTAGGCCTTCATTTAGAAGGTAAATTTCAGTTTTACTTTTCAACGCAACTTGTTTAAAATTAAATCAATGCAATAAGTATTTTTTTTATCAACAAAAAAAAAAAAGGTTTTCATAGATGAATGTACAAGGGGTACCAACCCATACTACAACGCCAGCCAAAAAAAAAAACTGTCAGCATAAAATATTTTTAACCAAATGATTCTCCATAAGTCGGACAAAATCATGAATGATTTTTTTATATTTGACGGTTTTATGAGTTTTTTTTTTGTTTTTTTTTATAATAACCTCAATTTAGGACAGTAGTTTCTAAGGGAAAAAAGAAAACCCACCTTCGTAAGCACAATTGGAAAGTGGTGAAGAATTGACGATATTTAAGTAAATTACTTTATAGTTTCAACAACTGAAAGGTTCAATCGCAATAGTCCATGGAACTAAAACAATGTCAAATAAGTCATTGATAGGTCAAATAAATCCCCAGTTCTTAGTATCATTTTGGTCCATAAATAAATTTTTACTTTATATTATAACTTAAGCCACAAATTTTTATTGAATTAATGTGATTGTGGGTTTACAGCTTCAGCACTTATTTGACATTTTTTGTTCTAGTATATCCATATACACACCCACATTTAAAAAAAAATGAAATCACTTACATATATTTTAATATTTGATAATGTTGTTATCCATAAACATACATTAAACCAACCTCATGAAAGTGATGAGGCCATTATAAATGTTATGCATCGTGTAAAATTTCTTATGGTGTGTTTCGTAAATATGTTATGAATGGAAAAATCACATCAAAATTATCATAAGTAATAATGAATAGCTTCTTGATTGACACCTAAGTAACACTTGAGCGCTTAAAAAATGCTTATTTAATAAACAAATATAATTTACTTATCAAAATAAATAGAAAATTATATTTTTAAATAAAAATAATTTAGACAAATATACTATAAAAATAGAAAATACTTATTTATTAAAATAAATATTTTTTAACCAATAAATTTAAACAAACTGATATTTTATATCTCTAACCTTAATCAAACATAACCTTGCTTAAACAGATACTTATCCGTTTAATATCCCATAAAATATTATTATTATTATCATCATCAGTACGGTTTAATTTCATAAACCTACATATTCCAAAATTTCTTTAGAGTGTGTTTGGACAAAACAATTTAAAATGTTTCAATTGAAATTCTTTCATTTTCTGTATGTTTAGATAAAAAAAATAAATTTCTTAATTTTCAAATTTTCATATTTAGATAAAAAAAAAGTTGAATATTCAGCATCATTCAAGATTGTGAACAAGTGTCTGATAAATCTAAAATAATGGATCATGCATATGATTATAAAACACCAAATAACAATAAATCAGAGTTAATAGAGTTATGATTGTGTGTACCTTGTTGGGCCATTACTGAATCAAAGAAAAGCTAGAGAAAAGGAGGAAACAAGATGCTAGAGTCTTCCTCTCTATTGCCTATTCATGAAATTGGCAGCCGTCAACGATGGGAACATTATGGCTCATGGGACCTAACCCCATTATATATAGGCTAGAGAGGAGACCTAGCAAAACCTAATCAACAGTGTGTCTAATGGATCCACCCATCACAGAAGCCAGTCAGACACTAATGCCTACACTGCTGCCTAACTAAGCCCAATAACAATAGATGCTAGAAGTCCAACTCAATATGATCATAATGGGTCAGTCAAAATATAAAAATTGGAATATCCATTAACTCAATTAATTTAAAATACAAAACTAATTAATTAATGTTGCCCACATAAAGGAAAATTTCTAACATTCTCCCACTTGGGCTATATTAATTAATTTAATTTTATTTTGAAAATCATTTTATTTCGAAAACGACTCTATTGGGTTAATAACTGAAAATTCATATTGCGTGGCCACAATTTTGAAAAACAATATTCCAATTCAGCATCTCAAAACGATTTAATCCAATATAACCCCATCATAGGAACATGGGTATTATATCTTCATGAATCTGAGCCTAGTAGTGTAGTAAGAATTAGTGCCAAAAAGTGATCAACAATGTAACACACTAATTCTTATCGGTCCTCAATGTAATTTCTCAACAACATGAAATTACATTAGTGCAATTTCCAAACAACATGAAATTACATTTTTTCTGATGTAATTTCTCAACAAAATGAAATTACATCATCGCAATTTCTAAACAACATGAAATTGTCTTTTCAATCCAATTTCTTAACAACATGAAATTGAATTAACGCAATTTTCAAACGACATGAAATTACATTTTTTTTGATGCAATTTCTCAACAAAATGAAATTACATCATTGCAATTTTTAAACAACATGAAATTGCCTTTTCAATCTAATTTTTTAACAACATGAAATTGTCTCAAGTTAAATAAACTAACATGTCACAATACAACATGAGATCTCAAAATTTGTGACATCCAAATATCTTTAAGCTCACGACATGCTTAAAGATATTATTTCATACATATATTTCTCAATCAACATGAGAAAAACAATAATAATGATCATCAATAAAATTCAAACAAAAGTCACAAAATAATTATCAGTTTGCATACAAAAGTGACTCGAAAAGCAAACTGAATATAACTCCCACTAATCAAGGGAATCAAAAGAATCTAAAACATTCAAAACAAACCTCTATAACTCCCACTAATTAAGGGAATAAAAATAATATAAAATACGATTGTTTTACACTCAAAAAGGCTATCGAAAAGTCTTTCGTATCAAAGATTTTATATGAAAGGCTTTTGTTTCATTCAATAAATCAAAATCTTATTGAAAAATAAAATGTCATCTACATAAAGTACTAAGAATACACATACCAAGGTTTAAACCAAGGACAAAGCCTCACACAAATAAATCAATGAGCATACACTGGCTTTAGAGAACTATCCCCTTTGGGCAGACAGATCACCTAGACCAATGCACCTCCAATAACTTTATTATAGACAAGCTTCCAATTAAAACACACAATAACCCCCTTTGGGCAGGAAATTGCATGAAATAACCAAAAGCATTCTTCAAATTTACAAAGAAATTTCTGTGACTAATAAATTTGGACAACAACAAAATAATTTATATATCATAAACCTCCCTTTGGGCAGGGAATATAATATACAAATATTTTCCATCACATGAAGATTTAAACAACAAGAAGAATTACATACAATTATAAAAAAATTTATCCCCTTTGGGCAGATAATTTTTTTAAATTATACATATTTCTCCACAATACCACATGCAATTTTAAAATAATTGATCCCCTTTGAGCATATAAATACTTTTAAATTACGTAATCTCATCAATAGTTTCTTCATGCAATTTTCCAAATTATTATATATAACAACCCCTTTGGGCAAGTAATTATTTATAATAATTCAAAATAATAGATATACAAAAAATGCCCCAAAACATGAAACACTTCACAACTTGTGTTTCAATCAATATGAAACGCTTCACAACATACATGTGTTTTTAGAAATCAAATATAATAGTCTAAAATTTATAGCACCAAATGTGAATCGAAATTCCGAAAGTAAGATATTAAAGCATGAACAAGTAATCTTTCACAAAAGTGAAATAATCCAAAAATCAACTATTGGAACAACAACCGTACCAATTTCGGGAATTTCAAAACTTAAACAGTACATGAATAGTACTAAGGTCCAAAAAATTCTAAAACGTAGAGGCTCAATTAAAAGTTTCATTTATTTCATAACACCAAGTGTTTCACTAAAACTCAAAAGTGCAACTATAAATGAAAGTTCTAATGGATTTCAAGAATCAATATATAATAATAATAAATGACAGTAATTCACTTATTTAAAGTGAAATAAAAAATTAATTCACTTTCTGTTTCTCCAAATTCATGCAACAATAAATGCACAAGACTTTAATAATTATTTCACGAAAATTGAAACTTTCAAAATTGCTTAAAATTTTCACAAAAAGCAAAAGCAACCCGCACCAATGTCAACAAATTCATTGAAACTAAAACTTCATGTTTACAAAACAATTTTGTTGAAACCAAAACAATTCATCAGATAAGAATAGTGAATCATAATTCAAATCATGAATAGTATCATGAAACTAAACAAAATTGAATAACACGTTTTTATTTTATTTATTTCAATGTTAAAACAATTCATGCAATTTTTGGATAAAACACACAAATATTAACTACATGAGTTATTTATTATTGGTTCAATTTGTCACATATTTCTTGTGAATTAGACGCTAAACTCACATGACATTACTCTATAAAATCTATATTTAATGTAGACTTATCACTTAAAAATTTGTTTCCACTTATTGTAATTCGATCCCGTCAGCATTTCGATAATGACATTATTATTGTTAAGAGCGAAGTTGACTGATTGACACAATAAATTAGTCATGAGCAATAACAAAAAAAATTAAATATCATAAACTCTCATTTGGGCAGAGAATATAATATATAATTATTTTTCATCACGTGAAGATTTAATAATATGAAGATTTAATAATGGAGAGAATCATATAAAATTGTCTAAAATTTATCCCCTTTGGGCAGATAAATTTTATAAATTATATATTTCCATAATTCCAATATAAAGACATCACATGTATACATGTTCCATCAATAAAATTTATCCTCATGTAATTCATTATTATATATTAAAAATTCCCTTTGAATAGTTAATTAACATATAATAATTATTAAAATAACAATAACAGCTCATAAACCAAATATGCTCAAACAACATGAAACACTTTTCCAACATGTGTTTCTTGAAATTATTGCATTTGCCAACCAAGAAAAATTTCACTTATTGTCAACCATAATTATTAAAATTGGGTACTAAAATAATAATATTGCGTTAGATATGAATACACTAAAACATTATCAGGAGATAATAAAAGAGAAAATTTCATGAAATCCAAAAGAAAAATAAAAGGGTTCATAATAAGAGATGGTCCATTTTTAGGAACAATACCACGTCGCATTGCTCCACTAAAAATTGCATTTTTCAATATTGTTACAACAAAGGCTATTTCCACGTAATAGACAAATCAAATAGCACATAACAACTTTATTTGCACAAACAATTTACCACAATCTTGCCTCATATTACAGTTTCCTTTCAATTTAGAAATCCATTTTTCATACAATTGTTAAACTACTTTTCCAGCATATAAATAGGAATAGCCACAGAAGATTGTTATCATCAATTAATATATGATAAAACATGTTGTTATCAACATTTTTTTTATTAAAAAAAATAATTTAAACATAACAACAATTATATAACAAAACGTAATGAGAGAATATATATTCTCAAAACAACTGAAAGAGGTAAAATATAAAAAAAAATTGTTCTTTCTCTTTACAGACAAGAATGTACGAGAAACAATGATCAAAAAGATATAAAAAAAAATGAATGAAAATCGAATACCAGAAAAGGACCTTTTAATTAGGGTAGCACAAAATTATTAAGATATTCAATTCAAACAACCAAACAAATTAATGTTTAATGGATTCTATAATCATATGAACCTTGCTCTGATACCAAATGATAAATCTAAAATAACGGATCATGCATATGATTATAAAACACCAAATAACAATAAATCAGAGTTAATAGAGTTATGATTGTGTGTACCTTGTTGGGCCATTACTGAATCAAAGAAAAGCTAGAGAAAAGGAGGAAACAAGATGCTAGAGTTTTCCTCTCTATTGCCTATTCATGAAATTGGCAGCCGTCAGCGATGGAAACATTATGGCTCATGGGACTTAACCCCATTATATATAGGCTAGAGAGGGGACCTAGCAAAACCTAATCAATAGTGTGTCTGATGGATCCACCCATCACAGAAGCCCAGTCAGACACTAATGCCTACACTGCTGCCCAACTAAGCCCAATAATAATAGATGTTAGAAGCCCAACTCAATATGATCATAATGGGTCAGTCAAAATATAAAAATTGGAATATCCATTAACCCAATTAATTTAAAATACAAAACTAATTAATTAATGTTGGCCACATAAAGGAAAATTTCTAACAGTGTCATCACACGATATGACCAGGATTATTCTTCGGCGCCACCTCACAGCCGCTTCCCACCACCGAATTCATCCTCGAGAGCGGCAAATCAAAGACCATAAAAATTCCAAAGTCTTGGTCGGGTCGGATATGGGCATGGACCCTCTATGGCCAAGACTCTGATAGAAAATTCTCTTGCACCACCGCTAACTGCAGCTTCGGTAAAGTATAGTGTGTTGGCGACGCCAAACCTCCAATGACATTAGCAGAGTTCACTCTCAATGGTGTCGACGGGTTGGACTTCTATGATGTGAGTTTGGTCGATGGTTACAACCTTCTGATGTTGATTGTCGCCAAGGATGACATTAGGGGCGGGTGTAGCACCACTGGTTGCCTCATCGACCTTAATGGCGGGTGTACGACGAAGTTGAAGATGGCGTGTTTGAATGACAATCATGAGAGGGTGGTGTGCTAGAGCACGTACCAGCGTTTCGTTTATAAAAGAATAGAATTTCAAATTATCACATTTTAGAATGAAATTAAAATTTCACATTTTTAATTATTTAAAATTCTGTTTTAAAATTTCAAAAAATTTAAATTATTCATAAAAGACATCTAAATAATAAATTTTAAATTCTTTTGATAAATTATTTTCTGAATTAAAATTATCTATCCAAAGTTTTTTCTGTGCTATTGTGTCAACTTTGCTCTTAAGCAATAATACCTGCATCTCACTAAAGCCACTTTCATGATGTTGAATCATTTCAGTCCTTCTGAAAGGCCGCATTTTCTGTTAAAGAAAAGCTGAATTCATGAACCAACAAACTAGGATCATAAACATATAAATGTGAATGCGACATATAGTGAGAACAGCAATATTCAATAGTGTAATTCAACTCCACGCCCGCAAATTTAGTCAATGATAGCTGAAAGTGATAAACTAAAAAGTGCTTTTTATGTGTGTATGAACCCATCTCAATCAAATTCAAAGCAGGTATTGTCTGTCGTGCAGGTATATATAAAAGGGCCATAAACTTTTTTTTGCCCTCTCTTTTGATTAGCTCAAGTGAGAAAAAGCTCAATAAACTATTACAAGCTTATGAATATAATGATGAAACCAGTTTCATTTCCCTCATACTTTAGTGATGTTTCAAAGAATGTGCAGCACATGCGTGTGCCACTTAAAATCACTACTCATCAGACTTGGCCGGGCACCTTTTTTTCTTCCTCCTGTTCATAATGTTTTTGTTTTGTAGTGAAGTTACTTTGTTGAATAATAGGTGGAACTGTTTGATTGGCATGTTGGATGAAGCACAACCAGCCATTGCTATTCTAGTGATTAGAAAAATGCTTAGAAGGAGCTGTAAAGTCAAAGGGGAAAACTAGTATAATGTAAATACCATGAAGAAACAGATAAGAAAAAAAGTTCCAAAGAGAAATTTTATGAATCATATAGTTAATAAATTCATACAACATTTTTTATAATATTTTTTTCATCATATCAATCTTTTTAATTCATATAATCTCTTCTTTGATCTTGCGTTGGTTTGATTAAATTAAAAAAACAATTTTAAAATAAACAATTTTAAAAAAATATTTTGTAATAAGTAGTTAAGATTTGTTTATCAAAATAAGTAAAATAATAATTTTTCAAAGTAAAAATAATTTAGATAAACACATTACGAAAATAAAAAACTTTTGATTTTATTAAAATAAATGTTTTTTAAGAAATAAATTTAAATGAACTCATCCCTTATCTCTTTATTTATTGTACAAAATTATATGCATATACAATTTCCCAATTACGAAGAGAAGAAAGAAAAAAAATACAACAAATGACGTATAGAGAGAATTATAAAAAAACATTGAGGTAATTATAAAAGATAATATAACTTTCTATAAAATAAATTATACACTAGTACATATATATACTGGTGGAAAGAAGATGCATGTTTCGGTATTAAAATAATTAATTAAGAATGATAGTAAACGATAATGAGGCAGGCACTAATGAAAATGTTGCTTTCAAAGTGTAAATAATTGGTTTAGAGCTTAAGTGGAGTAGATCTCAAGTTCACAATGTTGACAAAAGAGAGATGGATTATGATTTATGAACAACAATGAAATGCATTGATGATTGGTCAGAACCGAAAAATTTTAGGTTTTTGTAAATTTAAGAGTAACTTTAATTTGAGCGTACGAACAGTTTATAAAGGAACACAATTTGGTTAGTACTGTGTGAAATTATTTCTCTGCAACCACTGGGAAAAGCTATAAAAAAAACAGAGGCACCGTCGAATCTCGTTGATTTGACCGACTAATGTACCTAGGTCTGTAGTGCTCAGGATTCTATGTGGCACGAAATTAATTAGATCTGCACCTTCAAGTCTCATATTTCTTTGAGAGATACAAACTTACAAATTGAGTTAGATACCTCAGGAAGAAACTTAAATAAAAATTATGGATTCTATCATTTTTTTTCTATTAATAAAATTAATATTTGTTGATAAAAATTTATAAAAATTGAAGACAAGATTTATAAATTTTATAATAATTTACACACTTATTCAATCAATTGAATTAAAGTTTTTTAGACAAAAAAAATCCCATTTTGAATTAACTCAACTTTGGAGGAAAAAAATAAATCTAAACTTCACTTTACTTCATATAATATGATATTTTGATTAGCTTAATACTGAATTATAAGAGTTTTCCTTTGAATTATTATAGTTGTATTAATATAACTATTTCAAATAACATATATTTCTTAATTTTGGTTTCTTTCTAAAATTTATGTAGTTGCGTAAAGTAATTAAAGTATTAAGCCTACACATTTAGGGGCATGTTTAGGTTTTGAATTTTGGGTTTGATTTCCAGATTCACGTGTATGAAAAAAAATGTCACAAAAGATCTTTATTGTAGCACCCATCTGATTGTATTTTAAGAGACAATTCACTTTGCGAATTATGGAGTTAGAGAATATTTTGTTTTAGAAAAACTATACCTGTGCCTAAACTTTTTTTTTATATATAAATATCGTTTTAGTTCAATTTTACAAAATGTCCCTCTCACATGTGGACATAAAGGCTGTGGTGTTTAAGGCCTTTTTCCTTTTTCAATTTGGTCAAAGGGTAAGGGGGTGGATGGAGTGGGATTTTGGGATGGCAAGTTTGAACACTTGCCCTTTTGTTTGTTCGTGTCTTCTCTCTCTACAAAAAGAATGTTCAAAGTTTATCTTTGTTTGAAAAAAGAGCTCCGAATTTAGAAAGACAAAACTAATTTTCTAATCCATATTGTTTAACTAATTTGCTTATTCCATTGATGGTTATATCAAGTTTTGGTATAAAAAAAGTTTCACTTTACTTAATTGGATATAAGTGTTTCATTTTCATCTGTAATCACTTATTTATATGGATTTTTTTTAAAGGCATATGGTATATAGATCACTCAAATTAAAAAGCTTAAACTACATATGCAGCTCCATTTCTCCCCTTTCTCGTTTGATCTATGTAAGAAAAATGAAGTGATTTACTTGAACTAAAATAACAGTTAATGTAGCTTAAAAATTGACTCAATAAAGCAGATTATAGGTTCAAGTTGTAAATTTGTAATATAAACTTCTAATGCTAATGATAATGTTTTTTTTAACTGTATTTTAAGGCCTTTGACATATGGCTGTTTCCCAAATTTGAGGCACTAGGACAGCGTTATGAGGTTATCAATGGATTACAAGCCCACTAGCCAATATGGGAATATGGACCCTAAAAGGCTAATATGGCATTACAATCATCCATTGTCAGTGGAGGGTCTCTTTCTACCAAAAAGAAAAAAACGTGGGGGAGGGTCTCCAAAAATATCTTGATTCACTAGAGATTTTACTTTTAATAATTTTTACATGTAATTCAAAATAAATAGATAAATAGCCCTAATTATGAGGAAAAAAGCATTATCTTTTAAGTTTTTTCTTCTTCTTATTTGAACATACACTATTATATATACCTGTCTACATACATATTAATCAATCAAAATGCATCAATGATGAAAACATATTATCTGGCTTGAATTAAAAGTTTTTTTTTATATACAAAAACGTTATATTATTTTTCCCATCTCTCCTCAACATAGCCGGCCGGTATAGTGACATATCATGACTTATGAGTGGATTCAAGCAAATGAGTGATGACGATTAACTCTAGAAAAAAAGGATAATAGGCTTTGAAAATATCTTATAATAATGAGAGAAATTAAAAGGAATTTGCTGTTAATTGAAGTTATTAACTTTACAAAATATTTCCATTTTTCTATTATTCTCTTTTAATTGTAGAAGGATTAAATTTCTCTGAAGTAAAAAACATGTAAAGTAAAAAATTAAAAGGCATTTTCTGCTAATTTGAAGTTATTAACTTTATAAAATATTTGTATTTATTTTCTATGGTAAAAATATGCGAGCTGCTTTAATTTTGAGTAAAAAAGGGAGGCCAAACATGTAACATTTTTAAAATGTCATATAATAAACGAATGAAACTTTTCAATGTGACATTGTTTTTGAAAAATCCGACCCAGACCTTAAGAGCGTGTTCGTTCTGAAAGAAAGAGGATGAAAATGAAGAAAAATACACATTTAAATAACATGTGATCTCTAATCAATTTAGACTTTTATATTTTATTTTAGATTTAAATATGTTTTAGATTTTTGATATATATCTAAATTTTACATTTGATCTCTAATCAATTTTTTCTTTGTCATAGGTCCTTCATATTTAAAAAGCTTTGTGCGAGGTCCATGCTGTTAGAACAGATCCATTAGTTGTTGATATGATCGTTAACTCTACATGTCAACAAGCTACATGTAATGCCGCATCGGATTAAATGTAACATGTAAGCTAATCACGTATCGTCTAACATGACATCATATTTTAATTAAATCAAAATGAAAAAAAATTAGGGTACCTTATAATGAAAACATTGTCGTTTGAGATAGAATGAGAGTTGTGTGTTCTTCGTTTAGCATTGGTTATCGTGATAGAGAAGATGTGCCTGACAATCTAAGATTCGCAGTGGTGCACCTTTATATAATGTTGGGTTGACTTCATTGAGGGGTGTCTGTGCGAGTTGAATGTCCTCTAGTTTAGAAAAGAGAATGACATCCACGAGAGCTTCTTCTTGGTCATTTGGGTCCCTATGCATTCGTTGTTGGTGTAACAAGCCGACGATTCGACTAACATCTCGAACCAAGAAGCATCCGAACAAGATATTTTGACAATGTGATGAGTGGAATGTAAGAAATTTTTACTTTTGGCATAGTTGGTTTCAATTGTATTTTGGTTTCCATTGTGTTCTGTTTTAAGGTTCCTAGTGGTTGTTGTATAATGTGTCGGAATATAAGAGTGTAATTTTTGGGTGTGAGAGATGATGATTTGCCAAAATATTTAAACCATGATTCTGGAAGTATTGTGGAGCTTAATCCTTATCTTTCACAAGGGGAGGAGTTGAAGCATAAGGTTATAACAACTAAAAGAAACTTGCATCACATGAGGAAAGAATTTGTCTGTATGATGAACTAGTTCAAAAATTGAAGAAGATGCTTGCAAAAGAAGAGGCTCAATCTCGGGGATATGTCAATGATGTTGAAGAACTATGGAAAAAAATAGCAAAGTAACAAATGAAGACAAGCATTGACAGAAAGAGGGTGAAGGACCTAGGATGCATTGTGGTATTCTTTTGGGGTTTATTGTGTGCTATCACCATTGCATTTGCAATTAAGTAGATAATACAAATTGTTGTTGTTTTGTTTTTTTTTTAGATGTACCAATTCAAACTGTGTTGTGATTAAATTTAAGGTTGTGGGATTGATGTTTAGTTATTGTGGACAAGCATTGAGAGAAAGAGGGTCAAGGACCAAGGATACATTGTGGTATTCTTTTGGAATTTGTTGTGTGTTATCGCCATTGCATTTGCAATTAAGTAGATAATACAAATTGTTGTTGTTTTGTTGTTTGTTGAGATGTACTGATTTAAACTGTGTTGTGATGAAATTTAAGGTTGTGGGATTGATGTTTAGTTATTGTAAACACAAGTTTGTATGAATACATTTAGTAATAACACTTTTTGGATTAGGTCCCTACTAAATTGTAAATTTTGTATTATGTCCTTATACGAAACCTCTATTTTTATTCATTTTAATTTAATTCAAATAAGATGTCATGCAAACAACATGTGATCAGCTTACGTTTTATATTTAATCTGATATGACATCATAAATAACTTGCTTAAGTGTAAAGTTAACAACTACATCATCAACTAATGGATTCATTTAGAGACTTCGCACAAATTTTTCAAATATTATAGATCTATCACAAAGAAAATATTTATTAAGAATCAGATGTAAAATTTAGATATATATCAAAGATAAAAAATATATTTAAGAATTTACTTCAATTCAAAAAATTTATTTTAATTCATTTTTTTCCCTATATACCGAATGGACCCTAAGAGATTGGAAAACTAAATGATCAATTCAATTCAATAGATCGCACGCATACCTCTCGCATGGTAAGACGAGCCCTCTATCATCTGGCTCTGGGATGCATTCCCTTTTTGATTTTGGCCACTGTTAGCAACTTAGCATGAAGTGGATGGGACTATGGGAGCTAATTTGAATTTATGAAAAAACAAATGGAATCTATTTTATAGAGCGAATTATTTGAATTGAACTTTAAAGTCAAATCCCGTTATTTTTTTAAAAAAGTAAGATGATTTTAATCAAATCAAGTTTATACTAGATTCATTGATTTTATAAAAAATTGTTTTAATTAACAATCAATTTTTAAACGAGAATCAGATTTAAATCCAGCAATTTTAGAAGTCCGATTGTAATTCTAAAGCTGTTCAAAATCGAATTTAAAACTTTTTTTAATTGACCAGTTTTGAAATAAGTTTTTTTAAGCAAAAATAATTTTAAACTTTTTTTTTTATCCAAAGCTTCAATTTTTTTAGGGAAATGAAACCAATCATTAAGCCTGAAGGTTAAATAGAAATTAAGGGATAACAATGTTAAGCTAAATATTGAAGGAGCTAGCAAGGGTTGTGGAGCTTTGGATATATGTGGAAAATCAATTCTTCCTACGATATTGAGAAATCTTTGATGCTTCTATGTCATTGCCATTCTTTGGTAGCTAGAAAAATGGTCTATATATAGAGATAAAATTTTGCATAAATATGAATAGAGTAATGCTAAGTAGTAGGAAACAATTCACACGAAAACCACGAAAACACAAATATTTGAATTCTATTGAATACAAATAATATATTAAAAAATAAAAATAAAAAGCAAGAGTTAAAATACACAGTAATAGTAATTCGTTTGTGAATTCGTTTGAATATTATTTCGAACCAGCGAGCAATATCCATATGAATATAAACATGAAATCGATTTTGCTTATTTAATATAAATGAGAGTGAAATAAATGCAAAATTTAAATACATTTTTGTTGTTTTAAATTTGAATACAAGAATATTTATTTTCGTGTGTGAATAAAAAATGTGGATTATTTAAAGTGGATTCCACATACACGTGTAAACCGGAGAAGAGGTGGGACGGGAGTCAGAGAAGTAAATTGAAATTGATTACCATATCAATAATGAAGGACAAATTTTATCATTTATGTACAAGACAATTTATATTAAAATGTTTTTCAAGTTTTTTTTTTGGGTGGTAGGTATTTTCGGCACCGAGTTACTAAAATTTGTTTAAAAAATTGTTTTTTTAATAAATATTTTTCTATAAAGAGTATCAAACAATAAAACTAAAAAGGGATCTAATTTAGTTAATTCATGGGTAATGCATATGAGTATTTATAAAAATTTTATACCTAAATTTAATTCTTACAAATAATCAAAAAATCAAATATTTTTGCAAGCATTTTATGAGAAGTCATTAATGATTACATGACATATAATGATTAATCCGTAGATGGATTAGGATAATTGCATGTTCGTAATTAAACATTAATCATTTCATGACATATAATTAAGTGTTATTAATTTTTTTCTAAATAAAATAATTAAATACATGTCATGTAAAAATTAATTAAGATTATGGACACTATATAATTTTAAATTATCAACTATTTTTTCTTTAACAATTATAAAATTGATTTAGTGATTAAAGAAAAACAATCAACGATTTTAAATTATTCCTATTAACAAAAATTTATAGTTAATCATTGAATTAAGTCCATATTTCCTCTGTATAAGTTTTTCATTAAAAAAATAGAGAGAACCTAACCAATAATCACATAGTACTAATTATATACAAATAACTGTATTATAATTTTCGAAAACAATAATTTAATTGTATAAAAAAAAGAAAAAAAAAGAAATGGGCACCGAAAGGCAGGAATAGGAAGGAGAAGGAAATAATTTGATTTGAATTTGCAGTGATATTGGAATGGTTTTTGGGTCAGTCAAAAAGCGCAATCATAAGCATCACTTCACGTTCACGACCACAAAACCTGAAAAACTGTACCACACTCGCTCAGTCCCTTCTTATTATTAGCCCCCCTCACACCTACACTATCATCATGCACCACTTTGCCTTTGCCATGGACAACTCTCACCTCCTCCAATTCCTTCCCAACACCACCACTTCCACCAACAACACCCCCTTCTTCCACCATGCACCACCACACACTCACACCACCTTCTCTACTAATTCCTCCAATAATACTAGTTACTACCCCTTCCACCTCTCCCAAATTACCGAAACACCCTCCCACCATGATAGAGCCCTCGCTGCCATGAAGAACCACAAGGAAGCTGAGAAGAGAAGGAGGGAGAGAATCAACTCCCACCTCGACCAGCTTCGCACTCTTCTCCCTTGCAATTCCAAGGTATATATGCACGAGACTTCATCTTATACTTATACTCCAATAATACCCACACAATTAACATGCTGTGGGTGTGACCTATATAGTTGCTACATATATAACTTTAATTTGTCCCTTATATATATATATATATATATATAACTGGAAATCAATTAATTTCCAGTTAGGAAATTAAAAAATAAAAGACACACATAGAGCTGTACACTCATACATATGTATATGTGCAATATTTATTTATTTCATTGTTAAGTCTTCCTTTAATTTGGTTTTGATGAGTGTAATTGTCACCTTTTCTTGCTAGCTAGCCAGTTGTTTTTGAAAGATAAAGAGTGGTTTGTTCCTTCTTTTGATTTCAAAGGTTGCATACTTTTTGACCAACAAAGTTAAATCTATGTCTTCTAGTTGACTAGACTTTAATTTCATGGAATATGTACATACAGCAGGATGAGCTAGATTAATTTCTAGGAATAACTCATAAAATCCAAAGTTTCAAACGAGATTCGTATTCATTTCATGTTTCCAAAAAGAAACCCCAGCTTGATTCGTAAAGACATTCACACATAATTGAGTTTGGGAAAGTGAGTTTGCTTTTACAATGATAAGTTATACTATTAATATCATATTATACAGTACTATATAATATGCGTATTAAACTTTTACATGGTTGTTGTTGTTGTTTGATTTTGGTTCAGACTGACAAGGCTTCGCTTCTAGCGAAGGTTGTTCAGCGGGTGAAGGAGTTGAAGCAACAAACATCGGAGATCACCGAGCTCGAAACCGTCCCGTCGGAGACCGACGAAATCACGGTAATCGCCTCCGGTGGTGGCGACGGGAGGCTCATCTTCAAGGCCTCGCTGTGCTGTGAGGACCGGTCTGACCTCATCCCAGACCTCATAGAAATCCTCAACTCGCTTCACCTCAAAACCCTCAAAGCCGAAATGGCAACTCTCGGAGGAAGAACTCGCAACGTTCTCGTCGTCGCTGCTGACAAAGAACATAGCATTGAATCCATCCACTTCCTTCAAAACTCACTCAAGTCCCTTCTAGACCGATCCAGTTCCGGCGACAGGTCGAAACGACGCCGTGGCTTAGACCGAAGACTAATGTCTTAAACCGGATACTGTTTCCATAGCTACACATGCAATATGTTGGTTAATTCGAATAGGTTTATGTGTTTGCAGGTTTTGGTAATGTAAAGAGAAATTAAGTCGGATCATTAGGAGTTCACTGACTATGCATTATCAGTTTAAATGTAATCAGTTTTACACTTTCAGCTAATCAAAAATCAGTTTTATTCTATCAATCAATCAAAAACTACTATTAGTATATGATTTTTAAGATAATTATTTTAAAACTCAACAAACTTATTATATCTAATAATTTATGATTGAATGAGACTATGAGAGTGTAAAACTAATTTACATTGTTAGTGCATAACTTATTTTCTCTTATATTAGTTTAGGTTGTTATTATATAAGGTAGTGAGTTAGTTAGGTAGCTAGGGTTTGTGTGATGTGTTTGGAATCTTTGCATGTGAACTTGGAGTTGCATGTAAGTAGGAGAAACAAGAGGGCTGGGGAAGGGAATGGAGTTTTGTTTAATTACGTGCTGTGCAAGTTGTGGCTTGTGACAGCCAGGGAAAGGAGTCTGTGTTTTCTGTAAAAGCAATGCTTCTGTGGGTTTCCAAGCATGTAGAAAATGGCTCAGGTTGTGTTGCGGTAATATTGAGATGTTGAGGTTTTAGTTATAGTATTAGCTCTCTGGGTCAAACATGATATTTCTCACTCAAATGTCAAAGGACTAATTCTTCATATGGATAATAAGATTCATTTTAAAAGATTAACTTTTTTATAAGAGATATTTTTTATTATCATAAACTGATATATAAAAATCAAATTCTTAGAGGACTCTTTGGATATAAAACCAAAATGTTTTTGAAAGTATTTTTATTAAAAATATATTTTTTTTAAAATTTTCAAAAGTATTTTAAATTTTATATCCAACAAGTATAAATGCATAATTTGTTAAGAGAAAAAAATTATCTATCAACTCTCTTTTATATATGGTGTCGATAGTAACAACGCTTATGTGTGTGACAATGAAATAACAAGGGGGTTATAATGGACAGGGGTTTCGGTCCCCGGAACTGGAAGAATAATGTGCTGTGTTGTGTTCCCAAATCATGCTTTTTGGGAGGAGAAAAAGGAAAAAATGTGTTGTGAACGGTCGGAGAAAGAGAGCAAGCTTATTACAAAGAATCAGAACTCAGAAGGTAGTTATGCATACATAGATGTTAAAAAGGCATTTTAGTTAATTTGAGTGCATAATTTCTCTGGTCATTTAAAGGGTGGAATATATTTGTTCCGACCAAAAGAAAACAAAAAACTGACAAAAAAATTGTAGTCTTGCCCGGAACTTCAGATATGTCAGTATAGAGATTGTACTGTGTTTTGAATTTTGTTGTCAATTTGTTTACTATAACACATACAAATGATTCTATGAGTGGATAAATATCTAATTAATATATTATATCTTATCCCTTGCAAGTGCAGCTTATTATCTGTATGATAATTTATCTAAAAGTAGTTGGTTTGGTCAAGACGACTTGAGAAGTTGAGAATGTAAAAAACAAACTAATTAATTAAAAGGTTTGAGTTTTGACTTGTGATACTACTATTTACTAATCTACTATATATATATATATATATATATATATATATATATATATCCTTAAGCCATATGTGTACTTTATTCATTGCCAAACTCCTACACATACATGGTTACTAAATTTCATCCATTTTTTGAATAATGTATAGGTGACATTAATTAATCTGAAGGCTTTTTCTTTTACGAAGGGCAAGGTACTTTCGGATCAAAACCTTATTTAAAGAAGTCAATCTAAAGTAGTATATATTTAATTGACATTGAAATTCTAGTAACACATGACAAATTCTTTCTAAATAATTTTTTTACTATTAAATATTTTTTTTGGAAAAAATGCAGCTCTCATGCCTTACTTAATAAATTTTGATCAATGAAAAAGTATGTTAGAAAAAATATATTATAAAATTATTAATAACACTGCTTCTGAAATTTATAACAAATGTTACAATTTGAATTATTAATTAAGAGAAGGTTTTGCTGGAGATGATCACCGCCACCGCAACAACAACTATATAAGTTGATGTAGATATGAGACTGACTCATTCAAAAGATTTTACAATTCTACAACTCACTTTTGTATATCTTTAAAAGGAAAACTATATCTATGCAACAAATTTATAATATGATTTATTTATAATAAAGAATGATAAGAAGAGAAGGTGTGAAATAATATATGATAAAAGGAGGAAAATATATTATAAAAACGTGTTGGATGAATCATATTCCTATTTTTAAAATGAATGGTTACGCATAATTAATATAAGTTACAAGAGAAATACAATTTTTTAATATGTATTTTCAAAACAAGTAAAGAGAAGAAAACTTATGAAAATGTATAATTTAAAAATGATCCCTTTTGGAAAACTTACGTTGTCTTTGCTGTCTTGCACGACCATTAAATCTATAGCAGTATATCATAGACATGGTTGGATAAATTTATCTAGAAGTAAAAAATAAGAAAAAAATAACATGAATTTTTTCATAAGTAAAATTAAGTTTTTCATTAACTAAATTTTAGAAACTCATCAATATAATTTCTCTAAAAAATGAGATAACATCTATAAATTAACTAATAAAAAATTCATTTTAACTTATAAAAAAATTTATTTTATTTTATTTTAGTATTTTTAGAGAAATTTATATCCAGTGTGCGGTAAAAATTAGTGCTGCAATGTAAAATTCGCGGCATGTACTTAGAAATCTGCAGATACGTAAAGCTATATAGCTTGATCATTGCCTTATCTGTTTTTTCTTTTTCTAATATAATGGGTTTATAAACAGACAAGTAGAGGGAATGATTAAAAAAAAAAGAAAGTAATATCATACAGTACATGATTGGGATTTACATTGATTAAGAATCAACATAAAATGAAAAAAATAATTGTTAAATCTCATAATTAGCTATTAAGCAAAAATGTCCTGCATTTATCCAAATTTTCTTCTCGTTCTTTATTTTTATTATTAAAAACAAGGAGTAAAATAAGATAGGTTAATCTTCAATTCTTTAGACTCAATGTAAAATAATTTATATTATAATTTAATCATAAGTCACTACTTTATGACTTTTATCTTAATTATTATAAAATTCAATAAATTTATTTGCAATTGGAACAAGTGAAACAAAGAAAGAAAGAAAAGTTTGTGTCTCATATTATAAAGAATGAAGACTGGCAATCTCTGATGTGAATGAACTTTGGCTGGTGGGAAATGAATGCAAAGCAAGCAATCACTAAACAGAAAAGGTTAGCCTTCTCCGTCGTCCACATGTGTATGCATAGTCATAGAGATACAGATTTTTAAGGTCAAGCGTGTGTCATATCAGCTTTGTAAATCATTATTGTGTTGTGTCTCACTTTTATATTTAATATACTATAATCTATATGACATACATTGATTCAATTATACAAAACTAATTAATAACTTTCTCCTGCTCTTATAGTACCCTAGAATCCCTCTTTCTCTGATATATATTTATATATAAACACAGAAAGAACACGCGAAGTAGAAGTGTGCATAAAGGAGGCTGACAAAAGGTAGCACCAGTGGGGACTGGAACATAGCAAAAATAATAGAATGAGAAACAAAAATATATATTTTGCTAGTTGCAGTAGGTATGAGGAGTTTGAAGTAATGAAGCATAATTTAATGACAAATCCTTACTAGTGTCCTAGCTTTTAATGATAAATACTGATCAGTATCCTAAAAACTAATTTTTTTTATTAAGATGCATAAAAATAAGTTTCCTTATTTTTTAAATGTGTTCCTATATAATTTTTAATAAAACTTTTCTTATTAATGGAACAATGGTTTTTTTATGTATTAAAGTGGGGTCCATGATTAAATTTTTTTAATCACTTCTCATACTACTACTAATAATCTATAATTATTATAAAGAGAATAATCTTATTTAATATAATCTTTCTTCTAAACGTTTTTATCTTCAACTATTATAAACTACTACAATATTTTATGTTATCTTCAAACAACAAATTACATCTTTTAAAATAAATTACACAAAACTACATATATAAATAAATTTCAAATTCAGACACAAAAGTGTCTTATTTGCACTGATAATAATAATATATTACAGCGGTTTAAACTTTAAATATCATGAACAAGTTTCACTAAAGTGCAGACAAAATGCATTGAGCATCGGGTGATTTGTCGGAGACGTCCATAATTAGCATATACTTTCTCGTTTGTTCCAGACTGTGATTATCCCTTTTTAATTAAATTGCCTCTATTCTCATTCTTGTTGTGTGGTGTGCCTTATTCCTCTTCCTCCACAACCACAAGCTACATGTATATAACATGCCTCTACACTTATATATATATATATATATATATATATATATATATATATATATATATAT
>CM023943.1:21665211-21764752 GCA_013407115.1 Glycine latifolia
CTTTTTATCTCACTCACAAAGGCACACATATATGCATGCTTGCTCCTCCTATGGTAATGCAATCATTCCTGCCACTATATTTTAACTTTTCCCCACCCTTCTACATAAAGTTCAATAAGTGCAAAATTGCAGATAAAAGCCTCACCATCCTAAATTAGCATGTGAAGCCTTTCCATTGTTTCCTTAGTTCATTTAGCTGTAATTTAGAAATCCTACTTGAATTCTCTTGCGTGTCTATAATTCTCTAACAATGCCCTTGATCAACTCATCACTATTTCAGGAAAACATTTAATTAGTCTCTAAAATTTAGTGTCATTTGTTAATTTGGTTTTTAATGTTTAAAATTTAATTTTTTAGGTACAATTATAGAGTAAATTGAGTTATTTTTTTATTTTAAGAATTAAATTTTCATTTTTTATCAAATGTAAATTTAATTCTTAAACGTCAATTTTGTAACAAAAAAAATATAACTCAATTTACTCTATAATTTTAATGCGCATAAGTTTATTTAGATTCTAGCATCAATATTAAATCATGTGAATCTTATTTTAATGTGTGCAGAGCTGTGTGGTTAAAATTTAAGAACTGTGTGCAGAGCTGTGTCAAGTCACGTTTATTATCACAAAATTTACTTGTAGCTTCCAAAAGTCACGTAAAAAACTGGCCACAAGTTTGTGAGGGCAGACGCAGAACCAAACAGACGGGAAGAAACAATACTTTTAAAAACATAGTAGTACATTTAGTTCTACTATAATCATCCACAATTCTCAAATAATTACTTTTTACTCGAATTTAACAATAAATTAAAAGTGAAAAAAAAAAACTCATTTTCACCATTTATTTATAAAACTTGAAAAACAGTGAACAGTGAGAAATAAAAATCAAATAAATTCGAACACAATTTAAATAATCCATGACCCAATTATGACGGAAAGAAGTTTTATCTCATCATATTTTTAGGTGGAACTTGATATTCACCAGAACTGTGTTGGTATTTAACAAAAAAAACTGTTTTAATTGTGTAAGTAATAATAAAAAATGTCTTCATAAAAAAAATGTTTGCTTGACCCTGGTCAAATTAACATCGGTAATACTCTAATGTGAAATGCTATTTTTTTTTTCTAGTAATGACATCGGCAACTTCATTTTTTAAAGGGGGTGTGGTAGCAGCAACTATAGTCCAATTTTTGTTGCCTATATATGGGCCATTTTACTGTTATCTTCAATGCCCAAACCAACCAAAGAAAACAAGAAACAAGGGCACTCTTTCGATAATCCTATTCCCTCCACATTCTTCTGATTTCACAAGATAATCATCACTGCAACTTTCTCTTCTCAACAAATTCTTTCTAATTGAATCCGAAACATAAGATACATACTGTGTATAAAATTAACTTTAAAATGAAATATGGACAGTCAGACATATTACACCCAAGGAAAAAGATTCTCTAAAATGGGTTTCTAAAGTGAGCAAATAAGGATACATCAATTCTTAAAGAAAGAAAGCGAAAAAGAGGATAAATAATGCCCTTTAGGGTCTTTTCGTTTGAGGGGGAGGGGAGAGAATAAAATAAAAAAAAACAAACAGTAGAATGATATGAAACTTATATTTTTATACTCTAATTTAAAGCTTTCATTTTAATTCATTTTCTTTCCATTTTTTTCTACTCTACCTAACGAATCCTAAATCAAATGGATTTGTACAGCTTTACTTGCTCTCTTACCCCTACTGCAAGCATTATGCATAATGCCTCATTTAAAATTATTTTAGAAGCCTCTTATTTGGTGTTATCTTAGAAGCCACTTTAACATTTGGTGTAGCATTTGGAAAACGTGTTATAAGGGCTTATATAGTTTATATCCTAAATTATACTATAATACTTGATAAAAATAAACGGAAAAAACAAACTTAAACTAGAGTGCTAATCAATTTGCTAGAAACTTTTTCAAATGGCCCCCCAAATGAGTGTATAACTTTCTTTGAAAATCAAATATTATGCTCAACACTACTTCCTAGTTCCTACCACAAATGTATGAAAGTATTTTTACACACATTATCTACGATCTTACCACAGCAATGAAATATGTTAGCCGAAGTCAGAAGTTCAAAACTGCGATTGCTAAAACCAAAACACGCATAAATATCTCGTACAAATAATTTAATGATCAATATTTATCTGTCAGCAAGAATGGTGTTAGCCCACTGATTTAAAAGAACACAATGGAGACATTTTACATGTGCCTTAATTTCCAGCAAAGAACGAAAGAAGGAAAATGATCAGAAGTTGTTGGTTTAATGTCACCCATGTATAAGTAATATCACTTCTGTTGTCTGTCCTGCAAAGCATTTACTGATCAAGCACCAAACTATTGTCATCAATGAGAAGATGATAATTCTAGTCAGTTACTTGGAACCGGAATTTATTCATGGGTCCAGTGGGTGGAAGTCTCATAGCAATATGAAGGAGACAATGTAGAGCGCCATTTTGATGGAAATTTTAAGTCACAGGCAGAAGATTGGCAATCATTGAGAAGCAGTTACAGACTTAGAATGCCAGGAACTCTCACAGCCTGGCCAGTTATGTAAGCTCTCATGAACGTAGATGTCACAATCAAGGCAGAATAGTTGTTTACCGTGTCATGAGTCAATGGAGGGGGTTTAGGAAAATTGAGCAACAACATATTCTATATGCAATACTATTTTGGAAGAGAGGAGAAATGCCAAGCAATTTTACAGCATTAACAGTACAACTGAAGATTTTTAGTGAGCTTATGTAAGTAAATCAATCAATATCACACTGAGCATAGATACCCTTAACCGAAAGAAGTCCACATTTTCTGTCATATTCAAAAAATATGACCACAACCACTTAAAACCATCTTCCTTAAAAATTCAAATTCTTTGGTAGTTGTAATTACCAATGCTTGCATATCCACCATTTGAGTCTCCAACAATTATTCCAATAATTACATATCCGATTTGACCTATGGACGAATACGCAAGCATACTTTCAAGCTTGTTTGGGTAATAGCAATGAGATTCCCCAATATCATGCTAAGAATAGCTAGGATTTCCAGAAGAAGATGTCATTTGTTTGATGAGAAATAAAAAGGGATATCAAAAATTCGAGTGGCTAAAGCTGAAGCAGTTACTTTTGAAGTAACAGAAAAAAAAGCAACGACTGGAGTGGGAGAATTAGACTTGAAAAGAGGATTCCACACTTCTTTTTCTCATTCAAAAAGCATGCTTTACGCATACACATTGTTATTAGAATCCAATCCAACATTGTCTACACTTTCCTTAAGCAGTCATAGGTGCTTTTTTAAAATTAGGGGTCTATTGCATAACTTAATCAACTCTAGCTTGAAACCGTAGATGCATCATCATGATGAGAAGAAGTCTCTGGTTAAAATTTTTCCCTATTATCATGAACATGATACCGTAGTTGATAGAATTATACTAGCATAATGACACATTGTATCAGGAGCATATTGCAGAATAAATAGTTGGACTGCCATTTAAAAAACTGAAGCCACCACAGTCAAAACTCTACAGGTCATAATATGTTACAACTTTCAATTCTCTAGGTGGTTAATAGGGATGCTTATCACAGATAAGAGATTTTCTTTTGTCTGCTTAGGCTGCACAATTGAAGTACTATTGAATTTTCAAGCTTGTATATGTAATATAGGTTGAATTGAAAGCCAATTCCAACTCTCAAAAAGTCTATTGCTACTTTCTTTTAATATGGTGAGATCTTTTTAATGTAAGATATAATAATACATAAACAAACCAGGTTGGACAGAACGAGACCTAAAACAACTTCCATTACCAAATTAATTAACCTGTATAAAATATGGAAAGATTAAATCGCAGTGAATGACTTGTGAAATTACAGATCTCTTTATCTTAATGATTATTTGTATATTTGACATATATATGTTGGCCAACATGATAAAATTGAGCAACACCAAAATTTGAAATGTAGGAAGAAACTTACCCTGTCTAAGACTTTGTTTACAACCAAAACAAGTATTGGGAAAACTGCAGCTTTAATCATTTTGAGATGATGGAGTGACCTCATCGAACATCACTATAGGAAATAGATGATGATATGACCTTGCCAAATGGGTTGAAGAAATAAGGGTGAATCCACACACACACACACACGACATTCAGTGGGAAGCTCACAGACACGAACTTTGCATCTTGGACAAGTGTATCCCCCTCCGGTCTTGGCCTTTTCATGACATGTGAATATTGCGACAGAACCCTCAGCTGATCCTTGTGGGAAACCCATTTTAATTAAATTAGCAGTAGCATAATCTGCTATTGCTGGAGGTGGAGGTGCATGCTCTAGGATCAACTCTTTAAAATGGGACTGCACACATACATTCATGATTTTACAAACATTAATTTGAAAAATGCAAACAATTTCTAAGGTGATCAACAATATTTTAACTACTGCTTGACTATAAAAGTTCAAATCACTTTCATAGAGGATTATTTGTATTTGTACTACATCAAAATCAACAAACTAACGTCATCTTTTTTTTTTTCTTTTTCTTGATGAAGCCAAAGACCAAACCGAGCAAAGAGATCAGCTACAACATTTGACTCCCTAAGAACAGAGAACCACGCAACATCTTGAGCTTGTCAAGCCAGTTTCTTCCGGGTGTTGAGAGAAACCATTTAAAATCAAGGACATAGTTGAGGCTGAATAAGTTTCAACAGCAATCTTTACGTATCCCTTAGCTAAAGGAAGTCTAAGACCATGAAAGATTGCCCAGAGCTCCACTTGGAGGATCGAATGAGCTTGTAGCAGCTTGGAGAAACCCATAACAAAGTCTCCAGAATGGTTAGGTATGTACCCTCCACAGGCAGCTCCTTTTGATGAGAAAGCTCCATCACAATTCACTTTAACCCAACCCAAAGGAGGAGGTTTCCAAGGAAGAAGATAGTTCTGGTTTGGCGCGCGTAAAGACCCCCAACTACCTTATTGGATTTTAAAATCTCAGACACAATGGCTTGTTCTTTAAACAGCAAAACAGAGTTAAGAATCCATTTGTCTGCGAAGATGAACTCATTTCTCCTTCTCCCAAAATAGAGACTGTTCACCATTTCCAATCTGCAAGAAAATGTCCCAACTGTTACAAAAAGGGTTCAGGCACGAAGCTACATTGAACTGGGCTGATCAAAGTCTCCATTACAGCTTTCATTCTTTGTGCAATAATCTTTGTCAAGACCTGATAGAGACGTTACGTAGACGGTTGCTTAGGGATAAGACAAAGCAAAGTTTTATTAACAGTTTCAATCAAGGGATGGTTGACGAAAAGATCAGACACTAACTTGCAAAGAGATGAGCCAATAACATCACATCGTTGCTGGAAAAACGCTGCGCGAAAACCGTCTTCCCCAGGAGCTTTAAGGCTACTAATGCTGAAAAGGGCCTAGAATGCCCATCTGATCCTCGTTCAGCCTCGAAAAGTGCCCCGGAATGGGGAAGGAGCAGGGAGCCGTAACAATCGAGAACAAGTTTTGGAAATATCTGGACACCATATTCTCTAAATCATCTTGTTTTGACACCCAATTTCCTTCTTGATCTTCAAGAGTAAGGATGTGATTCTTTTTTCTTCGTGTGATCGTAGTGCAATGGAAATAACGAGTGTTTTTGTCTCCAAAGCGCATCCATTTACACCTAGATTTTTTATACCACATGATTTCTTCCTTGAGGATAATAGAATCCAGCTCACTCCACAAATCCTTTTGCAAGTTTTTGAGGCATGAATTAAGTGGATTGTGCGCCAAAGATCTTGAAATGTCATTCCGCCTCCGCAAAAGCTTTCTTTTTTGTCTCAATCTTTCCAAAACCATATTTATTCCACTCTTGAATAGTGTGTTGAAAATGCGATATCGTTTGATTCCATTGATTGTTAGTCCTCCAATTATCCTTTACAAAATCACCAAACTTTTCATGGGTGAACCACGCAGCTTGAAATCTGAATGGTCTCCTTCTACGGTTAGGTTGAAGAGGTTCATTGAAGTTTAGAAAGAGAGGACAATGGTCAGACTTTAAAGAGTGAAGATGGTAGACTGTAACTTTCTGGAAACGTAACCTCCAAGCTTGATTAATCAACAGTTTGTCCAGCCTAGCTTGCTGGCTCCCCCTACTCCAAGTGAAAGGGGTTCCGACATAGTTTGCATAAAAAAGGTGGCACTCACGAATGGTGTTTTCAAACCTTAAGTTATCTCCTGCAAGTTCGGGCATGAGGCTCCATTCCTTTCAAAGTCGAAAAGAACCGAATTGAAATCTCCAATAACTCCTCGTGCTCCATTCACTATCATGTAAATATCTTGCAACTCATCCCACAAACGGCGTCTCTGATGAGACCCAGGGCTCCCACACACAGCCGTTAAGTACCAAAAATCAAGGTTCTTATACTTCACATTCATGTGTATAACATACTCAGACGATCTAAGGACCTAAACTTTCCAGAATTCAGATTTCCAAAAAGCCCAAATATCTCCAGCTTGTCCTCTTGATTCAACAACGAAGGAAGAGTCAAAGTCTGCCCTAGAAATAACTCGAGTAGCCTTTGTTTTATTTGCATGAGTCTCCATTAACAAAACAAAAGACGGAGAACCATTCATAGCAAGATCTTTCACAAGGGTAGCAAAGGCTTTAGTACCCGTGCCCCTATAATTCCAAGAAAGAATGTTTATCATGAGGACTTATTAAGTGTGAAGTGAAGTTTTATATCGTGTAAGAACAAAAAGGTTGAACACCATATAAATGAAGAGAAAATTCATAAATTTGAGTCTTAAGATTTTGGATTAGAGTGTTGTGTCAGGTTCATTTATGTGGTTACTCATGGTTCATGGTACTAGGCTTTTTGACCATTACCCCCTGACTAAAAGGTTTCTTGAATTTCCTTTCTTCTCCTGTGACATCATCATCTTCCAGCGGATCTAGTGCCGTACTCGGATGAAGAAGCACATTTGCTTTTGGAATTATACTTTTCACAGCCTCAATTATACCTAGGTTTGGACCTTTATTCCCACCCCCAACTGAATGCTCGACATCTTGCAAAGAGCTTTGATAACCACTGTTTGATTTGTAGAAGGCTCTCCCTCTTTACATTTTTCTTTCTTATGGCCATAAGTGCCACATCGAAAACAAATGGAGTAGAGCCCCTCATATTCCAAGAATATAGGATTTCCCCTCACCATGATATGAAAACCAAGTGGTTTGGAAAGGTCCAACTTCATACAAATGCGAGCGAACTTTCCTCTTGAGTGCAAGGAGGTTAAGTTATTGATAATTGTTATGCATACTTAATTTGTACACTTAAATTACATAGCAATCATCTAATTTCTTCTCTTTTAATGCTTATTTTGACTTTAAAAGATAGCAATTTAGTTTCTTTTTTTAGTTTTTATCTCGAGAATGCTAAAGTTAGTAAATTTACAGTGTTTTATTCTATTTCTATAGAGTTTTGATACATCAACAGAGGATTGGAAGATGTTGAAGAATTGGAGCAGCGCACATAGCGCGCCAGTGCATGCTCAACGTGAGAAGCCAAGTTGTATTATGCATGAGTGCTAAGCGAGCGGTTGGATACTTAGCACGTGGTCAATTAAGCCAACTGTACTATGCATGTTTGCTAAGCACACATATGCAGGCTTAACGCACAATAATTTTTGAAAAACATGATTGTTCAACGTTTTGAAGGATATAAAAAGGTTGCATTATATTTTTTGAAGGGAGTTGGCAGCAAAGGCATGTTGAGAAGCAAAACACTCACTTTTGGAGCTCTTCTTCTTCCATTTTCCTTGTTTCATCTCTTGTTTTTGAGCCTCTCATGATTATGAGAGACTAAATTAGCATTATTTGGGACTTAAATACCAAAAACTCTTTGATATAATGATCTTTACTATCTGTTTAATGTTATTTTAGTATTATTGCTTCATTTATATGTTTATTGCCTTGTTTATGGTTTGATCACCCATTTTATATGTATGTTATAGGGTTTTATTTTTCAATTTTTTTTTTACTCTAAGAACTTAAAGGAACCTCTAGGTAAATTTAGCCTTATTCATGCATCTTTACTCTTAAAGCAAGTAACTTGGTTTAGCTTTTTGGGGATTAGGAGTGAAATCAAGTGATTTAGGCTCTTTCACATAAGGGATCATGGTTAGAGTAATTTAGTTGATGAAGATAATAGTTGAAATAACTTAAAATGGTGAAAAATCCTTAAGATTGCATCAAAAGTACTTTGGGTAGGCCAAACACCCAACACTTCTACAAAAATCTGCACCAAGTATCATTCTCCACATCGACGTGTTTGTTTTTCTTGTCAATTGCATCTTGCTTTGCTTTTATATCCTTTATTAGTGTGGAAGTTACATTTCTGCATTATCACTCTAAAAAATATTTAGTTTCAGTCATTCTTTCGTTTAAAATTCAGTATATACAAACTCTGAGTACAATCGAACCCCTGTGGACTCAACACTTGGTCTTACCATTTAATATTATTTTGACAAATTGGTACACTTTCCAAGGAGTTAACATTTATCTACTTTCAGCATCGTGCCTAGATCATTACGTATCCTTCCAAGGAATTTTGAGTTGTAAAGCTCTATAGGTAGACAGGGAATCCTCACCTACACAGCTACTTTCTATGTCATCTCAGCATTTCTTCAAGAAGAAAGGTTTCCACCTTTGAACGATTAAGTAGTGATCCGCCACCATCAGAGGGCCTTCAAAGAGTGCTAAGTTGTAGGACTATTCTATAGCAAACTCGACTAAGTAGAAATCATCAAGCATGTCATTGATAGATATTGACCCTCCTTTCATCCAACTTCGCTAGAGTTTAGCTTCTAGAACTCGAAAGTTGACACGTCTTCCAAGCACTTTTACAACCCGGACCTTCCTTTATGGCTCCAACCATTTTTCACACTCCTCATTCGACAAGGATACTTTCTGGCCCAACTCATTTGTGTTGTGAGTGTTGTTTGCAATTGGAAAGTCATCAAGCTTTCTCTTCTCCATCTTTAAACCTTCATTACCCTCACCATCAGAGCCATCTTCAATAGTTACCACATCCTCCTTATGTCTTAGGAGGTTATCCTTGTATGGGGTCAAGGCATGAGAACCCTTTCCTTTTGTCTCTGATATGCCACCAGAACCATTTTTCACTTTTTTGTGCTTCTCACGAGGTTATCCTTCTCCTCTGAGGAAGATTTTTCCTCTGAGGACTCACCATGCTTAAAAACCCTAGCAAAACTCATTGTTGGGTTTTACTATTTGGTTTTTTGCTAGGGATAAAAGCCAAACCAACTTCAAAGTCCCTCCAATTTCCTAGCAAAGTTGTTTGCACAAAAACATGACCAATGACACCAAGGAAGAAATAACCCATGTTGGAGTGTTAGATTCGAAATAGTCTGCCTACCTTACCTGAAGTTGTTTTAACTCGAACCCAAAACAATATGATCTAAAGGCTTATATGGTCGGTGATGAGCTAGATTTGTCATTGGTCAATTTTTCTCGGATAGGGATTTTCTGACTCAAGACTGATCATGCTCACCCCTAGTGGATATAGCAAATGTCCTAATTTGTGTAGAACAAGGTAAACAAGAAAATGATAGAAGAAAATATTAAAAGAATATTGGCATCAATTAGTAAAAAAAAGCATTTCTAACTAGTATCTAAATGAGTCCTAAAAGCAATAATCTAAATAAAAAAATTCAGTATAAGAATTTTTTGTGCAAGTCTCACGAATATTCACCTTTAGTGATTCTTCATTCTCTTTGAACTATCATTTCTCAATGAAATAATCATTAACCACACGATTCTTTGTTCTTTCATCAAACTTTTTTTCCATGTGAATTATATATATATATATATATATATATATATATATATATATATATAATATTGACTGTATATGTTTGATTATATCATATGAGATATAATTATCTTATATATGATAATTAAATGATTAAATCTAGATTATATAATTAAACATGTATGATCAATATTTAATATAATGTTATATGTATGTACATTACAATTTATGTACATATGGTATTGTTGTTTCGTCAAAATTACTATAATATTCATCACTTTTATAAAATCTCAGCACTTTTTCTTTTCAATAATTGTGTTTACACCTAATTAATGATCACCTAAAAAATCTCTGATTAAATTTTTTCATGCAACATAAATAACAATACCATGAGAAGTCATCAATAATTGTAAGATAGAATTTTATATAAGTTCATATTTCTAAAACCTTTAAATTTTTTGAATTTATGATTCTCACACAATACGAGTATTACTAAAGACATATATGAATTGATGTTCATGAGTTTTTTTAATAGAATGTTGATCAAATTTTGATCTCTTTAATGTTTATTTACTTTTTGCCTTTACTTTTTTTCATATAAAAACTACAAATATTTTTTGCATGAGATAATTTTACTTGAATTGATAAGATCATTATGCATGATAAAATTCTTCTTTTAAATAATTAACTTAATTGTTCATGTTCAAAATTCAAACTCAATATTACTAATTATGAAATAATTATCATTGTATCCTAATACTAGGTGATATTTTTACATTTTCATTAATGGTGAAAAAAACACGTAAGTTTTCTTTTCCACTTTTGATTTATTTATTTATGGTAAACCGATTGACAGTTATAAAGAGAAGCAAAGAGATACGCAAAATTTAAAATAAAATCTCCTCATGCAGTCTCCATTATTCCTTAAGGCTTAATAATAATAACACTAAACAAACTTTTATTAAAATAGTCAATAAATTATATGAACACTACAAATTTGTTTAAATTAAAATAAATTCAACAGGATAAAGGGTTTGTGAAATGATGAGGGGATAAGGGTTGAGAGGAGTGTAGTGTCACTGTTCCATGGAGGTCTCGCTTGTCAGCGCACAACACCGTTTTCCTACCTTTTCTGCCTAATAAGTATATTTAGAAGATGTTTTTTGCATATGCATGTAACATGTTTCCCTTAATTAATTTTCATTAAGCAATTGGACTAATAATCTATTCAGGCCATTACTAACGCACTTATTGATCTTGACAACTGCATAAAGTGGCAGATTTTGATTTGTATTGACACTTGCTAATCAAAATACATTACCCTTCATAAGACTACATGAATAATTATTACGTGTGCATGTGATGTGTTGGTTGATGACTAACATTTTGTAGTTTGTGAATGGCCACCTCTTTAGTGCTTCCTTACCCTATTTTAACTAGCTTTTTCTAATCTTTCAACTGACATCCACATGACAAGACATTGTTTTTTATTATTATTAAAAATTTAGATAAGTTAGATTTTAAAGACTAATAAGGATTAAAATAAATCTTAGCTGGATGAATATTCACAACCATATTTACAAATTATTCATTAACTATATCTTCATAGTGAAAACTGAACTCATATTTTTTCACATATGAATATGTTTTTTTATCAATTAGATCGATTTTGTTGGTTGCGGCAAGACATTACATTCAATGTCATACCTGAATCCTGTTGATATTAATTTTTGAGAAGGGACTACATGTTGGAACTGGCTAGCAGCCTAGCACCACCAATTTTATAGGAAATGGAAGAAAAAGTTATTTATTTATTTGTCTATTGTTGCTCTACTATTATTTGACTCAATATATGCAAATGGAACCCACGTTTCCACGTGTATGCGCTTTCTATTCTTGTCAAGAATTAAATTCCCAAGTATCTCGTTTTTGAAAACTGTGACTGGTTTGACTTGAAATTGTTCTTATTCCTTTCATGTTTTTAAATCTACTGTTTTGAAAACTGTTTCATAAGCCTGCTTATGAAAGAACTTTGCCATTGAATCGTTAGAAAAAAAATCCTTAATTTGGTAGGAAGAATTTTTTTTTTTCAAGAATATTTATTCAGAAAAAAACCTTGAAGACATGATTCATTCATATTTGAATTAACCCTTTTTTTTATATATATAATAGTCATATTGATCTTAAAATCTTTGGCCTCATACATATTATCTAAATTCCTATTACTAAACCGATTCTAATAGGTTGAATTATGTTAATAAATTAATTACAAAGATGCTATTTTTTATAACTTTTCAAGAATATAAAGAAATAAAATAATAATTTCACATGATTTAATAATTTATAGTACTTAAGCATTAATTTCCATATCTATGGCCATTCATCAGCATAAAGGATTTAATTAAGTACATTTTTTTAATCTTCACACAACGTGTAGTGTGTACATGTTCGATCAGAATTGCTTACTGCTTCAAGCAATCGAATAAAACATCCATATAATTAAAATATTCTCACTATAATGAGTAAAATAAATTTTTATACACCTTTTTTTTTTAATTTGATGCATGCAAGCTCTATAAGGATTTATATTGATTGGTATTATCAATATAAGATAACGTTTAATTCTTGGCAAAAAAAATAAGATTTTTATTGACAACTTCTTTCTTATAAAGACAAAAAAATCTCATTATTTCTCAAGTATTTTTGTGAAGGTCTCTTCAATTAAGCTTTTAACTTCAGTATTCTTGTACAAGCAATATTTTTAGGCTTCTCACTTCTAAAAACCCTGAAGGTAAAATTTAATGCTATTTGGAAAACGTAGAATAAAAATAGATGATAGCTGAAAAATACAAATAGTATTTTATGTGCAAAAAGTAAAGAAACGAAGTTTTGAAGGAATTAATGTTCGAGGTATGTGAATTTCTTGAAATTCCAAGTTCTGGTATTAGCGCAAGACATTCCTAACCATTGGAGATGAAGATTGTTCTTCTTCAGAGAATACGTTGCTTAATTAATGTTGAAATGCAAAGATAAGTTGCTTTCATAATCTCATAAAAAGATTTTTTCTTCCTATATGGTAGTAGCGTTTTAGGTAAACTTTTAGGAAAATTATTTCTTAAAGTCCAACTAATCACATTATTTCTTTCAAAGGATTAAAAATAGTTTTCAATCATTTTTTATAGAATTTGTCTTCTTTTTATTATTTATTAATATTCTTGAATAGTCATAGAATGTTCGTTAGATGCTTAGGGTAAGCAAACTATTCATATAGATTAAGACGCTATAAGATGTGTAAATTTCATACTTATCTACTAGATCGACGCTTTATTTATTTATAGATGATATTATTTTTTATTCACAAAAAAAACACATTATTTTTTCATAAAAAAATCCATTTAAGTCTTAATATTTAATAATCTTTCAAGATTTTGGCATGACAAAAGTCTAAGCTCTAAAATTATATCAATTCCTGTAAAAAAACAATTATATAAATTAAAATAGCTTTTAAAATTTTCAAAGTTAAAAGTTTCAAATACTTATAAATTTTAGATTTTTTATCACAAGTAATATAATATTGGATTAATTAAATTGGATTAATTCTTAAATATTTTCATTTTATTTATATTTAAAAGTAATTGAGCAATATAGAAGATACTTATTGAATTTATAGAAGCTTGTGATATCATCTTATATACATGATATGTGACTAAATATTCTACTGCATGTGCTTCCGGTCCAGGGTCAAGTTCGGTGTGTATATTCATGCACCGCAATTTATATTTAACACTTTAATCTAGTACAATTGTATTTAGAATTTGATCAAAACCTATTGATGTATAGTAGTGTAAAAAAAATGTAAATTTTATTTAATTATAAATGACCATGTACAATAAATTTGTTAGTCATTGACTTATACTGGATTCGGTCCATATCAATAATACAATAACCAAAAAAGAGTAATTTATAACTAAATAACAAAATCATGCATGCATAAAAATAAACTAATGTATTTAAATTTTAAACCTACGAAAAGATAAGCAATTGTGGTTCGTGGAGTGTGGACACTGCCACACTTGCTAGAATTTTACGTAGAGGACCCTTATAAGGGAAGTTGTGACCACCAAGGTGGATTCCCAAGCCTCCTAAGGATCTGAAAGGTCGTGCATCTGTTCAACGAACTTTGGATCCTTTCTCTCCTGATGACTAAAGAAATAACATCAGTTTTGGGACCCCGTGATGATGGGTACGTCGTATAAGGTTTATCCCTTCATCATATATATAATTATAGTGTGGGAAAAAGATGGGTTCGCGAATCACACATTCATACACACCATACCAATTACCAAGTATATCTTGTGACTTTTTCATTGCTTCCAACTCTTGTGTCTTATACCATTATTGGCCAAGAGAGATACGTGCAATTTGGTAGCTTGACGTGGACACCCTGGTGTCATGCAATGGGATATATCATATATATATATATATAGACGAATCTACATTGCTATTTATGGGACAATTACTTCCTGTATGTATTTATCAAAATCTAGAGCTAATTGATGTCAAAATAAACGTGGTTAAAATAGATTTTACGATCTTGCAAGTGTGAAGATAAATACCTTTTATTAGAAGACAAACAGAAGAAGGTATTGTAGGAGTTGTTCAATAGGGTAATAATTCTCGTAGATAATTTCTAATTTGTAGATAATAGTTAGTAGATAAATAATAACTTATAAATAATTAAGTACATACAACTTTATAAAAGAGTCATAATATTATAATTAATATTTAAATATTGAGGTATCTATTATTAATATATGGATCAATTGTTAAAAACAATGTATATGTGTTATTATGCTAGGAATGATGTGAATGATTGACATTTGTATTTGAGTGTCACGTTGGCCACGTCAACTTTATAGACCCCATATAGTACACTAATTAATCTTTTTTATTTGAATATATTAAATAATGAGTGTTTTTTCCAAAAAAAAAATAGATGTTGCTTCCACAAAATAACTATTTTTATAAAAAATTATAAAAGATAAAGGAAAAAATAAATTGATAGTAATTTTATCAATTTTATTCTTTTAAACTTATAAAAGCTTAAATATTTTGATTTTTATCATGAAATTGTGTATTTTATAGAAGTTAATAATATTTTTTGTCTGTAAAAATATTATAGACAATTTTTTTGCTCCCACTAAAGAAATATTCTGGATCCATCAATATATATATATATATATATATGATTTATATTTTTTATTTTTTTTATAAATGAGAGGACATAATATTTTGTGTCTCCTCACGTATACGAACTGTCATAGAAGGTGACATGGGATGCTGTGATCGTCAACAACAACGTCCACTGTCTTCACATGGACTTCAAATTTGTGTTGCATTGCTACCTCAAAGTTTGAAACAAATGGCTCTATGATCCTTGGTCATGTTCCTTATATATTGGTGATATGTTGGAGGAAGCGAAAATGACCATCTTCCACTGAAAATTCTCCACATATGTTGCATTATAGAATATATAGCTACAAAATCTGTGTGTCATGATCTTTGGTTTAAATTATTAGTCAATGCCATGCATCGGATCCAACTACCACAAAGGTATAAAAATTACAAACTCCCACCATTGTGACTTATGAGTGTAGGTTCCAACCCTTGACACTATTTCTTTGTTTGGTGGGGAATTTCTTAATAGGAATAAATTATTAGGTAGTGTTTTTTTTTTTTTTTTGAAATGCAAAGTATAACTTTCATTTACAGGGTCAAAAAGTGTGATCCCTTGTGAGAATAAATACAAAAGGATGATCCTCCACAAACAAGTAGGATCCAGTGTAAGAGATCAATCACTCAAAAAATATACCCCCCCTATAGTTTCTTTGTGTTAGAAACTATTCATTCTCTGATAAACAGAGCTGTTCAAAAAATAAACCTATGCTGTTGTGTGTCTGTTGCTGCGTCGATTGATCTGCTGCTATTAAGATGCGATATGCAGATTCTACAGTAAACACCCTTGACCCCTCCTCCTGCCATATCCTCAAATCCTTCCTTGGCAGGTCCAATTGAGGCACCAAAACAAAATTTTCTAGACCATTCAAAAGCAAAAAGTTGCCTCCTCCAAAGCCAACTCCATTGCTAATTATCATTCACAAACCTTCCCAAATCTGCAATAGAAACCCCTTTATTAACTCAAAATTAAATGTGTCACTTAGAGATTGGTTAAAATTATGAACATGTGATGCTCTTGGACTACTTAATGGTTTCTTTGAGCTAAAGAGAACTTTTGACGCCTAATAGCTAATCAAGTAGCTATAATTGGATAAATCTGCTTGCGATATTCATGTTTGTGTAATGATTCTTAAGGTTGCCTGTTATTCGTTCTAGTATTTCACTGATGTCTTGCTTAGTAGTATTGAATATTGATAATCCCTCCTCATTCGACCATTTTAGGTAAAAATAAGTAGTGTCTAACTTTCACAATCCAATGCAAAGTTTTCTTTTGCTTAAAAATATATTTTTGGTGCTTCATCTTATTACAATTTTGTTTTAGTTTTTCATCTTTCAAGATTCATTTTAATTCTTTACCTTTTAAATTTGAGTCAATGAAAGTGTTTTTTTCTTTTAGGTGAAGGGTCAATGTTATTGCTTACATTATGAATCACACTTTGCGGTGATTATGAATAGCCAATAAGTTAATTTATTTAAAATAATTAATTTTTACTTTAATGACGATATTTAATTATCACTATTCATAAATCCTCCCTATTTAATTATGAACCACACTTTTCAGTGATCATGAACTTATGAATCAGCGCTTTCAAGTTATTATTAGTACAGAGCGGAGATAACAGGCCCACACATCAAGGTACACAGAATATTGCGCTATTACCAATCCTCCCTTCCCCGCTATATGAGATTTTTCAATACGACTAGATATTTATGGATGAGTATAATTTTCACACACAATAAATTGAAGGATAAAACTAAGGTGTAATATTTTAACTAGTTTTGATGTTATTTTTGAAATGAAATAAAAAATTATTCTGATAATAAGACTAAATTTTTATTTCCATTATCCATACTAGGAATTCGTGCCTCTCTAAATTTTTATAATTATAAAAACATAAAACTTAAATACCGTTAATTAAAAATGATAGAATAAAAAAACTAATCATATAAAAATAGTGGAAAATTAATTAAATTAGAAAAAATTAAAATTTAAAAAGTAATTTAAAAGTAAAAATTATCCAGTGAAATATATACACTAAAAAAATAATTACTTTTATTAATAATTATCAACAACTTATAATGTTTTTTTTAACAAAATAAAAATTAACATGATTCAAACAGGTACAAGTACATGAGAGAAACCAAAGTGCAGAATGACCAAATTACAATAAGCACAAAATCCTATCACAGACTTTCCTTCACATCACATCTTATGGTGTGTTTAATAATACTAATTTATAAATTAGTTGATTTAATTAAAAATATTTAATAAAATAACTGATAAATTAACTAATAAATGTTAAATGATATAAAAATGTATATTTAATATTTTTAATATTTGAATTTTATTTTTAATAACTTATCATCTTAAAAATAGGATATATTTTTATTTTTACAAATTGAATTGATAAAATAAAAATAATGTAAGGAATTAAATTAGGTTATATAATTAAAAAAATAAAAATAATTTCCTACATAATAATAAAGTTAATATGATTAATTTTTTTTCTAACATTAAGAATATGGAAATTGATGGATTGATTGTGGTAATTGTCATGCGTTATAAGAATGTAAAATTAGATATAAGAGGATTTTTTAGTAAAAAAAAAAACGAGTTTTTAAATTGAATAAAAAGTTAAAATAAAAATTCAAATAAAACAGAGACAAAATTAAAATTAAGAAAAATAGCTTATAACTACTTCAATTAACTTATTAAAAATAAATTCGTGTATCAATCATGTTTTGTTAGTAAAAAAATTAAATATAATCTATTTGAAATATCTTATGAAAAATAAATTCATGTGTCAATAGTAAAAAAAACTTATAAATTTCTCAAAAATAATTTTTTTAATTAATGTATCTTTTTAAAAATTAATTTAGCTACTAAAATTAAATTTTTAATAATTTATATTATTTTTTCATAATAATTTAAATATAATTGATTTTAATTAATTTTTCTCATAAAATTGATTACTTTATCACTCGAAAATTGACAAAAATTGTGGATACGGCTACGCAATAATTGACTAAAATAACCCGTAAATTAAGAGACACGCACGCGGGTCCCGACATGCCGTCACTATTTATATACTTCCACCTTTCTGGTCTTCCTTGGTTGAGTTCATTCCCTAATTTCCGACTTCTCTTTCGTTTCTCATCAGAGACTCACAATTTCCAAGCTGAATCGAGTTTAAGTTTGAATTTGAATTTCATTTTCAACTTCCCTGTGATGCCTTACACGGTCCGAGAGAACCTCTCGATCGGGAACATCGGCGACGCGGCGGAGATTCTCGAAAACGGCGCCGCTCAGAGCGTGACGCACATCCTCTCCGTCCTCAGCTCCGCCTCCATCTCCTTCTTCTCCGAATGGAAAACCACTCTCTCCATCCCCGCCAAGGAGATCACCAAAGTCCACGTGGCGGACGCCGCCGCCAAATCGGCTCTCCCGCCGGAGAAGCTCCTCTACTCGCTCGAGTACGCCGGCCGCGACCTCAAGCTCGTGCGCATGGCCGTGCCTCTCAGAGACACCGAGAAAGAGGACTTGCTCGATTACTTGGAAGTCTGCATCGATTTCATTGATCGCGGTCGGAAGGAAGGTTCCGTTCTCGTTCACTGTTTCGCTGGAGTTTCCAGAAGGTTCTATTTGAAATTGCGTTTGGTATTTTATTTATTTTATTTCTATTGTTGTTTTTTTCTTCCGAGTGTTGAGGGTTTTGCGTGTGTTTGTTGCAGCGCGGCGGTTATTACGGCGTATTTGATGAGAACCGAACATCTATCTGTAGAAGGTGCGAATACTGAAAATGAAACCGTTCCTTTTTTAGTGTTCTGAGACTGTGCATTTGGATAAACACTTGTTCAATAAAAAAAACTTGTTTATAAGCTTTACCATGAACCTGAGTTAAATAAGCTTGAAAAAAGGCTTATTGTGATAAGCTTTGAGCTAGGGTTGTGCAAAAATTGATTTTTTTTTTTTTTAAATCCAAACTTATCCATTTTCAATCCACTCTATAAAAGCGGGTTGGTTAACCGAACCGCTTTTGTAAAGTGGATTGGTTCTTTCTTTCTTTCTTTTTTTAAAAATTTTTTTTAAACAGTTTGATTTTTTTGCACACTTCTTATTTATTTTGTGTACCTTCTGAGATATTTTTGAAAAAAAAGGTTTTTTAAAATATTTCCATTTTTATAGATGAGGTGATATTTGATTTCGAAATCCGATTAATATTTTCCTAATCCAAAGTGCTCCTTGGTGTATTCATAAAATGTAATAATTTTTTCTTGGTATCTTAGCAATTGATATCTTTTCCAAACAATTTTTTTTTCGGGCATGTTTAGTAAGGCGATGTTGGAGCTTATAAGTTTCTTTAACTAGCTTTTAAGCTAGTTTTACCATGTCAGTAAGCTTATAAGTTTTTCAGTTAACTTATCAACTTCGGCAAGCTTATGTCATTTCATCCCTATACCTGTATAGTTTATTAAAAGTCATTTCATCCCTTTACTTGCACAATCTTTATTTTTAGTTCTTATGTCTAGAAACAACTTCTTTTAGCCCTTACACATATACTTTTGAACTCGATTTAGTCCCCACACATGCACTTTTTAATCGTTTTTTAGTCCCTACAATTTTGGACGGTGGGACTAAAATGGATTAAAAATTGTATATATGTAGGGACTAATACGAGTAATTTAGGTGTAGGACTAAAACTTCAAAAATGTGTAGATATAGGAACCAAATGTGTATATAAGTTGAAAAAATTTATCGAAAAATTTCTGTATAAGCTATTTTAAGTACTACTACGGTGGTTTTATTTCAGCAAACTGAGATTGTAATTCCAGATTGTCTCAATAGTGCTTAGCGTATTTACATCGTCATCATTAGTTCAGTGTCATTGTTAAATGTTGATATGTGTATCTTTTTTCAAAATGGACTGGGTAGCTTTTGTTTTATTTTTAGAAGTGAAGTAAATTGAATTATCTGAGTGTGGAACTTATATGTTTCCATTTTTTGTATGTATTTTCCTGTACTGCAGATGCCCTTGAATCGTTGAGGCAGAGCTGTGAATTTGTGTGTCCCAATGATGGTTTTCTTGAGCAGGTGTGTTGTGGAAGGTCTCTTTGTATGGTGGTGCAGATATCTTTTTTAATTACCAATCAGAATTATGACTTTGTTTTTTTTTTCCTCTTCAATCGTAGTTGAAAATGTTTGAGGGGATGGGTTTCAAGGTTGATCACTCCAGCCCTATATACAAGCGCTTTCGTCTAAAAATACTATGTATGGCTTCATCCCACTGGCTTTTATATTGTAGAGGACTTGTGATACATCTTATCATTCTTCTTATTTTCATGGTGCTATGACAAATAATAGAGAGACAGTAATGTTTTGTTATGACACTACCAATGTGAAAAAAAACAGGTGGGTCTAAGCTACACCCTCTATTATTTTCGGGTGTATGATGCCCCTCTTACTTCTTTGTCACATGTCATCACTGGAATGATACAATTACAACTCACATTGTTTATCTTTATTTTGCTATGTTTATCTTTATGTCTCTTTTTGGAGCTTATGTGGAATATTGAAGACAAGGTCAAATATCTTGTTTATTTACATGGCATACTTGTGTTGTGAGTGATTGCTACCAGAGACAATATTTAACCAATCATTTCGTTTTCTCAGGCCACGGGTGGCTTAGTGGCTTTATGTTATTTTTCCAAGTTAGACTTTTGTCTGTAAAACAATTTCCATTCTTTTTTCTTTTTGATCGGCAAATGTTAGTTTGTTAGTTTTGTTAGCCAATATCAGTTGGTTACTATTTGGCAGTATTAAATTATTAATCACTTTGAAGAGGTGAAAAGTTTTGGTTATCATTTCTCACCCCGATATGTAATTAATTTAGTACCCATTGATCACTTTACCATGTTCTCTCTTTTTATAAATAAATCAAGAGGCACCATGCGTTCTGTGGACCATGCCCATTATAAATTTTTTGAAAATAGGAATCATGGGTTAGATGTTAAGAGTTGCTTCCCCTCTCCCAATTTCTATACAGAAACAACTTTTGACCAGGAAAATTAAGTGCTTATTCTCATTCTTTCTTTATCTCTTTGAATTTTTAAGTATCAAGCTTGTTACCTAGGTAGTTGTATCCCATTTTCAACTTAACTTTTTCCTGCTAGCTGCTGTTCTGGTATTATGCTTATAATGTGCTCATGTCAATCTTTTTGTCTACTATGAGCATTGAAAATGAGATAATTTATGTCATCTGAGGAAACACATGTCTCTTTTTTCAGATGAAAATCATTTCTCAGGGTTGAGAATAGACAGTTCCAAACTTGGTGCAGATCCTGGCATGCCTGTTGAAATTTCTTCAGAGGCAGAAGAAACTACTAAAGTTGGAAATAATCATAGTCCGACATATCGCTGTAAGAAGTGTCGACGACTTGTTGCATTGCAAGAACATGTCATAGACCATGTTCCCGGTGAGGGTGAGAGAGCCTTTGAGTTCCACAAACGGAGAGGTGGCAACCCTTTCAACAAATCTGATGAATTTGAGTGTTCATCCGTATTTATTGAGCCTCTGCGGTGGATGAAAGCTGGTAAGAAACATTCAACTACAATGTCTAATTTTCCAACGAGCTGTGAATTCATGCTGCACTTTTTGTGCAGAATGTTCCCATAATTTTGTACAAGAGATCAAGAATGGTCTTCTATGATATTTTGAAGTGTGTTACCACTTTTTTCTTGCCTCTTTTGGAACATTTACTGAATTGTTTTTCCTTGACTGCTCCCTACATTTCAGATTGTCTGTGGTTTAAAGTAATGTACACATTTTATATATATAAAAAAAATCAATTGCATCAATTATTATGACAAAATGATCCTCTTCGACTAAAATACTTTTATTAGACGAGCTAGAATGTGGGGGTACATTTGAGTAGAATGGTTACACACACACATGCATGTAAGGTTGTTTGGTGATTTACTGTGGTATACAGTTATTATACATATAAATATGCATAGAAGTGACAGTTTTTTACTGATATCTCTTGTAACTCAGTTGAGGAAGGTGCAATGGAGGGAAAGCTGTCCTGTGCTCATTGTGATGCCCGTTTGGGATACTTCAATTGGTCAGGCATACAATGCAGCTGCGGAAGCTGGATAACTCCAGCTTTTCAACTCCACAAAAGCCGGATAGACGTAAGTCCCATGTAATCATTGTTGCGTCACTTTATGCCTAAGGGATGCCACCTATATCTTTGTCATTGTTCTTGGACTTGTGTTCTGCTCAAATTCTCCAAGCTGATCCACTGCCAACAATGAAGTTGTGGAAGGAAGGATTGGAGTCTTGCTCTTTGGACATGCTCAAGTTTTCCAGGCTGAACTAATGCAGTTATATGGAAGGGAGGATTATTATAGTTTTACACTTTTTATACTTCTTCCAGAATGACTTTTTGGAGCTGTGATTGGAGATTATTACTGCTTTCTAGTAAATGGTGGGCATGAGTTAGGATTCCGATATTTAGGGCTTGTTCCCTCGATGATTTTACCGTAAGCAACCATAATATTTGTTTCTACAAAAGAAAATGAGTGTTCTCCATTGTACCTTCTTCAATTATTCTCAATATACAAATTTTTTTCTTAGATGTGAAGAAATTGGTTACAAGTTGAAACAGACACAAGAATATAAATCTAATGGATGAATACATCCACATGACCTGAATGCAGATATATTTCTTGCCTCTCATTCCTATGTTCCTTCTCTTCCTTTTTTTGGTTTTCTTTTGGCCACTTCCCATTAGGCAATTGGATCAGAATTTGATTACTACTCTAAGTTAGGTCACAGTTATCAGACATCATCAGGTCTCTTGCAAGATGTGCTGGCGTGTTCCCACAGGATTTCTTGTATTGCACCAATCTACTAAAAGCTGGAACAATTTTTGGAGTTAATATTAGGAGTTAATTCTAGATTCAATATTGATTTAGTTGAAACAATTTTTTTCCATAAAAAAAAATTGAAACAATTTCAGGTAGTTTGTGTTAAATTAAAAACATCAAAACTTAACTTATTTCACTTTAATACTAAATTTAGTCAAGTTTCATTGAAAATCAATTTTTATAAAATTCATCCAAGCAATAAATGTGTTGCTTTTAAAAAAATGCATTGCTAGAATAAATTATACCAATTATAGTAGTTTTTGCACCTAAGGACGCGCAAATTACAATAAATAATTTTTATTACAATATGTTTGAGAACATGTTTGTTACCCCTAGATGTGGATCCAGCAGATGCTACAAAAAGCAGTGCCCTTGACGTGAAAAAGAGGTTAAAAGAGATAAGTGCATGCGTTAATGTGAAAATGCAAACATGAACCATGCTAATGTGAAAAATCACATCACTAACGTGTGATTAAACAATGCTAATATTGTGAGTTTATACTTAAGGGAATCTAAAATTTGTAAATCATGTGATCGTGGCACATATTATAAGATTATATCGAAAACATATAAAAAAATCTAATATAAAACTATGACAATGTAATTAACTAGTTCACATAGTAATACCACTAAAATTCAAGTAAGAAGTTTGATATTTATTTTTGTGGTTATTCTATTATTAATATTTTAATTTGACAGTAATTATATATATTATAAAAAAAAGAAGCAAAAGGAGGGATAGAGAAGCCATTAAAAAGAAGAAGGAGATATTGTATTTCAAATAAAAAGCCCAAACCTTGGGCAAGCAAGTTCTGAAAGGATTTGCAATTCAGCAGTCAGTAGTTGGGTTTTTTCTTCCGCTTCGCTATATATGACACAATTTGAATTCATTGCTTCTCATATGATTGTGTTTATTTGAGGTAAGCTTGCACTCTGCTGATTCATTAATTTTCTTTCAGTGTTTGTAATGTCGTAGGTACTGGACTTCAATAATATCACCTTCATTTCTAGATCATTTAATATGCTTGCAATTTCTTTTCAATTTAGTTTTTTTTTATTCAATTCCTCTTTGAAACAGAAATATGGAGTTGCATGTATTGCTCTTATTCGGATTCTAACCTACTGTTAATTAATATTCCGACATGACGAAATTATGTGTGGTTAATCACACGAAATTCGCTTGAGATCTTAATGGAATTTGGAACTGCTATGTGTGTTTGATCATCACGGTTACTGCTGGAGTTTTTGTGTTTCAATAAAAGCAAGGGGGAATTAGGTTGTTTTTCTGTTTAGTGGTTGTGATTTGGACAATTGGAGATAATGAGTAAGTCTCCATGTTTTTTGACTAATTTCTCTTTTGTTGGGTTATTCTTAGATAAGGAACCAGAGTTTATTTACTTAGGGGCTGAGTAAACTGTGATGATGCATGTAGTATGACTTTCTTATCATGGTGGAGACTTTTCAATTGTATTGGTGTACTTGATCTTGTGCATTCATTTTCGTTTGGCTGTTTTAAGAGATAATTTGCGACTTGATTAACCTTCCTTGAGAGAAAAATGCATCATCCTATAATTTTAAATTTGAATACATTTTCTATTTCAATTTTCATGTTGGGTTTCACAGTTGAGGTGCCTTTGTCTGTTTGTGGAAGTTGGGTGTTTTCTGGTTGCTGGCTGTTATGAAGGTGCTATTTTGATTGAATCTAAATTATAAATTCATCAGCAATGGGTTACAGATGCATTCAGTGTTGGTGTCCTGTCAAAACACTTTACATGCAGTATTCTCCGGGCAACATTCGCTTGATAAAATGTGTAGGTATTATTTTTTACATAAAAAAAATGAAATCCATGATTGTTCATTCTATTTTGTATTGAATTTCCCAGTTAATGAACTTATTTTGAGACCTCTTTGTGTCAGGAGAATTGCAAGGCTGTCGCAGACGAATACATAGAGTGTGAAATCATGGTGTCTAGTACTCCCTTATGCCACTGGTTTATAAGTTGAAACCTCTTAGTTTTTTGTTTTGAGATTACCCTGTTTCCCCCTCCCTGTTGCAGATACTTGTAATAGATTTGATACTTCACAAGCCCAAGGCCTATAGACATCTCCTCCACAATGTCATCAATCAAGAAACGATGAAGTTTCAGGTATGGTTGAGCTCCTCCATTATTCCTCCTGCACTACCATCCTGTATAATTACATCATTGTGAGTGTTGTTTTTATGTATCATTAATGAACACTAAATTGTTTTTTTTTTACAATTCTGAGTATTGCAGTTATGACTTTTTTTTAATAAGAAAATTGCAATCTCATTATTTCAGTTAGCATCATTGCTGACATTAGTGTTTTATTTGATGATAATGAGCAGTTGTATTTTTGTTGTCTGATAATAACAAACATGAAGCATTTTCAGTTTTGAACTGGATAATTAGAATCTCCAACAGGATTTACATTGTTACTTTTGGGGATTCTTAAACTTTATATGAAAAATATCTCATCAATAGATTTTGGATATTTAACAAACAGATTATATACTAAAGTTGCTACTTGCATTTTGCCCCTATCAATGCACGTGAGATATTTGTTTTGGTTTTATAATCAGGTTAGAATTTACTTGAATAATATGCATGGATCTATGTGAGTGCATTTTCTAACAAATAATGATTTTAATAACAGATGCTGATAAAATTTGTTTTAACATATGGCATGTGTAATGCTCAGAATAATGAGAATGAGATTCAATTTATCTTCAATTTTTTACCTGTACTCTACACTCGTTCATTTTTACCTTTTCCAACACTAACAAGGAGATACTTTTTCATAACTTTGCAGGGACTGCTCTGGAAATTGGCTGTCATTTTTCTTCTTTTTGAATCTTGTATGCTTTCTTTTGTAAATGTGTTCTTTTTTAATGCTTTAGGCACATAAAGTCTAAAATTCTAGCTTTTGGTTTACTTTTACTAAACCATATATCGCATATGAGGACTTTATCATTTGTTGAAGACAGATGTTGGATCTTGGAAAGCAGCAAGGCAAAATTGGATTCCTCTAATAACGTCTCTTCATTAGTATCAATATGCTGGAAGGTTCAGATATCTATATTAAAATCACTCTTTTTCTCAAGTTAATTAGTCTGGATTTTTGCCAATTATGATGAATGTTTTATGGTTTTCATTGGCAGGTGCTGATGGATGTTTTTTTTGGGAACTTGATGTTTCTTTTAACTTTCTTCTTTATAGTTAAGATGTTTTTCCATGTTTCAATCACCATCTCCAGGTATAAATTTTTATTTATTTGTCATACTTGTAATGAAGAAAGGACAATTAGTTAACACACTTTCCATTTAATTAAACCGAAAAAAGTAACAATCTGTTTTTTATTTTAGCAATTGGAAGAAAGATTTAGTACCAAAATTGTCCATTAGGAATTTCATGAATCTATCACAATTTTGAATTAAAGATTATTTTTGGGGTGTGTGTGTGTTTCTATATACGATGAGGAGAATTGCTTCTAGAATATTGTCTATTTATGAGTAAGAGTTTAGAAACATTGTTTTGTTATGAATATTTAATGGTTCACGGGTTCAGAGAGATATTTAGAAGTAACTACAAGCGTAGCTTATATAGCCACTGCAAGTGGCTTCAACTGAACTAACTGCCTAGCTCAGGACTGCTGTAAAACTGACTTGTAACAGACTAGGACAGCCGCACAGGTTGATAGGCCTAATGATATGCTATCAAGTTCTATCTTTTAAGCTTTGTAACTAATGGGATGAGAAAAGATGGGACCATCATGATCACTTAAACTTAAATTATTCATCTATGCAGGTGCATTGACCTTTTGCTTACACTCATGATTTCAAGTTACTTCAAGATTTTTCTTATTGCCATGATGGTAATATTTGCATTGAAGAAATCTAAGTTGGCTCTTTTAGTTTTATTGTTGATCACTTCCCGTGCCTGTCTAATGTCTATGATGTTAAATGCAATACATATCTTTAACTTTAAAGTATGTGTTCTTACTTAGGTCTGGGACTTTCCATCTTCTGTGATCTTCATCATTGAATTATTTTGTTTATCATCTAATGCTGCGGCATTGAAAGGTTAGTGATCATGTTGCCACATCCTTGGAGAAATATTTTATTATACTCATTTAAAATGTGCAAGTATTGGACAACTGTTTGATGCCTCATCATAATTTGGCGTTAGCAGTTATTGGATTCATAGAAAATTCGGCAACATCTATGGTATCCTTGATCCTTCAATTTTGTATATTCCATCTCAAACTTTTAATAAGACATTTTTCTGCTTAGGTTCTTTCACACATATGGTAGTGAGTGTATTTATGTTTTAGTTTGACTAGCCAGTGGTAGTAAACTAGTAATGAATTGATGATAGTTATAATAGTGACGAATCGACCGTGACCTTGATAAGTTAATGTGTCTCGCACAAGAATTAAGTCGATGAATGGAATAACAATAAAATGAAAGTATTATTTGAGTGTTTCACTGATCATAGGTTTTTATTATATCATTTAGAATGTAAATCCAACTATTATTCCAGTCAATTGATTGCATGTGGTTGTATTAATGTAGTTGTGTGTTCACATGATCAAAACTGCATTTGCTTAGCTGCATGTGTGATTATCTTGGAAAATTGGCTCTAGGGTTGCTGCTTGTATTTTAAATACAGTATGATCATAATGCTTCTTGTTGAGCACTGATGAACATTTGTTTCGTCAAATAGTTATGACCGAGTCATATTGTCACTCGAATACTGGAGCTCATATTGTTGGGGCAATTAATGCAAGGCTGGAGTCAAATGCCATTTACATTCTCTAAAGCCATGATTTAGTTTAGCATTCTCATGCTAATGTATCAGAATTTAGAAGCAGAATTTCGTGGCAAGTGTTTCTGAACTGTATATATGCTCATTGACATTTTTTAAATTTCTTTAATTTAATTTGAAGCTTGAACTCTTCTAGCGTGCTCGTGGAACTTGCTACGATGCTTCTTAATTCATTTCTTGACACCTTTTTTGCCATTATGTACTCATCGGAAAACATTTAGAAGTATATGATAAACAGGTTTTTCTTATTAACTTGCAGCACTTTTTCGAATATTATTTGAAATAACTATTTGAGCGTATAGCTTCTCTCTCTCTCTCTCTCTCTCTCTCTCTCTCTCTCTCTCTTTTATACTTTTGAGATTTAATAAAAATTCTCATTTACTTTGGTGCCGACGTTGGTGAAATTTTGAAATTCAACTCATCTAAACTTTTTGAAATTCAACTTATCTAAACTTTTTAATATCTAAAAAAATAATAAAAAATTCCATATACTACTTTATTTAATATTACATGATTTATTTTAATGAAGTATCTCCTTCAATGTTATGTTATTTATCTCAACAATTATTATGTTATCACAATTATCATAATTTATTTTAAAGATATTTATATCAAATAAGTTTTCCAAAATTAAAAATGGTGTGAATATCAACTTGTTTTACATTAAAATAATTCTTGTTTTGATGTGAATGTTTCTCTTCGTGTAATATAAATGAAGATTACTTTTTTGTCTATTACTATTTTAATAACTTCTTTTCCTTAAAAAAAACTATTTTAAGATCTGGCAAATCTTTGAAAATAATAACGAGTAATTGTAATTTTTCTCATTGTCTTTTCCAGGAAATAAAACTAACCCAATTTTAGTCCCTTCTTAGATTTGATTGAACCAACCTCTCCTAGCTTTACAAAAAAAAAAAGGTTAAATTTATTTTTGGTCCTTTAAATTTGGGTTGTCTTTTTTAGTCTCTCAAATTCACAAAATATTTTTTTAGCCTCTCCCAACTGATTTTTGGCAGATTTGATGCACAATTTGTAGTAGGTTTTGAATACAAAAGGAATTAAAAAAAGTATTTCACAAATTTTAAAGATTAAGAAATACATGTTTTAGTTTGAGAGTAAAAATATATTTAACCAAAATAAAATACATATTTGTTTTGGTTCCCAAGATTGTACGTGTCACTTCAAAACTTTTTTTTTTAAATTCTCACTTTAATTTTATATATATAAGCATTCATTTAAATATTTATTTGATTTTCCGCTATCATTTTGCAAAAAGAAAAAAAAAACTAAATTGCATTAAGATCTCTCATTTTCCATATCCACCACTAAAGAGAGAATGGATATCTCCATGTGGAGATTCGATTCTTCTGCAAGAATCCTAAAGATCTGTACAAAATTCAAAAAAAATAATTTTTTATACGACAGGACCAAAAAAATAAAATAAAATGAAATTAAAAGTTAAAATTAATTACATATTTTATTAATATTCATATATTTTTCCATGCCTTATTAATTACTTAATTAATTAAATTAAATTTTAAATATTTAAAAGTGGGATCCATGTGAGACCCATTAAAATTATCTAAGATCTCAATTTGGGATCTACCACTAAAGAAAAAAATGTCACATATCTTAAGAGATCGTCAATTATACGTGGTACTATGGGGTCCACCAAAAAGGGGTCTATGATTCCAATTTGGGATCTACCACTAAAAATGCTCTAAAAATTAAAGTGAAAATTATATAGTTAATAACTAAAATGATCAACACTTGTAATTTTAAGGATTAAAAGGAAGACCTATTAAGGATGCAATATCACTAGTATTTTTAGTAAATTGTAAATAAAGCATTCAAATTTTGTGAGTATAATTGGACTGAGATATCACTTTTTCATAACTTAAAGAACATTATTTAAATTATATCAGCAAATTGCACTTTTTTTTATAACTTTTTTCAAATTCCACATAATATATATTTTTTTTCTATTTCTACACTAATTTCTTTTTATGTTTGAAAATATTATGCTAACACCCCATCATATGTTATACCAATGCCCCTTAATGTTTAAAAACATTACATTGAGACTCTCATATATTACACTATCTTTTCTTACAAGAAAGGTTACTTTAATAGTTAAAAAGATGTTTACATAATTCACAAAACGTATTGATGTAATTTACTCTCATTATATGCCCACGACAATCACAACAGAGCACATTTTGGGCATTAAATGTTTGCGGTCAATCTCATATCAGTGTGAAACTGTGAATTACATTTCCAATTCGACATCGGCGTATAAATTCCTAGTTGTTAACAGAAGGATTACATATAATACTTCAAATAAATTTTCACCCAATTTTCTGGGACACCAAATTAACCTCAACAATTTGCAATATGATTTTTTATTTAGTTTGTGGGTGTGTGGGTGGCACAGAAGAACCTGCAACTACAAATATCTGATTCACATTTCATAAAAATGTGCATAATTTAAAATATGTTGCAAGTATTTTGTACAGGATCCTAACTCATTTGTCTATCAATGCCAGTACTCAAGATATATTATCTAAAGATTCAAGTTAAGGTGGGAAAAATGATCCTGAGAAAGGAGGAGTCCTTGAGGATGATACTATATAGGCATGCCTGAAGTTCACAAACATCCTCACATCATGATTAGTGAATTTCCAATCCTTCATGATTAGGATTCCATCTATCAATTCAGAACAATCCGGCTCTCATTTATGCGCTACATTTATGGAATTAGTGCGACTGTGCCTCCAATAGGATGTTGGTGGCCACATTGACATCATTTCTGGCCTGCACCAGGGCTTGTCTGGCTGAATTCCTGTCAAAGCCCATAGAGACAAGGGTAGTGATCGAGTCTTCCGTTGGTTCTACTGCAGCTTGCATTGGAGCAGGGTAGTTTCTCTGAAGTCAACAGATTGTATTAATTGTCAGAAAGTACAGAATCCTCTACATATTGCTTCTAGGAATGTTGCCATATTGAATGTAATAAATCACTACATTAAATTGCATGACAAACTTTTCAGCTAAATCTTTAAAACCAACTTGCTTTGATTCAATTATATTTCCAAGAGTGGCAAATGATTTGACAGGAGCTGCAAGCTAATGTGCATATTTTATTTTATTTTTATTGCTAGACAAGCTAATATGCATATGAATATTAATGTTTGTGTTTAAAAGGGAATTGGCTTCATTTGTGAGATTAATACATACACACCCAGCTTCAAATATCACGGCTGCATAGAAAGCTGATAGGGTCATCAAAATCATAAATGCATAGCTGCCTAAGATATGCAAATCAAACCATAAAAGAATTACAAGCACAAAGTAAAACTTGCCTCCATTTGGCGAGTTGGATAGGAAGGTAAATTCCCGACAACATTCCTTGCTGATGATGGTGCACGTGGACTCCCCATAGATGGCAACGAAATTCGTGAAAATAATGACGAGATCATCTCTGGGAACTGCAGTGTAGGATCACATACGCAAAACAAATAACTTCACAGTAATCACTTGAGGTATAACAATATATACTGCATAGTGTTTGAAATTAATACATTCAAATTACAGGGAAATGAGAAAAAGTGGGAAAAGGTGGAAAAACTAGATAGTCTAAACATAAAAAATAGTTTTTCATGGAAGTTACACTAAATAATATTAGATGAATGAAAGCAATAAATGGACTGTAACAAGATAAATATGAATATATATCATAATAGCAGACTTGCATGAAGCACATTGTGGAGTCATATTGATAGACAAAATCTAAATTTTTTATCACCATCAATCTCCACAAGAACAAGATCACCAGCTAGCATTTTGGTTTCCAGATAAAAGGGCAGGCAGCATCTAATCTGTAAGTCCTATACAATGCCCAACCCATGGAATGCATTGCAAAAATGAAAAGTTCCGCTGTTCTATCCTTAAAACTGTCAATGGTTCTTAATAAAGACAGTAAACTAATGCCACTCATAAGGAAGGAACTTAATCTCTGTTTGAACATACGTGTGTCTGTGTGTGTGTATATAGAAGGTGCTTAATTTAAGCACAAATTGTAAGCCAAATTTTAGAAAAACAGCCACCAGTATGTTGTGTTTGAATCAAGGTAATTTAATCAGGATACAAATCATGTATTGGAAAGCTTCTGAATTGAATCGCATATTGTGATTCGTAAGATTCATGATCAATAATAATATAATATATATATATATATATATATATATATATATATATATATATATTATATTAACATAACTCAAGGGCCAAGACTATCGGTTGGGCTTTCTAGTTTATAATTGCCAGCTCAATTAACTATTTAGACTAAACAGAGAAGGACTGCAGTAGGAGTTTCAAAAACTCAAGTGGCCACAACTTAACTATCTAGGCATCAATAAGCCATGTAAATTTTGAAGGCAACCAGCAAGGCCAATACCCAATACCCACACCTAACACGGTTTTCTTTCCTTCCTTTCTTCCTGAACACTGAACCCTAAACACTGCCTTCTTCTGCAACTCGTCAAACTTTTTTGTAGTTGTGCTGTGCCTGATCGACGATGCAACACAAACCCACAATGTATAAGGCGGCTGCAATTACCTTTACAGCAGACTCCGCAACGCTACCTAACTTGTTCCAGAATCATGCAATTCAAACAGAAGTCGCGATTCTCATGCAATTCGCACGATTCAGATAATGGTTCAGCTACAAGAATGATATGCAGTCCGATTCGCATCGGTGGTCCTCCGAATCACATCAAATTGCATGTATCGTTTCGTGATTCAAGCAATACTTAATGCCATGGTATGAATATATAGATATAACTCCATATCGAAGGCAACTTAAATCAATCTAATTCATTATAAGAAATTGATATGTTGGTCAGGGCGTCATACTCACCACATTTTTTTAATTTAAATTTGTGGGATCAAAAAGTTGGTACAAACTTTTTCTTGAAAATTATAACGTTTGTTAATTGTAAGACACATCAAATATCAATGGATGAATGGAATACAAAGCAATCTTCAATTAATATGAAAAAAAATTCAAAACATGATGCGGGAGAGAACTTTCCAATCCATAAGGTATAACTATTGAAATACTCATCCTATAAAATGTTATTATAAGATTGATTTTGATTAACAATATCAATTAAACCTGACACAATATATTTATATACATATTTTCCTTAAGAGACAGCTTGCATCCATAATAAAAGCTAAAGATATTACTGGCCATCTGAATGCACTGATACATAATTGCTAAAATCTAAAATTTAAAAAAAAAAACTCGAATTTAAGACTTAAGCTTACCTTTGCTTTGCGGATGTAAAAGACATTCAAACGGTACAAGGAACCAGCAAGGATGCCACACATCCCTGGTAAGATAGACCTTTTCCATGATGACAAAAGAAGCTACAATAATTTAAATTAGTTTTCAGACACTGAATGATTCTAGAAATGCGTAAGTGATATAAGAACCCATATTCAGTTCAACAATACCTGAAGACCAGCAAGATATATGAATGACTTGTCTGAGAAGAGGAAGCTAAACACACGAAACCGTGTTGAAACCGGAATGTCCAAGAAAAAGGGTACAAATGAAGCAAATATAAGGCCATATGGTCCAGGAGTGACTAGGTTTGCTGTAGGATCTGCAAATAGTGGACATAAATCTATCAAATTCTTAAATAATATGTATGTTTCATTTGCCACTATAAAAAAAGACGGCAGGACATTCAATATCATTCAGCATTCCTACAAGAGTACAAATGAGAAAAACTATTCGTGAATTATTCAAGCTCAACTTGTTGAATACTCAATCAAACTTGTTTATTTACAAAACTAACAAGTTCAAGCTTGATTATAGACTAAATTATATAAACAAGTCAAGCTCAAACTTTATAAGTTTGCCACTAAAAGCCCATGAATAGCTTGTGAGTGTGTGTTTGCATAATGATCCCGGTCTTTTATATAAGAAACGAGTACTTAATTCATCAAGATCGATAGAAGTAGTTAAATTAGTAAATTTAATTAATAATGTCATAAATTTAATATTTATTCCAGAAATACCCATAAAATTAAATGGTTTAAATGATGGTTATATACAATGACACTACTCGTAATTCAAGGGATAATTTCTTCAACCAATGAGTATGAATTATATTATTAATAGCCCAATGAATATATCCACTTTTATGGAAAATGAGTGGATGTCTCATCAATAGACGTCACAATAAATTAATGGTATAAAAGAAAAATAACAATTGATAAGTTTGAAAGTGGCTTAGGTTTCTTATAATTAGGACCAAAAAATGCTCTCATTTGTTTCTTATTTAAAGGACTATAGGTAGTATTGATTTTAGATAAGAAAAACAATGTACTTAGTAAATTGTAATTTTATCTAAAACAATATCATTTCCTAACTTCCATGTTTAAAGATTATTTAACTCTTCATTTAAATTTTTATTTCATATTCTAGCATGAAAATGTTTATTAAATACTAAATTAATAAACTTAAAAATACTTTAAATTTGATAAAGTGAAAAATGATAATTACATTATAAATGAGTTAAAAAAGTCAAGCTCAAGCTTCTCATTATTAACGCCCGAGCTTTATATTTGACTCCTTTAAATAAAAGAGTCAATCTTAAGCATCTATTGTTTTGCAAGCCAAGTTTGGGCTTGATGTGCTCAGCTTGGCTTGAGTCATTTATACCGCTACTTAAAAGAATGCAATTGCCAAAAAACAAATCATCTACGATAAACAAGTAATATGTTTTCCTAGTTTTCAACCTTCTTGACGGAAGATATCATAATCATGGGTTGGGTGTTGATTTCAATACAAAGCCAGTTCACAGTATGAAGATTGAAAGTAGAGTCTGAGGAGTCAAGATTTTATGCTTGGACAGTTGAGCTAACCCTATAGAAGAAACCTTTCAAGTCTTCCAAAGGATGACTTTTCAAATAAAGATAATTTGGTATTTACAGGATTGTCAATTGTCATGATACTTCTGATATTAGAGCCAACCAGTTCCTATGATAAATAACAATGTGGTATGTTAGTTAGGAACATGCCTTAGAATTGTTTCATTTCTAAAACACCCCATCATGTGAACACCCTTTGGGCTTGAAAAGTGTATAAAGCATCAACCCACTGCACAATAATGAGCTGGGACTCAATTCCAAAATGAATTGAAGCAAGAAAAAAAATCCAGATTGTTGATCAAACAGGTTGCTTATCCATGTTTAACTGATTGGTGATGTGTTGCATGTTTCTCACTCCTAGTTTTTAGTCTTTTTTCCTTCTATTCTTGGTTTAGTTCTCAAGGATTTTTTATCCTCTTGCTTTTCTGCCTCTCTTTTCTATCTTCATAATAAAATTCACTTTTATTTAAAAATAAGGTTTGAAAATGCCTTCTAATATCCTTTACCCCACAGAATTTTAACAGGCTTAAAGACTCAGTGAAAATTACACGTGAATTATACTTATTCTTTAATTTGACATTGATGATGAAATGATATTGATTACAGGAAATTAGGAATCAAATTACGTACTCTTTCTGGAAAAACACTCAACCCATCTTTTGGAAGAGTATGGATAAGCCAGTTTGCCTCATTTAGCAAATGAAAAGGTGATAAGCAATTCAAAGAGTATCTACTTGGACACTATAGTTAAAGCTCTTGAGTCATTAAAGAAATAAAATAATTCAATTCATTTCTATGGTTCGAGAGAATGTCAAAAGACTCAGAACTGCAGTGGAAGTAGTATCAAATGTAAAGTGCTTTTATTATGGACGCTTTATTCTGTCTCCACTTATGATAAGCAAAGCAACTTGTTGAGTTCTTGCAATTGTTTGGCTCATTGAAACCACTAGTCACTAGCTTAACAGTGTCTTCCCAATAGAAACATATAATTCATTAAGGAAGAGCCTTAATCACTAGCTTCACAACACAAATACACATTAGATGCTTTCAATTCCCACTCAAAGTAGTATACACATATGAATAACTCATGTAATGCTGTTAAAATGAGATGCTTAAAGACTGATCAGCCTTGTGTTCCAGGAATAAGCAGCCATACTCTCAAAGCAATCTCATATAACTACCCTTTTTCAGTAACATGCTACTAACCTTATTTTTCCTGGTGAGAAGTTAAAGGAAGACAAAATCATAACTTCATGAACATAAACACGAGTACCCCATTACAAAAGCACCAACTGACACTCCTCAAAATTTTGTAATTAAAATCAAACTTTAGCTTCCACAGAGAGTTTTGACATTCTGTCAGAACATCTAGTCATCTGAACTGGCATAAAGTCATAAACCATCTTTTTGGCCAGAATTAGATTTAATACCCTCCTAATGTAACTCATTCTTGTATTGATGTAAATGAATTCATGTCATTGGACTAGTTAAGATATAGGACCATTCACAAACAAAATTAAAAAAAATGAACTTACAGAACTGAAGCATAGTTAACATGTTTAAGATATTGTTTACAGAAAGAAAAACAGTGTCAACAGTAAACTCCAAACCTATTAACTCATTAGAATGGAAAATGTTAACAAGTTGATGGTAGGCATTTTGAAGTAACATAATCACATGATTAAGGCACAGTTTTGTTTGTCAAATAATTTACCGAATTAGTACCAAAATAATTTCATATATTAGTATTAGATTCAAGGAAATAACGAATCGAACAAATCCGATAGCATAATGCCAAATGTCCTGAAATTCATTCACCTAATGATACAAGCTATTGACAAAAAACAACAATCCTTGATCCTTTAAATCAAAAGAAATTAAATTGTTTTGAATATTATAATAACTTGAAGAATTAATTTTTTAAATAAAACTTCAAATGCAAAACTCTAACTTCTTTATGGTCAAACTCAAGAAATCACTATATGTACTCCAAAATGTGCACTTTCAAGCCATTTTCTTGGCATTGCCTTAATAGCTCTGAGACATTTTGTTATTGGTACTGAGAAAGGAAGGCATCAAAGAGGTTCATACTAAGAAAGCACAAAGTTATATTGGCATTAGCATCTCATATGAAGGGAGGTTCCACATAAACAGTGAACCATATATCCTGCTATGTGTGTTACTCACTAAATCAGTATTAGAAAAAGGTCACCAAATGCCATAAAAAGGGTCAAAAGATGAGACAAAAAACAGTCAATAAGGAAAATTCAGCACATGAACAGGCATGACATGGACAACCAAAAATTTAAGCAAAATGTATTGAAAGAAAAAACATATATGGAGATTAATCAAAGTTAAAAGATTATATGAAGACCAATATTGAGAATAATACCTTTTAAAAGTGCTACAGCAAGGACCTCAAGCAGTAGTGAAGTTAATATGGAGAACACGATAAAGACCTGCATAAAGGGCACACACAGATATTTGAAACCACATACAAGGTACAGAAAAACATCTTTCCCCCTCTACTGTGTGCACGTGCAATCGTAAGGTTTTCGTGCAGATGGAGAACCAATGATGGAGGTAGCTATGGTATTTCAAAAATGAACATAATGCATCAATGCACATGATGATGGATAGGTGGTTATTTTGAACAGGGAAAATGTTGCAAATCAATCTAACTAATCATTTACCTTATATTTTTTTATTAGCCAGAACTTGGTTCCAAAAATATATCTAGCGATGGCACATAAACTCCTGAATATAAACTTACAAAATACAAATTACTTACCGAATATTTATTGGAACCTATCTGTCGCTCAAAGACCCTGAAGTAATACAGAAGATACAGTCCAAACATCAACTCTGGTGTTGATGAGAACGAAAATATGGACATGATCAACTTCCAAAGGCGAATCTTTCCAAAAATATCCTGCCACAAAGAAAATAATGGGTTAGAGTGTTAGACTACATAGCTAAAGCACAATAAGTTCACATCTGCACCATAAATAACACAGTTCCAGTGTTTCTAGAGTTTAAATACTCTAGAAGGGCATATAATGAACAAGTAATATTTACTCTCTTCAGATTTGTTCATTAATGGCATTATCCCTAACTACAATTCCAAGAGAAATAACGAAATGAATCTGAAGCTCAATTTTAAAACGATGTAGATTTTACCATATGGATCACTCCTAAGTCCTAAATACCCTTATCATAAGAAATTGACATATCATGCCAGGCAATTTTAAATAAATCCAAATCATTACCTAAAAAAAGGGATTGAAACTAATTTAGGATCAAAATCAAAATCTCAAAAACAAATGACCAACCCAATTCACTCCTTAAGTCCTAAACACACATGAAAACCCAGTTACATATTCTTAAAACAAACACATTGTGCCTGATCACCATTTCTTACATAAAAATAAAAAAAAGAACCAAAAATTAAAAAGAAAAGGAAAAAGGGGCGGCACCTGATATGACAACCCCAGAGTGCTGAAACGGCCTTGGATCCCAAAGAAGATTGTGAAAAGCGCCCAAGCGATGATGAAGGCCCTTGTGATGGGAGCATTTGCTGCGACACACATAACGAAGCATTGGAACATCATAAATTGGAAAAAAAAAGGAGAAAACTTTGACACGAAAAAGACAAAGGGGGTGTGAAAAATGAACACCCCAGATGATTATTTGGCTCGGGAAAGAGAATTGACGCACTGAAACCAGATGGACCTCCGTTCATCTTCGCAGTGAAGCAGAAAGCAACGAACTTTTCTTCAGAGTTTTTTCTGGGTTTTCCTTTCTTTTTTGCCTTCTCTTCGCTGTTTGTGTTTGCTTCTTGTTTGAGTTTTTCCACAGTTTGGTATATATTGAATCAAATTAATTTAATCATTTAATTAATTAAATTTGAATAATAACTAATGGGAAAGAAAATAAAAGTGCATGAATGACTTCTTTGGAATCTTCTCTTCTGTCTAACAGCCTCTTTGGTAGGCGGCTTACTTTTTTTTTTTTAAGTGGTATATCAAGTAAACCCAACTCATTTTATATTTTGAAAATTTTAAATCTTTAAAATGAATTTTATTTATTTTTTAAATATCCATTCTTATAATACTAGTTAAATTAACGACAATAATTAACATAAATAATAATGATTTATCTTTCTTTATCATATAATTTAGGATTTAAATTTTATCCTTATGATAGAATAAATCACAAGAATAATATTTAATATTATAATAAGTAAAAAAGATAATCCTAGTTAAATTAAATTTATATAAAAGATAACATTATTGAAGGTAATATTGTCTTTCTAAAATATTATTGTTAAATCTAAATCTGTTGATATTTTTTAACAGGTTTTAATAAAGATAAAGTATAATTAATAATTTAGCTTAGTCATTATACAGGACAAATGCTTATTTTAAATTTTTATATAATTAAAATTTATAATAAATAAATATCTTTAAATATATACATTATATTTTGTTAATAATAAATAATTTAAATTATTTTATAAGATTATTTTTAACTATTAATAAGTTTTAAATATTTAAATTTAATTTAAAAATAAAGATACAAGAAAATAATAAATAAAAGTAATACATATATAATATTATTTTATAATATATAAAAATAAAAATTAATATTAAAAGGGAATTATGTAAATGACCAACTTTGTTTATCCATAGAATCAACATTAGGGTTTAGTTATTGAAGTGTAAAAGATACAATAATTACTTTTTTTGTGATTAAATTTTGTTGGATCATTTTATCACTAAATTATAATATTAAAGGATTAATTTAACATTAAAATATAAATTTTTTACTGTAAATTTAACATTAAATTATAAAGTTGATAGGAACTAATTTTACATTAATTATTTTGGCATAGTGATGATAAATCTTTTTGAGGAAACTACTTGCTGCTATAAATGTTCGGTAAAATGAAAAAATGATTTTACAACCTTGTAGAAACAATCAGTTTCATTTTTCTAAGATTTCTAACCCAGGAGACTATAAAAATGTATAATAGTTCTTGGTAATCTGCTCTGGCAAAAGGTTAAGAAGAGATTGAAATTGAACTGGACTTAAGATCTGCACCGAAGCAATTGGATTGGATCATTATGGTTTAGTAAAGAGCTGAAGGCCAAGCAATGGATGACTGAATATGTGGCAGTTCACAAGGTTGCCATATACTTTGTTACCATGCCTGCAGCTATCTAGTGCTTAGTGAAATTTAATATGCTTCATAGCTAAGGCCACTTGCAAGGGTTCCTGTGTTTTTCTTAGCCAGACCACTGGGTGTTGGGAAAAGATCATTGGCATTTTCAATTGCTGCTGTTTTGGGCAGAAAACTAAATATCTCTTAGTGAGAAAAACATCTTCTGAAGTTCTGATATTGTCTTTGTTTTCTTTTGACTTGCCATGACAATGACCTTGATAGGTGACTAACTATTGCTTGTAGAGATTGCCATTTTGGTGATGATTGTGCCTCTGGACTGTGGTGTGAAGTATGCGGCATTGAGATGTCTTTATGTGAGTTGGAAGCATGTTATGTGTTGTGTTGCTTGATTGATGATTTCTTGAAATGGATTGTGAGCTGTGGTTGAACCTTGATGTTGGTATACAAATGCATTGTGGCCTCATGAGCTGATGTTAACTATGGCCTCAAGTAGTTGATATGTTTTAACCAGTGTTAAATATCAGTTATTGCAGTGTGATAACGTTATAGTGTAGCAAGTTTCATCGAAATGGCATTGCATAAACGAAAATGACAGAGACGGTTGCGATTTAGGCCTGCGTGACTGTGCAATGTTTCTCTTGCATATTCAGATTTGTTGGCATGCCGGGTTCATAAATGTTGGTGCTTCTTGGATTCAAGACAAGCAATCAGTCTTATCCACGAGGGAGTGCAAATGCATCATTTCTATGCTAATGACATCCAAGTTATTCGTAAGTTTTTGGAAAAGGATTGGACGATTCTGTTGTTGCATACTCTTAAGAGAATGTAACTTTTATTATGCTGATGTTTTAGAAAAAATGGGGCTAGGTCAGAATGCTTAGTCATGTTGCAACAACCACAGATGACTTTGCATATGGTCCATGTTTTTTATTTTCTTCTTTTCCCCTTGTAACAAAAAACTATCTCTATTAATAAAAGAATATTTAAGCTAATTAGCCAAAAAAAATCACAATTATCCACATTCCACAAATATGGATATTTTTGCCATCTCTATTTATCTCGCTTAATTAATTTTGTTCTTCGAGTAAGAGCCAAACCGCTACACAATTTTGCCAGCTTAAAACTAATCACAATCAAGGAGCTAATGAACCTTTCTCTCTGCTTCAGCTAAACAGGAGTATGCACTATGCACCAATGTTCTTCTATAAAATTATACATAGAGATGTATAAGAAAGCTGCAACATATCCACTATTTGTTATGTTGTGCTACACATGTTACAGCCTCTGAAAATTCTTCCATAAACTCTTTCCAAGTTTATACCTATTGTTAGGAATGACATAGTTCTGTGACAAAGTAATCTTTCACATTTTAGGAAGGGTGACTGCTTAACTTACAAAAATTCTAAGCTATTAAGTCAATCATGTATCACAATTTTAGTTGGCCAGAGGTTCTTCCACCTTGCAATTTCTTCCTTGCTATGCAGCTTCCTGATGCCTCCATAAAAACCATCTATTTCATTGCCTTTTTCTATATGATGCTTTCTGTTTATCACGGTTTGTCTCCATCTGGACCCAGCAGTGTACTGTGTGAACTCCAAAATCACCATATCTGTTGCCAGCAACACTTTCCTTTTGTCAGTTATTCAGCTAAAACTTGGTTTTGCAAGTAGCACAACCAGATGGGGTAACACATTCTTTGAGTTTATAAGACCAAAAGTTCTTAACATAAGGATATAATAACTTATAATTTTGCCTTATTTGCAACTTTGTTCTTGTTTTCCATATGATGAAAGCCCAAATTCTACTATACCTTTGATTTGAACTTCAGAAAAATATAAGAAAAGTTGTTTAATTCTGTTTACTACAAGTTACAATTCAATGAAAACTCAATTAACAAAAAGGTGGAGAGGGGGAGCAAAATTAAAATGTAAAAGTGACTTCTCTTACCATTATAGTGACAATGGCAATGGTTCCCATGTCCATGACATTGTTCCAAATGACCGATCACACCATACCACCAACCTACAATAAAACACCTAAAAAATTATTCAATCAAAATAATCCAATGCATATATATCATGACCAAATTTAATATTAATATTAGTTCTTGACAAAAGTATGATTGAACCATTTAGTGGAGATAATTAATAAATTAGTCCGACAAGTGCACAAGGATGAGACATACCATAAGGGAACTCTTTGTTTCTTCTCCACTGAATCTCAATGTGATCTCCAGGTCTCAAGTCATCCAAACAGTCAGAGATGTGAAGAGCATGTGGAGAAGTAGCAATAGGTGGCACTCTTAGCCGGTCCCATTGTATGTTTTCCTCAGTTGTCCATCTCCCATGAGGTGAGTACCTGCCACAAAAGCATGGACTTATTAAAAATTTAGGAAAAGAAGCCATCCAATAAGCTGTTAAGATTTTGGTATGTCACCAAATTCTAACCACAGGAATAGTAGGGCATGTACACACAGACAAGTAGTTTGCCATCTAATCTCAACTTTGAAGGAGTCAACTTTTCCACATACCTTGCCAGAAAAGTGTCAGATCGAGAATCATAGCATAGTTGGGCATCATAACATGAGAGCATGAACCCAGCATGACCATTCTGAAAAGGGAAAGTGTGAAACAATTACACAAAATCCCCAAAAAGGAAGAATTATTGTGCATAATATTGGGCTTTTCTTTTATAGACAAATGTTAGCTTGTTAGAGTGCTAGTTTTTGTTAGTAGAGTGAATCCAACCCGCGACCTTTTCTCTCTTTCCTTCTCCCTTAACCATCAAACTCACCTTATATCTCCGCATATATTGGTATTTAGTCATTGAGATTAAGAGAAGCATAAAAAGTCATGAATCAGATTATGTGGCCCCAATTACCTCACGGTTATAGACTTGAGCAGGGAACCAAAATTTGCCACTTTCAAGAGAAAGATATAGAGCTGCTATTGAATCTTCTGGTAATGAGCTACTTGACTCTGTGCCATTTTCTGATTTTGCTTTGATCGACATAAAGGGGAGAAAACCACCACGAAGGAAAGCAAATATTCCTTTCTGATTGTGCTGGTTGGAGGAGATTTTTTCTCTGTTCTTGGAAGCTACATGCCATATCCATTGCCTATAAGCAGCATCACCAAACACCTTACCCCATTTCCTCTCCATGTGTTTCTTCCATAAATGATCACTCCTACATCTATCCCTCAGAGATGTGCACACTGTTGCCACCCTGCATAATTCAGCTGGTGAAAGGTGCTCAAGGATGCATTCCAATGGCAAATCAGGCAAATCCAAGAGAGAAACCTTCCCCTCCTCTTCCTCATTCTCCACCTTAGACACTAAACTATTCTTTTTCAATGACATGCCCTGAGAAAACTGAAAAAAACTAAAAGGGGTGGTGCTTGTTGTGCTTCCTTTCCTGAGCTTAGAAACTAACCAACTTGAAAGACTCCCCCAAAACCCAATTGACCCTAGTTTGATCCCTCTCTCCCCTGATGAGAAAGGCTTACTGGTGAAAGACTTGGAAAGGATGAGAAAAGAGACAAAAGATATAAGGAAGTAAAGCATTGTAATTGAAGGCTTCGTATATCAAAAGGATCTAAATACTAATAGAGATTGGCAGAAACAACAGAAGGATCAGCAAAGCTGAAACTCACACCAATGATTTCCCTATTAAAAGAGAGAGAAAAAGATCCACCAATGGAAGAGAAGAGTGGTGACTTGGCCTTAATGCAGTGCTTTCTTTCAGTGAAGGACTTATCACTTATGTATGTAAAGTTGTAAACTACTACTACACAACCGACAAGCCTTCACAGCTGATTAGTTAAAGCACTTATCCACATTGAACACAAAAATAATGATGAATGATGCTCCTTAAAAATGTGTTAGTAGCATCTAGACACAGTGAATTCCCACAAAGGAGAGAAGCAAGATGTACGGGCAGTGGGAGGCAGCTGTTAAGTGATTGATCATTTGATGGAGAGAGGCTATGAGAGGAGGAGGAGGAGGAGGAGGAGGAGGGGTAGCAAAACAAAGCAAAGCATTATTATAGTATTGGTTAGATTACAATGATGATGATGGCATCAAAAAGAGGCATGGTGGATCCAAATATAAAAACCAATAGAGGCCTGTTTAATCACATGATGCTGGGAATAGCAAGCTGAAAATCTAGGAAATGTATGAGCCACGTGGGATGTGTTAGGCTGTTGCACAATTGTATAAATTAAATGCACACACCGATCAAATCCAAGATGAAAAAAGAAAAAAGACAAAGCAAAAACAAATAGTTTAATTAGCACATTTATTTAGAGAGAATGAAATACTAGCAACCATCATGCGCGTGGATTAACTTACGTGAGTTGTTTCAATTTAAGCAGAGATTTTAGGTTCAGGTCTTAGATATACAACTAGATTAAATACTTCAAGAATAAGATTGCCTCTGGAAAAAAAAATACTAGCAAGTGGGGTCCTCTTGAATTCATCCAAAGTTTAATCACACAAAGTCCCCCCTTATGGCGTGGTTAAGTTAAAGAAGGAGAAGGAAAGGGACATTTATCTGAAAATTGAATTGAATGATGGGTTTTGAGGGGTTTAATGAATTAGTACAACAACACAGCTGGGGGTGGTGGTGGTGGTGCCATTAAAGTCTCTACCTGTTCCTCTGCCTAACTCCCACCAAACTCTAGTACTCACTGTCCACCCAAAAAAGACTCAGACAAGGGATTTCGTGGGATTTGTCAAGAACCAAAATTGTGTCCTTGGGTTGATTAAGACCTCATAAAAATCGACCATATTTATTGCTGTGCTCTCAGAAAGGACACGGGGCCTTGTTCTATGTGATATTTCCTATGTCCTTCAACTTTGTTTCTCACTGCATTAATATTCAATCATCCCTGCCTGCCTGCCTGCCTGCCTGCCTGCCTAAAATGAAAATGCTCTGATAAGTAACCTTCTTGACACAAATATTGTATGCAAGTGAAAATACTTCTTCCCTACTCGAATATAAGAAGAAAAACTTTTGTCGTACATAAATTTATAGATATACCAAAAGTTGTGTTAGTATAAGTGGTTCCATACTTGAGTTATCTAATCAAGATAATTTTCTGTGACAAAAAAAAAACACAAATATTGATATCTATGATACTCTCAAACACTAAATATCAATAAGAAAATATTCAAAAAAGAATATATGAGAGTATCATAAATATAACCAAATCGTATATGATGTTAACTAATTTAAATAAATTTTTCATATATTCATAATTCATAGCAGTATTATAAATATTTATTCTTATATCACATAGATTAAATACATAATTTGGAGAATGAGTTCTTACTCTTACTTAAATATTTTCAATATTCTCTCTTTTTAATGTACATTTCAAAATTACTCTCACAACCAGTAAAATATATTATCTCTTGCACATCTTAAACTGCTTTTCCTTTCCTTTTGTTTACTTGATCTTCTTAACACATTTCTCTTTCAATAAAATTATATCTTTATTTTTAAATTAAATTTCAATATTTTTTATAAAAAATTATCAATAGTTGAAAGTAACATTATATTATAATTTAAATTTTTCATTATATATATTCAATATATAATTTATATAACCAAAGATAATTATTATAAATTTTAATTAAATATTCAAAATATTTATTTATTATAAATATTAGTTATGTAAAAATAAACATTTACCTAGTGTAATGTATAAGATAAAATGCTAGTGTTGAGTAAATTGAGAAAACTTATATACAAAATTATAAATATTTTTAGAAAAGTATAAATAAACTCTTTTTCATATTTTTATATAATGAATAATTTATTTATAATAAATTCTTTGTATTTTTCTTTATTAGTATGCTGGTGCATTGGCTATAAAAAAAATAATTGATACACTTTTAAAATGTTTTTATAATTATTTTTTATTAAACGAAACTCATGCGACTCAGATGAAATTTTCGTAATAATTCATAAATAAATTTTACTTATAAGTATTTTGTAAAAGAGTATTATTAATACTTGCTAAATGATCTATCATAAATATTTTTTAAATATTTAACTTAATATTTTTTATAGGAAATTTATGTATCTTTTTTGGAAAGAAACTTGTGTTTCCTTATCACTGCAACAATGACAACCATTTAAATTACCTCCTCAAAATCGCTTTCCTTGTTAATTAAGTATACAACGACGTTACTTAATTAGATGTCTATATAGACGTCTGGTTTATACATATTCTTTTATCGCTTAAGATGCAGAAGGGACATAATTTTTGTGTGTGCGTTTAGAATTTCTAATATTAGTGACTTGCTTTTAATGAAGTTACTTTATATCAATATCATCATTAAAAAAAAAGAAAAAAAAAATCATCTCGCAGTAAGCAGTTAATTCTGAGCGTACCATCTTAGACATATGCAAATGGTTGAATTAGAACGTGGATATATAGGTATGACAAAGTCGATAAAAATATGGTATGAGAAATTGTATTCGTAATTTCGTATAATTAATTTGTATACTTTGATAAAATAAAGAAGGAGATGAGAGAACAAGGAAAAATGATAAGACTATAAGTATAAGTATTCTACGAGAACATGTTCTCAATATTAAAAAGATATTTTTTTACTCAAATATTAAAAAGATTATTTCACGTGAAACTCATTAAACATAAAAACATGGGAGACTTTTTTTAAGCTTTTGAAAACTTGTACTATTAGAGTGAAAATGTGCTAAAATTCTTAAAATTGATTTGAAATAAGCACAATAAAATCTATTAAGAAGGAGTGAAACAACTCTAACGGTATGTATTATTGGAGATACTCAAAATACGCGAGTCACTTAAGTTTTTTTTTTTTTTTAAGATCGTAAGTATATTTTATAGAAACAATTTTGCTTGTTTTAAAAAAAGTACTATAAACAATAAAATTCTTTCTTCAAATATTATTTTTTTATCTCCTCCAAATATTTAACTTAACTATATATTTTGCATGGTTCATATTTTAGATTATTATTAGTTAAATTATAACAACCCTACATCCATACTCGTTACTAGTTACTTTAGACTTCTACAAATTTTCCATATTATAAATAAATTTGATTTATCATTAATTTATATTGTTAGTTTCTAAATTTTATTGTAATGGTTTTATTAATTTTTAATCTTTTCTGACACTTTAAAAAATATTATGATCATAGTAAAAAGTAATAATTTTGTATTTTGTATTTTTTTTTAAATTGTATCTAAGTTATTCTTGTATTTATTTTAATGATTATATTCTTTTAAATTATATTGATTTATTTTTCAACTATTTTTTAAAGCCATATCTACATATTACTTAGGCCACGTTTGATTTAATTTTTTATTTGAAAATTAGTTTAAAGTTATGAAAACCTCTAAAAATGAAAGTAGAAGCTATTTTGCCATTTTTATTTCTTGTAACTTAAAAGAAAACATGAGAGAGAGAAGAGTGAAAATAGAAAAAGAGAGAGTATGGTTTAGGAAGAGAAAGAATAGAGAAGCTATTTTTCTTTTCTTTTTAAGTCTATTCACCTGGTTATTATTTTTTAGACACTTCTCTCTCTCTTGTTTTATAAAAATTAAGCTAATTAATATTTTTAAACCTTTTCTATTAAAAACATGTACTCGGCTCTATTTTCTCCTTTTAAGGAGAAGGTGAAAAAAATTCTAAACTAAACATTTCCTTGTTTTAAACAAAAGTTATAGTCGTACTGGAAGTGAATATAGATTAGACTTGAACTTGATGTTAGTTAAAAATATATTATCTAAGTTTTGACGTGCTTATTTGTCATAGGCCTCTTTTAAAGACATGACTTAAGGTACAAGCTTATTTAAGATTACATTTTGTGATAATTTAACATCAATTGAAATAAAAGTAGGTGTAAACTAGACTTTACCTAATCAAGTTTAACTTAATTGTTTTTATATTATATAAACATTTTTAAAGTCTAATATGACATTTGATTATGATAACTTATTTAAAACATATTTATGAATAAATTTATAAACTTCTTTGTGTAAGTTAATATGCTTAACATTTAATAAATAAATAAATGTATGATTTTATATTATAACTAATTTAATAATTAATGTGTGATACATAACAAAATTTTAATATAACAATAATACTAAAAAACAAATATTATTAAAATAAATTGGCTTTTTAAGCCTAATTATTTTTTTAATAGTCCAAAGTGTGACATTTTAAAATATATAAACTATATAAATCCTTAGTCAGTTTCTAAGAAAAACGTTAATCTTGCAGGAAAAAAAAAACTTAAGTCTATTACTAGACCTAGAACCTTATCAAGTGATTCAACTTATTTTCACCCTTAGTGAAGAAAAAAAACACATAGGAGCACTAGTAAATTAAAAATAACATAAATATAAACCAATAAATATTGACAAAACGTCAATATTGACATTGTAAGTGGTCCTCTTAGAACTATTTTGATATATAAGGTCGTAGTCTCGTTGATAGCCTTAAATATATCATATCATCATGTGATTTAATAATTTATATAAAGATAAGATATAAAATCAAAATTATAATCATAATAATAATAATTTTTTTTATTGTTTTAATTTACTTAATTTTATGCACAAAACTTGTTTATAGATTTGTTTTTGATTCGACAATATTTGTTTAATTTTCTTAAATGAGATATTTACATTTGAATGAATCTTGTTTGAAAAGAATTTCACTAAGAAATACTAATTGTATTAAATTATAAATATTTCCCCCTCCATCATTGCCATAAAAGATGCCCACGAAAATATATAAAAAAAGACAAAACTTGTTTTACATATTTCTTCATTTGACACGGGCATGACTTGGTTTACATATTTATTCCACCGGTTCAATGAGAACTATTGCTGCATAAAGTTCCATTTTTTTTTTGTAAACAAGTAAAATTGATGATATAATAATATTAAATATTTTATTTTTAAATGAATATATTTTCATAATACTTGTTAAATCATCTTAATATTATTGAGTTTCTTAAAAATAAATATTGAATAATTATTTATATTTTAATATGATAAATACTTTTTAAATATTTAACTTTTATTTTCTCAATCACTGCAATAAAGACAACCATTAAACTCCCCCCTCGAAATCACTTTCCTTACATTAATTAAGTATACAACGACGTTACTTAAACGTCTAATATGTATTTGTATATATATTTTTTATCACTTGAGATGTGCGTAGAAATGACATGACCTCGCAGTTAGTAGGTGATAATGCTATATCATAAAACATATTAATTCTGAGCATCCTATTTTGAACATTTGAATAAGAAAAATTGGACAGGCATAACAATGTCGATAAAAATATGGTATAAGAATTTGTATTTGTATAATTAATTTATGAATCTTCTTATAAAATAAAGAAGGAGACTAAGAAAACAAGTAAAAATTTGGATAGATAAGGTACTATGTTCAAACAAAAAAAAAACTAATTTAATTAAAAATAATATTAACCTGAATTAATGCACATGATGCTAAAGACTTATTTTTATGTAATTATAATTATATTTATAATAAATAAATATTTTTAAATTTATAAATTATATTATAATAAAAATCATTATAAATATTTTTTTAATTATATAAATTATATTTATATTTATAATAAAAAATTTACTTGTATTTTGACATGTGCAATGTACAAGTCAGATGTTTATTTTATACAATTAAAACTTATAATAAATAATATTATTAATTTATAAATTATATTATAATTTAAAATTCAAAATAAATAAATGTTTTAACATATAAATTTTTAGATTTATAATAATCAAATTATTTTTTGATACAAAGCTATTTTAATTTTAACTATTGACATTTAAAAAAAGATAATTTAGAAGAATTCTTAAAAATGCTCTCATTGAATAATGATTCATAAAAATGCCCTCATTCAATATAGTTATTTTAATATATTCAAAGAGTATTATGATATGAGCTGGTATTTTAAAAAGGATACGCGGTTAAGAAATTCAAACAAGCAGACAAAAAATAAAAATAAAAATAGTTTGAGATGATTGACAAAGATGTATTTTGGCTAATTGCAGATAAAATGTGTAAAATGTATCTCTTAAGAGATTTTAATAGTTCAGCAATTTAAGTAATTAATAAACTGTAGTTGATGGCAACGTACGTATTAAAATAGACAAGCAAGACATGCATTAATTTGATGCGAGAAAAGTAGGTTTAAGAAGAGACCCAACGAATGTTCATTTATCCGTTCGTTCAATTTAATAATTTATTTTCTTGGTTAGTCGATCTGGGTGACCAATTTTCTACTTAAAAGATAACCTCCTCACATCTCTGATCATCTATTAGGCCAACTACCTTTGTGTGATCAACTATTCATATTGTTAAATCTAAAATTGTATGGCCAAAATTATATTGGAACTTTCAAGGCAAGGATACAAAGAAAAATAGTTATAATGTGGAATTAAATATATTTTTATCCTTATAGTATAAAATTGTTTTTCTATAGTTCTATTATTATTTTAGTCTATTTCGTTCCTCATTAAATTTGTTTTTCTTCATTTTAATCCTTAATGTTACCACTGTTTTAGTCTCTACAAATTGTAAAGAAAATTTATACTAGTTCCTTTAATATTAGATGATTAATTTTAATTTTAATTTATGTTATTTAAGAAACATCAAACTTGTTTAATTTTTCATTTTCTATCAGGTATGTCATCACTTAGCAAGGATAAAGAGTAGAAATAATTAATAGGACCAAAATTGACAAAAAATAAAATATAAGAAAAACAAAACAAAAATAATATAAGCAATAAAAAATGAATAAGCCTTATAGTAATAAGATAATGAGAATTCTACCAATTATATTCTTTAAGGCATCTTTCCACAGAAGGTTGTTAACAACTTCTAATATTATGCCGTATCTACTTTGTTCAATAAAATAGAATTGTTACATGAATCGCATATAGGGATTTTGTAAAATAATATAGGGCTTGGTGGGGGACCCAAGAGTTTGGGGATCCTGGTCTAGCAAGAAAACCATGTTAAAGAATTGAAGAAACCGAAATTTGATTTTGATGCCCCATATCTTTGAGTTATTCATATTATATATGAAGAGTAAAAGACAAGTAGGCCATCATACACACTAGCAAGTAACCCACCAACACCTTTCAGAATTTGTATGATGTCATCTATTGAGATTCGAGATGGAATCCACATGAAACATAATATTGAAAAGAAAACACCCAAGTGGAACTTTTCTTTCTTCTAATCGAAATGCCAAAGTTTGATTTCATGAATCAATTTAGAAATATGAGTAACACATTCTGTTAAAACTATTTTCTGACATACTTTCTTAAACATAATTTTTTATTGATTAAAATTTATTAAAAATAATAAAATTTTGTATCTCTCACGTTATATTTAATAATTTTCTCTCTCTTAATTTTATAATTTTTAATAAGTTTTAATCAATCAAAATATATGTAAAGAAAGTATTCTAAAAATATATGCTCCTATTCCTCTATCAGAGTTTGCTTTAACAGGATATTCAATCAATGAAACCATGAGACATTGACATAGTGATATAATTTGTCAATATTTCTTCTTCTTCCTTAATGACAAATTGACAAGTATCCCTATCTTACAGTTATCATATAAGATCAATAATTTAATTTTAATATTTGGTTTGTGTTTATGTTATTAACTAATAATCAAATCATATCTCAAGTTTCTATTATTTAAATCAATTATAAAACTAAGCTTTAGTCTAAGATTTAGTAATCTTTGATAATGCTTGTATACATATGACATTATTACCAAAACTAATTAAATTGAGAATCAACACAGAAATAAGTGGTATAGATAACACATTAAATAAAAAAGGTGAACATGAAAGTGGTATATATAACATAATTAAGAACATTATTAATTAAAAACAAAAAATAATTATCAAAACGGAGGAGGGATCAAAATGAATAAATTCTTTGTGTTGAGCCTACCTGATTCCACACATCCTGAAGGGTTGATTGGTAGGGAACCAAAAGAAAGAACAAAATATACTGCTAACATACAATGTATGATTAGCAGTTTGTGGTGCTGAAAATTTGTAAAGAATAAAAACAAACCCAAAAAAAAAAAATTACAATAAAAGGCTGCTACATACTAGGTTAAATGTTGCATACGCATGCTTCAAAATGTTTTTTCAGGTAATCAGCCGAAAAGAAAAAAATTGAGTGCGATATCTCATCTAGCTCAGAAAAGAAAAACATATCATGTTGGTCCTACTAACATATTCTATATATCAAATTCTGTATATGCAGTTCTTTGTTTTTGTATATTCAAAGTCAGGCAAACAAAAAGAACTTCTAGCTAGGTAAGAGAATTTAATTGCCAAGGTAAGCAACATGGGTCGTCACACTTCACTCACAGAATTAAAGTATCCACTACTACTTTATTATAAGGATTTTGATGACACAATTAGTATAAAGTGCGGAGACAACGCACGTAACTAACCGTGATAAGTATATATTTTAATTTTGATGATTAAAGCTTCCACTGATATTGGGCATATATGTATGCTCATAACCACAAAGGAGCATGCATGAGTAATGGATTCATACTGCTTCATAGAAAATAAATATTTCATTTTTTTGTAAATCCTCCATGCTTTTGGATGGAGCACTAGCTTGCTTAGGTAACCAAGCACTTCGAATATATTCCCAAAATTTAAGGCAAACTTCTACTTTAGTAAAAAGAGACCCAAGTAGCATTGTTGGATTTGGGACGCATTAATGTTATTGAGGTGTCAACGTACGTACGCATTAAGGAAGGGATACAAAGCAATTGTAAAAGGAAACCAACATAAATAACTACTGGTCCAGAATCCAGTTTTGGTATAAGAGGCGGTCTCATGGACAAATTGCAACTTGCAAGGTATTTCTTTTCTCTTCTTTAATTTGAGATGGGGAAAAAGATGCAGAAGAGTGGTGTTGTGGGGGAAGAGGGACTACTTTTGTAATCATCACTAAACTAAATTATCACAAATAAAGATTTGCTTTATTTTTTTCTTTTTCTATCTTTTACTTGAATTTACTGTAATTTGAAGTGTATTACTCTCTTAGTAAAATTACGAGATTACAATAAATAACATCTAACATAATTGGTATAGATGAAAGAATTTTTTAAGCATATCAACGTAAGTTTATTTATTTCACGATGTATATAAAAAATACTTGGTTTAAAGAGAAAAAAATCTACTTCAAATGTGAGTTATATGATTGTCATTATTAGAATTAGGGATGTCAAATCAATCTAACTCAATTTGTCTTTTAAGTAAAATTATTTTTTTTCTTCTTTTGTAGATTTATATGTATATTCGATTTTCTTAATTATTAATTTCTTTTAAAATATTTTTATTTGTATTTCAAAATTAAATTTCAATATTTTTATTTTTTATCAAATATTTAAAAATAATCTTATAGCACAGTATAATTATTTATCATAAATCTAAAATAATATTTATATGTTCAAAATTATTTATTCATTATAAATTTAAAGTACAACATATTTATATATTAAAATATCTATTGATTATAAAATTTTATTATATAATAAATATTTATTTTGTGTACTATTACACATGCTAAAATAATAGTTTGATAGGAGTAATAAAAATGATTATAATTTTCTTATAAAAAATGATTTGTTATATTAATAATTAACTAAGATTAGTTTGGTCGGGAAAAAAGAGATCAAACCAATTAAATTAAATAGGCTCCAATTAGGTTATTTTTTGAAAAAAAAGTATTTTTATTTACACCAAACCAGTCTTAACTCAAGTTGTTTAATTTGAGTTGGATTATCACATCACATAAAATATAACTTTGTAAACATTGACCTCTTAGTGATAAAACAGTGATTTAAAATTAACAACGAAAAAATTGGGCCAAAGTGAATTTAAAATTTAATGATTCAATTATTGACTTGATCGAACTAGTAATTACTATCTGTTACTACTTTTACTCGACACAAGCCAATTTTTAATTCTGGGTTGGTTAGATTGTGAGTTTACTTGAATTAGTGCCTTAATCTTTAACTTTAAGACGTAGAATTGATCATTTGATTTAAAATATTGACTAAGATTCAAAAAACTCAAATTAATTATTTATAATGTTCTAAAATTATCAAAAAAATGTAATTAATATTTTTTTAAAAATGCAAAAACTTTAGAATTTAAAATTAATAAGATAAATTCGAATTTTAAGTTTCAATTTCGGACGTTCCAATGCGATCCTTTCATATTGTCACCTGCATTCTGCTATCCTTTGTCAATCTTTTATGCCTATGGAATAAATGCCATAAACACAAGAAAACAAGACTAATAAATGGCCGTCAATTAATAATTACGGAGTGAGGAACACGAGATTAAGACAACTATGTTGTTACGTGGACTTTTTCTTCAACAGAAGAGAGGGACAAAACAAACAAGAGATTACGACCCTTCTTTGCGTTTGAGTCCGAAATGGATGCCCATTAGCACAAGGAAACAAGGCCATAGGATACCCAATTGCTTTGTGAATGGTGAGGAACACGAGACCAAGATTTGAAGGTTGCGTGGACATTTTCAACCACACAAGATAGGGCACAAGGAAAACTCCTAAAAACATCTTTAGTGGTAGATTCCAAATTAGGATCTTAGATCACTTTTTAGTAGATCCTATAGTGCCAAGTAGGATTTAAGATAAGAGTTCTATTACAAGAACTCATTCTCCACGTTGGATATCTCTCTACCTTCTTTAATGGGAGATTTAGTGAAGACCAGATCTTGAACTCAAGATTCTTGCTCAAGATCTTGCACTAAAGTTGCTCTGATGGTACTTGTTTCTAGCTCCAACTATATCAAAGGAGTTGCTTGGATTGACTCAACGCTTTTATATCTAAAGATTGAAGAAGTATGGCAAAAGAACTTGCATTGGGCCATTGTTCCTTATTAGGAGTATTTTTCTTAGTGAGCCTAAGAAAATATCTTCTATTCAAGTTCTAATTATTGAAAGATAAGGTTTTGATACAAGTATTAAAAAATATAATTAAGAGAAAAAGTTATATATCAATAATGTAAAAAAATTATAAAATTATTCAATCACAACTCATTATATATGATAAGTTTGTTGAATTTTAAATAATTATCTTAAAGTAACTTAAATTGTGATTTATGATTGAATGACAATGTAAAATAGGTGCATAAACATTAAATTCTATAATTAATTTATTGAATTTTTTTAAAAAATATCATACAACTTTCCAATATACTCTTTATTTATATAGTTAATTATTTGTTTACTCTTCCTATATATTACTTCCACTAAATATTGATTAATGATAGTCTTTAAAAAAAAATTAATGTGTCATCGATTTTGTAAAATGACATATTTTGAAATAATTTTTTCTCTAAAATGTCGTATAATCTGTAATGGAACTGATAATTGCTACGCATACGTAAAACTTACATGTAAATCACATAATAATTATCTTCTTTTTCCTCTTTTAACGCTTCTTTTTGTGATTAAAACATATGAATTAACTTCTTTTGACTTTTTATCCAACATATGCTAAAATTAGTTGATTTATAATGTGTTGGTTGTATTTTTTTGTAGAAATTACACAATAGGAACGGAAGATGGATTGAGGGTTTGGAGTATCGTACTCATCGCGACAGGTTTGCTTAGTGCACCAAGTCCACTCAGCACGACCAACTCGTTTAGTGCGGGCCCACTTATCCAACTGGACTCTGCAGGTGTACTTAGCGCGCATATGCTCGCTTAGTGCGCTACCAACGTAAAAAAACATGAGTAAGGTTGCATTTTAAAGGAAGAAAGGAGGGGAAAACAGAGAGATAGAGAATAGAAGCAAGGGAGTAGAGCTAGGTCATGAAGGAGAGCTCTTCCACTCCATTGAAGCTTCACCACACCAGTGTTCTTCCATTTGCTTCCATTCCATTGTCTCTTGTTTTCGTTTGTTTTGTAAGCCTCTCATTGTTATGAGAGGCCAAACCACCCATTGTTGGGAGCTCAATAACCAAACACTCTTGATATAATGATTATCATTATCTATTTAATGTTATTTTCGTATTATTGTCTCTTTTGTGAGTTTATTGTCATGTTTGTGATTCGATCATCATGCTCATGTTTTGTTATAGGTTTTATGCATTGAAAAATATTTATTTCCTAAGAATTGAAAAGAACATCTAGGTAATCTATATCTAGGGATAAAATGATTTTATTTAGCCTAAAGTATTCGCTTTTACTGTTAATGCAAATTGTTTAATGTAGCTCTTAAGGGATTAAGAGTAAAATTAGGTGATTTAAACTCTTTCACATGAGAAATCATGATTAGATTAGATTAGAAGATAAATGTAATATGAGAATAATGTTAAATAGCGAAAAATCTCTAATATTGCATCAAGGATAATTTCAGTTAGTTGAACCTCCAACATGTTCTTTATTTGCATCAACTATCACCTCACTTCTCTGAGTGTTTGTGTTTCCTCCCTTATACTTGTTCTAATTCGTAATTTAATTTATGTTGAATTCATTTACATGCCTTATCACGCTGCAAACATCAAAATCAATTCATTAATTGCTTAAAATTGGATGTATATGAACTCTGAGTATAATCAAAGTTCTTGTGAATTCGACACTCGGATTTATCATTTTATTACTACTTGGACAATTTGGTACATTTGTCAAAGAGTTAACAAAAACATAGAATTTATTTGTTTTTATAAATATTATAAATATTTCATTTTATTTGTTTCATTTTGTAATGATTTGGCAAAAATTATAAAATATTATTTTCCATGGTTCCCTGTAAATTTGTGTAGAAATTATGAAATGAAACGAAAATATTAGTATTATATAAAGGAGAATTTACATTTTATAGCATTTCATGATTTCTTCAATAGTTATGAATGAAGAAAATAGAGGATAGACCGAGTAGTTTTTTGAAAGAAAAAAAAAAGTCATTTGGTGGGAAGAAAGGAAATAAGGAGTAAGAAAACAATAAAGAAGGAGGTTGAAAAAAATAAGTTTCTATTTTGCCCCACTATATGAAGAAGAATCATACTAAATTTTTGGTTGGTTAACACCAAATATTAAATGTAAGGCATGTGGTGAAGGTTTGCAAAAATAAAGTGAACCAACATGGACCGTAAGTCTAAGTTGTTGAGTATAACGAATAAAATGAGAAGCATAATAAAGAGGTATAGTTTATAAATAATGAGTGCACAAATCATATGACTCAAAATAGTTTTCTCAAGGAATTGAATAAGTCTTATTTCTCCCCAAAGTCACCACTAGGAACGAAGAAAGTGTTGATGTAAAAAAATAAATGAGTTGTTGGTATTGAAACTTCCTAAAGTACTACATATATTTCAGATGTTTTATTTGTGCATGAGATAAATCTTTTTTTTAGTGAGATGTAAGAAATGAAATACTCCTTGTGTTTTAAATATATGAGCTGCCCCATATTTAATCCTTCTGGATATGAGCTAATGTCCGTAAAAATGAGATGTAAATGGTTTCCCTTAGAATGGAAGAAAAAAATCACGTATGTTTTTTAATGTTGTTTAAAAGAAAGTTGCATTGTGAATTTTAAAAATTGTCACTTGTGGGGGTATGATCAGAATCAAAGGTGAGATTCAAATGGATCCACAACAAAAGTTTCTAAGGAAAGGTTGGCCATCTTTTGGCTACAGCAAACTCGAGGAGAAGGAGAGCAAGGTTTTGAAGTTTTATGTGAAATTTGTTTTCATGGGTCATGGAAGTTGAAAACCCAAATTTCTAATATAACTTTTCCCTTATGTATATTTGTGAATATGATAAGGGATTTAATTGGAATTAAAAAAAAGATTCACAAAGATTTAATTACTAAATAAATAACTTACTATGTTGTTTATTGCTTTGAGAAATACAGAAGGTAAATCTCTTAATTGACAAGACATTGTTGGGATTAACATTCTCCATCTTATCAAGTCAACAATAAATTTCGTAGAGGAGAACAATGTTGGTCATGCTATAGTAGTTGTCATGGCTCATCTAGCTTCTGAAGCTAAAGTCCTTCGAGATAAAAAAAATTAAATAAAAAATTGGATTAAGACAATTGTAATCATTCTTGTTCCGGGTGATATAATCTCTGTTAAGGTAGGGGATATTATCACCACAGATGCTCTCATCTACTTGAAGGTGATCCACCGAATATGTGAGAGTAATAGTTCAAATCCAAGCTTAAAGAAAAATCTCAAGGAGTGTGGGAAATTGAGATTTTTCAACTGTCAAATTAAAATATTAAAAGTTTTTACATTTTCTTTTCTTTTCCTTGTAAGTTTGATTAAAGATTGCTTTGGTTCAGAAAAAGCTAGATACAATTAAGGATATATATATAAATTTATTGTTTTTAAAACAATGATATTTTTAGTTTTTGACACCTTTTTTTTTTACTTCCATGTATTTTTTTACACTCTCTTTTCGTATCATATCACTTATTACATTGACTATTTTTCTCCCTCTCCTAACCATGTCTTACTCAATAAGGTGTATACACATTAAATTGGTATCAATTTTTATTTTCCTTTTCCAAGCTGCTATTGTCAACTACGTGTTGTATCATGTCTTGTGCAAATTCCCTTCAAATACATCTTACATGGCTTCTTTCCCCTCCTCCTTTCATATTAATAAGGAATAGAAGACCAACCAGAGTATAAGATGTGAGAAACACAAATTCCATCTTAAAGTAAATAGCATATTCTAATTCTGCATTACACATTCAGGACAATAATGGTATTATGAAAATGTATTAATTGGTCCATGCATATGAATGGTGGACAAAATCTAGTTATCTAGAGGCTAAGAGGTTGTTCCACATTTCAATCTCCTCTTCCTTATATAGTTTTCTGATTCCACCAAACCAGCGAAGCCGAAATGTAGAACCCTGTTCCACATATACGTTTCTATTCAACACTGCTCTTCTCATTCTATTCTCGGGCTGATATTGTTTGAACTCCACCACCAACGAATCTTCAACAACGCAGCAATTAAATTTCAAATTAGACCCCTCTAAAGTAATAAAAAAACTTGTTAAGTATATAAGCAAGGATATATGATATCTACCCTTGAATTAAAATGAAATCTCATTTATACATATAAAGTTATAGACTCGATATAGACTCGATATCCTTAAGTAAAGTTTCGAATTTGAGTCTTATAAACGAAAATAATATAATTAAAAAGAGAGAATTTCACTAAAGATGAGCGGCCAGATTTTTCGATGGAGATTAGTCACAACAAAACTAATGAATATCCGTACCAATAACATAAAAAAAAGTAGAATCTTACCACTATATTGGCAATGGCAATGATTCACATTCTGGTTGCATGTTTCCAAATGGCCAATTACAGCATACCACCAATCTATAGCTCATTCAAAAGATAAGTAAATAAATTAATTACACAAATGATTAAGTACTATTTGATTATTTGTTAATCAATGTCGAATTCTAGATATAATGTTATAATAAATAAGAAATGATTTAAAATGGAACATATGCTCTTACTGTAAGGGGATTCTTTGCGTCTTCTAATCTGAATCTCAATATGATCTCCTGGTTTCAAATCATTCATAGAGTTAGACATATAAAAAGTCATTGGAGATGTTTCAGCTGGTGATAATCTCAACCTATCCCGCTGAATATTTCCCTCAATCATTCGCCATCCACCAGTTGGAGACCTATAATATATAAAGCATATATGATATGATATATGCCATAAGAACAACATATTAAGCTATCATTGTATTGCGTTTAGATTTTTCTTTTTGAGGAGTGCTAGAAATACATTAAAAAAAGTGTGTCTGATCTTAATATTTCTCTACTTTTATATATGTCCAATTAAGTTGTGTGTTGAAGAACAACATAATTATTGACTTGTGCTCCAAATTAAACCAACATCAGACAAAACTTGGAATAATGGGGGCTCATTAACTATTGTTCTCAAGGAGTGAAACTATACCTTGACTTGAAGGTGTCTGTTCTAGAGTCATAGCTGACAATGGCATCATAACAGAATAGATTTGTAATCTACAACCAAATTAAGTTATACATGATTTAACTATAGGTTAAAGCAAGGGATAAAATTATAAAACTTAGAATAGTAGCAATTAATCATTAACTAGTGTTACCTTGAACACTTGAACAGGAAACCAAAAACGGCCACTCTCAAGAGAGATATACAAAGCCATTTTTGAACATTTTTTAAACAAACTAATCAAGTCAATGAAATTTTCCAAATAAGAATGAAAAATAAGGAAAGGCCAAACACCACTGAAAGATCCATAGGATCCACTCTGATTCTGCTGTAACAATACGAGGCTTTGTGTGTTTATCTTTGTTGTGTGCAACTGCCACTCTTGGTGAGCAACATCACCAAGTAGTCTACCCCATTTGTGATTGACTTGTTTCTCCCACAAAGCATCACTTCTGACTCTATCCCTCAAACTGGTGCACACTTGTGCCACTCTGCACAAATCCTGTGGTGGAAGGCACTCAAGAATGCAATCCAAGGTCCACTCAGGCAAATCTAAGAGAGAAGATACTTTGCAATCTTTTTGCTTATCCAGTTTTGATATATAATTCTTCTCAGATGACATTATGATTTGTTGAAACCTTAAAGGCTACAGATACCAAGATAGTTGCATAAAAAAAAAGGTATCTAGATAGTTTGAAAGGATTTTGCAGCTTCAACCATACAAACCCAAAAACTGGAAGAAAGGAAGTAATAAAATTTCGCTGATTAACATAGCGTATTAAATTTGGCAAGTCAAATTATGTCATTGTCTTCATTAATAATTAACGCCTTAATTTAGTTGGTAAATTGCCACTTTTGTCCTTAAAAATGTAATGCAAAAATAATTTAGTTCCTGAAAGAATATTTATTTTAAAATAGTCCAAATTACAAAAGATGCGTAAGAAAGGTCCTGTTATCAAGTGTGGAACGCTAACTTTATCATCCTGTATTCCTGCGTCTATTAGTTCTCCAATATTAAATGTGAAATTGATCCTGAAATAAATGAATAAATTAAAGTTAATGAAGTTCCATGTTGCTCTCTCTTGACAAGTGTACCGATCGTTCCAAGTAATAAAATGATAAGTAGAATATCGTCCCACAAAGATTGAGATACTCAATTTTATCACAACTATTATCTATAAGTTGGATGAATAAAAACGTTTTGATGGAAGTGTGTAGTGTATCTTGAAGTAAGGAAAATAAAATGACAAGATTCAAAATTCAATAAGTATTTAAGAACAACAATATTTGGTCTTAGTAAAATATGAGAGAAATAGTAGTCAGGGCACACTCACATTTTGATCTCCATCTTCTTAACTTAGATTGATTACTACAGTCGATTATCTTAGCTATTCAGACAATGTGTCTTCATATAAAAAGTAGTTAAATCCTAATTCCTTAGTGAATTTAATCCTTTAACCCAAACAAAAACCCTAATTCCTTAGTGATCTCTCTTGGATTAAGCATTAAGTTGGATGCATCAAATCATTTGCAATCATACATTTCTATTCTTAGATAATGTAAAAATCGTTATTTTTCCGCTGTCAGCAATTAGAACCTCAATATTCCTATTGTGAACCCTAACCCTCAGAACCTCAACAGAGTGATCAAGTCTAATAAAGATATATTCCATTCAGAACAAGGTAAAGTAAAATAACTTAGCATAAAAGAACAATAGAAACCAATCCAACCAAAAAGGGGCTTACATTAGGTTTGTGGTCCTAACTACAATAAGCAACTAGCCAGACATATTTATGTTTGGCTTCAAAAGCACAAAATGGAGCATACTCAACTGAAGAACATAAAAGAAAAAGAAGAAGAGAGGCATCTCTTCAATCTTGGTCTTCAAGCCCTTGACCTAGCAAAGCACTCTAAGCTTCATTCTCCTTGTTTCTGATATTTAGAAGTGTGAAAAGTCATTTCTTCAGCTATGGGCATTGCTATTTATACTTGGGAAGTGTAATCCCCCAAAATGTCCTTAGTAGAGTGCATAGTAATAGCTGAATCCGTGTTTCCGCGCCACTCGTGCCAACTTCCACGCTGATCGCGCAACCATATAACAAGCTTGGCGCTGGTCGCACCACATCCCATGCTAGTCGCACCAGATAACAGAGAGTTTAACAACATGATTACTTCATTGGCGCGATTGGCGCCATTTCTCACGCGGAATGCACGAGTTCACAGTGGATTTTGCATTTAATTCTCCCTTTGGCGCGAAATGCACCAATTCTCGCGCAGATCGCGCGACTTCACGGAGAGTTTGTACTTGAATCCTTTCTGTGGCCCGAACAGCGCCAGAACCACGCGGTTAGCGTGAGGACCTTGCTTGGCTTTCTTGATCTTGTTCTCTTGACTTTTTTTCTTGATTTTCTGCTATGAAAAGGCATAAAATAAGTGAGAGTATGATTGAGAAGAATTAATCAACACTTCCAGCATATGTAGACAATTATTGCTCATTTATGATCAATTTCATGCTTCTTTTAGCTTAGAAAGTGTTATATGCTAGATGCATATCATTCCACACACTTAACGACACATTTTTAATGTACTTTTTACATTTTTAATGATTATTCCATAATTTTTGTTCTTTTATGAATTAATTTGTCACTGATTTACATTTTCAAAGACAAAAGTATTTATTTATCCTTAATTTAGTTCTTCTCTAGAAAGCTTTATTAAAAAATTTAAAAATTGTTTAATGAAGATGTATTGAAATTGCTATAAATATCAAATCAGTTAAAAAATATTTCAAAAAATTGTAAAATAACAAGAGAAAATATCTAAAATAAAATATATCAAAAATAGCATATAATTTAAATATACATGTAATGGGAATTTATCAAAACTTGGAAAGGATTAAGAGTGTTTTTGGTTATTTTGTGATATAAGTATTTATGTAAGTGTTGAAAATAATTTATGAAAATAACTTATGATATGTTGATAAACTATTTACAGATTTTTTAAATAAATTCTCTATAATAGTTTATGAAAATAATTTATTTCTATTTTTTCTTCGACTATAATTAAACTTAAGAGTTAAGAAGTTTTTTTTTTTTTGATAAAATAAAAAGTTGATTTTTGAAGTGTACAAGACTTGGTCATGAATATAGACACTTGGAATGCACCGTTACATGCTTTCGATGACTTCTGCGTCATTTTTCGTTGTTTTATTCATCCAACATCCGGTTATTGACTCTTGGTTGTTGATCTTTAGCATAAGGACGATTACGTAATACTAACATGGGAAGTTTTTATTTTTTTGGTGAAAGGGGAAGTTTAATAATTAATCTTTTGGGGGTTAGAGTAAACAAGTTTATCTTAATAATTAGGTAGATAGGTAGACAGTCCAGACTCCAGAGTATCAGTAAATTTTCCGGAAGAGTTTTTTACAATTAAAAAATGTATTTCATAACTTTTTCCTAAGATCAAATCTGGCATTAACTCACGTCAACATAATATATGAAGTTGAATGAAAATGAGTTTTAGTTTCTTAGGTAGAAAGAAAGAAGATCTTATTTCACCAAAATAAAGGTAGAAAGAAGATCAATGCCTTTTATATTTGAGGTACCAGATTGCAAACTTTAATATGACATCATGAAAGAAACATAGTTTCGCACAAGAAAATAAGGATAGATTCTTCCTTTTTTTTCCCCTTTTTTATGATAACTTACATGTTTTTATTCTGATTTTCAACCATTGCCGGCTCTTATCTTTTTCTCCTTGTCATTGTCTGATACATGATGTTGACCTTGAATACTACTTTAGAAAATAAAATGATGCTCAATTTATCCTTTGGCTACCTTACTGAGGCAACTAATCTCAATTTAGCATAAGGCCTATTTTTAAATATTTCTCAGACTTAATTTTCAGAATCACAGTCGTTACCTGTGTCATCTATACCTTCCATTAAAGACTCTGGCCATAGTTGTTGGTTACTTCCAACTAGCCAATGCAACAATGTTTTTGCTAATTACAACTTAGCAACTGATAAAAAAAAACTATATATCTCATTGTTCAGAGGTTCCACGTTATGCGCAGGTAAACGAGACGGATATTTTACACAGCTTTACTCTTGTATATACAAAATTTTTCTGAATTCGAATCCATGACCAACAAATCACTAAAACACAACTTACCAACTAATCAATATGTAACAAATTCTATTTTGGCACACATAGGTTTGTGATATGATTAGTTACTTTAGTTGTCATTAGTGATTTTAGTGCATATTAAAATAGAACTGCAGTAATAAATTATCTCTTTAAGTACTATGGCATTATTAGGATTACTTAAAATAAAAATTGCCAAAGAGCGCACAATGGTAGTAAAATCAGGTGTTGGAGTTTAAATATGAAAGTAAAATCTCACATTAGATAATGAAAAAAAGTTAAACAAGATATAAGAAATAAAGATTTATAAAATTTACGTCTTAAGGTTCTGGTTGAAGGTAATTGATGATGTCCTAGAAGAACAAACCTAATGCTGAGAAATTTCCCCAAGCTGCATGCATTAACATTTAGCTCTGGCTTTATGATTAAATGAATTCAAATTACATTTGTCTTGATAAACAGTGGTACATATCCATTTTGTCCGAGTGAAGAAGATATATTCTTGTGAATCCAAAAGTTGGATACCACAGATTTTTGTTTGAACAGCGGCGAAGGCATTTCAGAAAAAGTTGAATTGAAGGAGCATCTGAAAGTACATATAGTTTGTCACAATCACAATTATATACAAAGTGGCAAGTAAAATAAATTAGCATTAACGTGGACATCATTTATTAATTAGATCAGAAATATATGTGTATCTTATAATTTAATATTTTTCTTGCTAAGACATCCGACATGAATCAATGAGAAAATCCCAAGGAATCCATTTTATGAATCCTATCTGAATTTTAGATTTCAATTATTTTACTCTATATATATAAACTAAGTCAATATGCCATATGCATATAAGGAGGATAGTATGGTTATTCCAGGGTTTTCAACTTATCATGAATTTCTTTAAATTGCGAGATATTTTGAATTCTGCAGATTAGCACTTGGTTGTTTTTTTTTAATAGGATTAGCACTTGCTTTTACTTGATAGATCATTATGCACTTTTATTAATAAGAGAATGAAAGTTTTCAAGATATAAAGCTCAATGTGCATGACAAGTACAAGTGCTCTCTCTTGTAAAACTTAACAACAATCATTTTCAATAACAAATTAATAATTAATATTAATTTTCTAAAAAACAAAAACTTAAGAACAATCCTGTAAAAGTAAATAAATAATAATATCATCAAGCAAGAGAAAAAAGGAGACTTTTAATTTTTTTTCTCTCGCTGAATTGGAGACTTGGAATGTGCTCCAAGTAAAATAAGTTAAGAAAAATAATAGGAAAAAAAGGTTTAAATACCATTTTAGTGCATGCAAATAAATTTTCACTTTTAGAGCATTTTCACCCTACAACTCAAATTGGATTCTTATTTTACTTTTTGTGGCCTTTAATTCCCACCTTATATTTAAGAACACTTATTACATTGAGTTTAATGGTATAAAATTGTTTTATACTTTGACATTTAATCACTATCATCATTAATATGATTTTTGAAATAATTATTATAAAAGTTAACAATCTTATCATATATAATAAGTTATAATTAGATGATGATATAAAACTTTTTATATTCTCAATCAATGTATAATCATTTTTCTATATTACATTTTACTTACTCATAGTGAATATGGATTCTTAACTTATTTTTTTGGGTTCATTCTTTTTTTCATCCCAATTCTTCGGATTCTTCCATATGAAATGTTTTTCCAACATGAAAGAAAACTCACTCATATCCAACAAGAGAACTCAGCAAGAACTATTTTCAGTTATAAAAGAACTCCCGTAATAAGCACAAATACACACATAACAGAAACTAAAATAAGTTAATAAATAGGGTTGGAAATTAGTTAGAGTTAGAATAGACTAGACTTTTATAAGATTTGAACACCAAATTTTTTTTTGGTAACAAAGCTTTATTGAAATTTGAACATGAGAACATATAATCACAACGATTCTGATTTCCAATAATTATTATTTTTTCCAATTGCTACATCTACCATATTCATCTGGTTTTATTTTAGTAACTAACAAAACAAGACAATTTAGAATTTTATATTTACCTAAGTAACAACTTGAATTGTAGCTAGTGGAATCGGGCTTCCCCCCTTCGTGGTCGTGGCATGGCTCCACTCCGACATATAATACGAGCCGTGTTCTGTATAAAGTGTGAGTTATGCAAATATTTGTTATGCTAAACTAAACTACCAATCATTACAAAAAAAATATATTGAAATTAAAAAATATAATAAATCAATATTTTTAACATATATATTATGTTTTAAATTTATAATGAATAATTTGTATTATAGAATAATGTTATTTTTTATTATTGATAATTACTTTTAAAAAATTATTAGAATTTAATATAAAAACAAAATAATAAAAATGAAAGAGATAAATAATTAAGAAAATTAAGTATACAAATAAAGATGAAAGGAAAGTGATTTGAGATGACTAAGAAAAAATTAAAAAAATAAAAACTCAAAATATAAGATTAAGATAAATAATTTAGTTTAATGAGAGTGAAAATAATTTTTAAAAATTATATATTTCATGAATTACTCATAAAAAAGGTTCTTCAATAATGAACATTTAAATTTGTAGTATATGAATAGGTAGATATTTTTTTGGTAAAGCAGAGTAGGTATATACGAAATCATGAAAATAATTATATTATTTTCGCCATATGATTCCCCTTTCTTCGTGTACTATTACAATATCTTCCCCAACAAAATATATATGAATAATATATAGTGTTGCACAAGTAAGCCCACTTGAACAAGGATGGAGCTCCTCTTTGTTAAGGGATATATTATGAATCTTTTAAAATGGGTGGGTATATTTTAGATAATAAAATTGATTCATAATAATTGATTAAAGGTTAAATTGTAATTTTGATTTTCAATATACGATTTTGGATTTTTTATTTTTAAATTAAGACATTTAATTTCCTAGTGAAAAATAAAAAGTGTCTCAATAAGAATTAAATTTATGATCTTTTATTCATAAATAAGACAATAAATCAACAACACACTTGTTTATTTAGTTAAGTATATTAACATTATTATCTATGTATCATTAGTTAAGAGTTATTATATTTTTTTAAATTATCAAAATTTATAAATTAAAAAATATTTAATATAAATATTTTTAATTTTATTTATATCATTTTAAATGTTTTATTTTGAATAGTTATATTTTTTTTTATTTTACCAATTTATAATTAAATTCATAAGTTAATATATAATTTTTTTAAATTGATTTTAATATATAAATTGCTTTCACTCTAATTATTTACATAAAATTAAAAATATTAATATTATATATTTTTAATTTATAAATTTTGATAATTTGAAAAAGATATAATAACATACACAGAAAATAATATTAATATACTTAACTAAAACAAAGTAAGTATCTTGATAGTTTATAATTTTGTTTATGAATAAAAGATCATGAGTTTAATTTTTATTAAGACATTTGATAGAATTTTCTAAAGAAGTAAATTCTATTTTGGAGAAGTTAAAAAGACAAGTCACAAAATTTGAAAAAATAAAAATATATTTAAACCATTATAATTTTAGCTGTTAGAATTTTCTAATCAATATTTAACGGTACAATTTATCATTCATTCTTGGCAACCAAAAGAATGAAAAGATGATTGATATTAGTTCCAACAGAAAATTAGGTCTAAAACAAAAATTGTTAAAAACTCTTTTTACTTCAAAGAAAAGAATGATATATGAGACATTTTATTTAATATGTGTAATTTTTTTACTTTAAAAAACTAATAACAAATATTAATAGATCTAAAATTTAAACTTTAGTTGTTTTACCTGTGAACCGGTCATGCACGGAAACAAAATATTCTCCCATCTTTGGATCTCCTCCTCACTATAAAGCTTTCGAATTCCTCCATAGCATCCAGTTGATTCTTCATATTGATCCCCATTTTTTAGTAGCTTAACTTGTCTCATTCTAGATCCAAGAGGGTATTGCTTGAACTCCACGATCAGTGTCTCTGTCAGGAAAGCAAATTAAATTTTGTGCAATTAATAGGTATTCATCAAAAGAATTTAATTAATTAGAATAGGAACTGTTCTGATTTAATTTGGAAAGGGAATGCACAAATCAGGTATAGGTTTATATTGCGGTGAACCAATTTTTAAAAGGACATGGATGATTTTATATGTAACACACTCCAATTAACATGCCACGTTATTAGGGTTAAATTTCCAGGTTCCCAAACTAACATGCTAAAGTCATACAAAATTGACCAACATATTTTTTATCTGAATGAAATTAGGCTCAAGATTCCATAAATAAGAATTTAGGTTTGAGTCATGTAATACAAAAAAGTGATTTATAGAGGAGATTCTATTAACACTGATCAGCTAGTTTTTTTAAGTAAAAATCATTACAAAAAATCAGACCTCGTTACTTTGCATTAATAATACGAATTAAAATAAAAGACAGACAATTTTAGAAGCAATAAGTCTTGTCATTATGGAGTTTTCAGCTTCCAGATCCACACATGGCAGAGTAAATTATTTATTGTCTACAACATGGGTTATTTTCATAGTTAAATGGAAAGAATAATCATCCGAATTGGAATCATCAAATATTTAAGCATTCAGTTGAACACGATAACAGTGCCACATGCTAGTAAAATGGTGCAAAAGAGATTTCTCACCAGAGTAACGACAGCGGCAGAAGTTTTCGTTTTCATTACATGATTCCATGTGACCAATAACAGCATACCACCAATCTGCAACTCATTCATATAGGCATTATGTAATGGTAATTGATAAAACTTGGTGGCTGGAGAGAACCAAATTCAATTGACATTAAATAATAAGAGAAGAATATAAATAATGATATGCATATGAAAGAGAAAAGTACGTAATTGCAATGGAGTCATATTTAATTTGGGATAATGTTTGGTCAATTTCTTTTATAACATGAAAGTTATTGTAAAGAGTAACAAGTATTTGGTCCAAATAGAACTCTACTTGATTTTCATAATTGAAGTGAATAAAGTATTCACTTTAAGTTAATCTTATAAATGAAAAAAAAATATAATTAATAAATGAAATATCATTAAAAATGATCAATCAAAATTTTCAACAGAGATAAATCAACAATAAAATCATTAAATATTTTACATTTATATCATGCAATTATCCAAACAAGCTATCTAAAGAGATAAGAATTTTAAAATTTAAAGTTTTTTAATAAATTTAATTATTGATAGACACATCTTCAATCTATATATTTTATTATTTTTTATTACATCATATTACCCACCGTATCTAAACTTTTTCCACTTTTTATACCTAGGTGTTATGAAGGATATGCATTGGATTTAAGCAAAATAATTATAATTGGTTGGGTCTCAAATATAACTTTTTTTAACTCAAATCAACTTAATGACATGATTAAATATATTAAGAAAATTCAAATTTAACATTAATTAGAGATATAATGTGAAAATAAAATGTATAAGTGAGAAAAATTATCATATTATCAATCAATTTTGTAAAGTTGAATTAATTAGTCTTATCAAATTCTAAGAAAATATATTATTGAAATACAAATGTGAAGTAAAATCTCATATCATATAGTCATATAAAAATAAAAAGACTCATAGACATAAATATTAAGATTTTAAATTAAAGTATATATCAAGTTCAGTTATATATGACTATTCTATATCATACAATCCAAAAGATGATATATAATATAGTATACATAAACCAACCATAAGGAATATCTCTACTTGACTTCCATTGGACCTCAATATGATCCCCTGGTTTTAAGTCTTGTAAGCAATCAGAGACGTATCTAACAGATGGAGGGGTATCAACTGGGGGAGCTCTCAGCTTATCCCATTGGATGTTGTTCCCAATTATTTTCCAGCCCGCATTTTGCTCTCTACAATAAAATTGTGTATTATATCATAAGGTATCATACCTAAGTTAACTCAGCAAATTAACTTATATATAAAGTCACTCATGTTTTTTACTTTATTAAATCATCTCATTTACTCGAGAAATAATTATTCAGTATTTTGAATTAAGATATTTCTCTCTCCTTCTGCCTTTACCTTGCTTGAAAGTTATCAATTTTGGAATCATATCTAACTAAGGCGTCACGAACATACAATCCCTGAAATAAAAAACGTAAAAGGATCTCACTTCATATTAAGAATTTATTAATGGAAAAATATAACACATGAACTAATTAGAAAGGGTGTACCCTGTAGATTTGAGCTGGAAACCAGAAATTGCCATTCTCTAGAGAGAAATACAAAGCCATCATAAAGCTATTTGCCAATGAGGTATTAAGATAACTACAATCTTCTAGATATGACCTGAGGTATAACATAGGCCAAGTACCACTGAAAGGTCCCATTGATCCATTTTGATTGTTGTGTTGATTCAATTGGTTAATTCCTTTCTCCTTTGGTGTTGTGATGTGCCATAGCCACTCCTTGTAAGCAGCATCACCAATGACTCCACCCCATTTTTGCTTCATGTGGAGTTCCCACAAAGGATCACTTCGACATCTATCCCTTAAAAAAGTACACACTTCAGACATCCTAATGAGATCCATTGGTGAAAGGAGCTTTAGAATGGAATCCAATACGGGATCTGGCAAATTCAAGAGAGACATATGGTATGGTCAAAGAAGGGTGAATATTAGATAGTGGCTAGGGTACTCTTTTTGTGCTTCTATTAGAGGCGTATATATGAATGAAAGGAGAAGATAGCATCAAAGTTCTGGAAAAGGAATTGTGGAAACCTTTAATTATTTGCTTGTTATCGAAGCATATAAAGTTATGGTCTTAGTTTTGTTTTCCTCTAGTATTATTATTATTTGTTGTCAATTGTCACTAGAGACATTTTTTCTTGTTGCTTACGTGATGATCTATGTCAAATATTGTTTCTTTCTGACCATACCGGGCCGGCTGTATATTTCCTATGTGTGGCATGTCGTATTGTAAGCTAAGCGTTATATATTATATATTCAGATTAAATTTTTAGTTACTTGAGAGGGACAAATTAAATAGACTTCACTGTACAACTCAAAAAAATAACCTTATATAAATTAGAAATTAACTAAAATTTAAAAAAGGAACAACATAAAATATACACGAATATCTATACACATGAATAGTTATTAAACAGTGATAACCTCCTAGTTAAAGTTTTCACTGATGAAAAAACTTTTTAAATCAGTTAACATTAGGATAAAATATATTTATGAATCTTAATAAATATTCAAATTTTATATTTTTATTTTAATAAAAAATTATTTATTTTTATTTCCTAATAAAACAAATTTTATTTTTTATCTTGATATTTTTTATTTATGATAAATTAGTAAATTTTTTATTTGTTTTTGATAATTTTGTATTATTAGTCCCTTTAAAAATGACTAATAACAAATGAAAAAAGTTATCATAGAATAAATGCAAAATTTATTAATTTATCAAAAACTAAATAATATAAAAAACTAAAAAATAAAATTATTTTTTTATTAAAGAACAAATATAAAATTTAGGCATTTGATGTTTATTAAAAATAAAAATATATTTTAACTTTAAAAGTATAAAAAAAAAGATATCTTTTTATTTATGAAAATGCCATCTCACATTTTGTAATATTGATTCTCATATAACCCATGAAAAATAAGTGTCAGAATTTTTTTCCCACTAGTGTATGTTATATATATATATATATATATATATATATATATATATATATATATATATATATATATATATTAAAAAAATAATTGAAAAGGTTGTTTTTTCACTTAACATCAAAACGTATAAAATATCTATCTTGTTTCTGTGTCTAGCTAGGAAAAGTTACATAAGAAACTAGGAAATCAGATTCCCCAGGTTACATCAAAAACAACCTCAAGTTGACTTTTTTTTCCATTTTTACAGTAGATCTCGACATTCTCTACTTAACTGGTGGATTAAAATAAAAGTTTTAATATATTACAAATTTAAGATAATATTTTTATTATTATTAAAAATCATACACTCCATTAAAAGGAAATTTGAGTTTTTTTTCATTTTTTTATTGGGATATGTGCATGTTATTTATAACATTTTCAGTCCATGTTAAAATGAATTTATAATATTGGAATATATATTGGAAAAAATCTAAGTCTCACATCAATTAAAAATAATGTCAAGATAAAATATATAAGTGGGGGAACCATCCTCATCTTATGAGATAGTTTTTAGAATTTAGTTAGGTCCAAATTCACATTCTAATATGTTAGAGTTTATTCTAGATTCATTAATAGGTCACTCATCATATTATCTACGCACCAAACCTAAAAACCTTAGACGTGATGGGGTGTATTAGGTAAAACTCAAGTCCCACTTCGTCACCTTATGAACTAGCTATTGGAATTGGGTTACATTTAAACTACTTATTATAAACAGAATAAAAATCTTATTAGTATGTTGGGTACAATATCTCCTTTGGTGCAGACTAAATATAATATAAAGATATCGTAAATCTTGTTTTTATTATTATAAACAGAATAAAAATAAGAAATATTTAATAATGATAACTCTCGGTAAATAAAATAACATTTAAAAGATAAAATTACTTATAAAAGACTACTTAACTAGTATAAAATGGTTATGATCCCCAAAAGTCATATGCATCAATTTTTTTTTCCTAGCATATCATCACTAAAGAATATCAAAAAAGATTTATGCATGAAGACCTGAAAGATTAGAGTTCAATTGTTGCTTCCTCAAATAATATATCATCCATGAAGATGGATAGGCTTCCGCTTTGGTCTTACTTTTTATATTCTTGATAATTTAACATAGAAGTTCGTTCAATTATGATGTCTATCATAATTTAGGTTCTCATATCCCATTTTCTAACAGCAAGAGTTTCTCCCACCTTTGTATCTCCTCCTCATTTTGAAGCTTTCTAATTCCTCCATAGCACCCTATTGGTTCTTCACATTGTTCCCCATTTTTAGTAGCCTTTCTCGTCTCATTCTAGATCCAAGAGGGTATTGCTTGAACTCCACGATCAGTGACTCTGTCAGGAAATCAAATTAAATTACACGCAAGTTATTCATGGCCCAAAGAATTTAATTAATAAGATTAGCAACTGCTCTGATTTAAGTTGGAAAAAGGGAGGTCACAAATCAGCTATAAGCCTATATTTTCACGAACCAATTATTTAAATGGACATGAGTATGATTTTATATCTACAACACTTCAATTAACATGCCATATTAGGGTTAAATTTCGAGGTTCCCAAACTAACATGCAAAAGTCAGAAAAAATTGACTAACGTATTGATATTAGACTTAAAAGAAGGCTTCAAGTTCAGGTTGGAGTCTTGTTATAAAAACGACATAACTAAGAGAGAATATTTCATTAAAAATGGTAACTAAATCTAATAGATGTTAATTATGAACAAAATTTAGTAAATATTTTATATTAATTAAGAGTATTAGTGATTCACTAATTTGAGTTGAATTGAATTTAGTTTAATTTTTAATTCGACCCAATTATAAATTTAATTAATGAATTGAAGACTTATCTTTTATTTTTCAGCAACCTAACCCAATCCGGCACAACCTCAATTGGGTTGGTTGAGTCATCAGTTGAAAATAATGGTGTGAAACAAGTCAAATTAATGGTAAAAAATTTCTCACCGGAGTAACGACAACGGCAGAAGTTCCCATTTTCATTACACGATTCCATGTGACCAATAACAGCATACCACCAATCTGCAACCCATTCATTTGGGCATTACTATGTGGTAATTGAAAAAGCTTGTGTAAGAAAATTTGGTGGAGAGAATAGAATTCAATTGGAATTAAATAATATAATATATGTGTGTGTGTGAGTGAGAGAGAGAAAATAAGAAAAGTCATTGCAATTAATGGAGTCAAATTTGGGATAACGTTTGGTCCATTTCTTTGTAAACTTAAAATCTATACCACAGAGATAAGAATTTTAAATTTAAATTTATTTAGTAATTTTAATGATTGATTGACACATCTAGCTCCACTCTAAATATTTTATTAATATCTCTAATTTTTTTTGTGTGTTTTTTTATCATATCATTATTACTTATAGCACCAAATTACTTATTTCCTCTTTCTATCACTCGGTGCTATCAAAGGTATTCTTCAGATCGAATTGACATGACGACTGGGGAACCCAACAATTTAAGTAAAATCAATTAAAATTGGTAAGGTTATCAGATCTATCTTTTTTTGTACTAAACTAATCCGATGATTGAGTAACAATTATTTGAGCCAAATTCACCATTTAAAGAAAAGAATATAGTTCAGAATAAGTTGAGCAAACTACATTACCTTAATATTGGAGATGTGTAATTAAAGATAACCACATAATTCTTATTCATCTATTAACTCAATCAACCATGGTCATAACTTAAGTAATATTTATAATTTTAAATTCAGGTAAAATTCAGTATGGAATCACAATGTAACTCTACCCAAAATATGATTATATATATCTTAGTGTAAATTAACTTGACAACGAATTAAAGAGGCAGCTGCAAGAAAACTACCATAAGGATCATCTCTACATGACTTCCATTGGATCTCAATATGATCCCCTGGTTTTAAGTTTTGTAAACAATCAGACACGTGTCGATCACATGCAAGGGTATCAAATGGGGGAGCTCTCAGATTATCCCATTGGATATTGTTGTCGTCCTCTATTTCGTGCCAACCATCATATTGGTCTCTACAAAAACATTATATATGCATTATTCCAATGAGGTATGATACTAATTAAATTAACTCACCAAACTACTAGAGGAACTCATGTTTATTGTTTTTTATCAATTCATCTTAATTACTCAATAAATGTTGCTAATTTTTATTTTGTAGTTTATATTCTCATTTCTTAATATCCGGTTAGCAAAATAAACCTTGCTAATTAAATATTATTTCCCTCCCCTTCTCCCTTTATTACCTTGCTTGAAAGCTATCAGTTTTGGAATCATATTTAACTAAGGTGTCACGAACATATAAATATTCCGGAAAAAAATAAAAACAAAAGGATCTCACTCCATAATAATAATTTATTAATGAACAAATATAAGTATATATAAGCCATGAACTAAATTAGAAAGGGTAGACTTGGGCTGGAAACCAGAACTTGCCATTCTCCAAGGAGAAATACAAAGCCATATTCATAAAGCTATTTGCCAATGAGCTATTAAGATAGCTACAATCTTCTAGATATGACCTGAGATATAACATAGGCCAAGTACCACTGAAAGGTCCCATTGATCCATTCTGATTGTTGTTTTGATTCGACATCTATACCTTAAAAAAGTACACACTTCAGACATCCTAAAGAGTTTCATTGGTGCAAGGAGCTGTAGAATACAATCCAATATGGGTTCTGGCAAATTCATGAGAGACATGGTATGGTCAAAGAAGGGTGAATATTAGATACAGAAGTAGCTAAAGCTTGGGGTACTCTTTTGTGCTTTCCCTTAGAGTTTAGACGCCTATATATATATATATATATACACACACACATAGAGGGATAAGATCAAAGTTCTTGAAAAGGAAATGCAAAAGCATTTAATTTGCATGTTTCGAAGCATTTAAATGTTTCTCACTTACCATGCCGGGTCGGCTATTCCTATGTGGTGCATGTCGTATTTTAAGCTCTGAGGTTAAGTTCAGATTAAATTTGAGTTTCTTGAGATGGACAAAATATTTCTTTGTTTTTATATATGAACTGCACAAGATTGAACCCAACCTATGTTTTTCTTTTTTTAATTTTTATCAATGTTGTCCTCAACCGTGGCCGAGCTTGACCAACAATTTTGGAGGAGATAAAATAATTAAATTTATAATATATAAGTAAAATGTAACAATTTTTTTGGCAAATTTACAGGAGTAGGATAAATTTAAAAAAAAAAATACAGAGATAGATATATTTTGAAAATATTACATAATATGGATGAGTCATATTTTGAAATACTACTTCAAAACTATAATTTTTAAAAAATATTGAAATTGTGTTTTGATCACGACTTCAAATATTTTATATTTTAAAAAATATTGAAATCCTGATCCAAAATACTAATTTAGTATTTTTTTTAAATCATAACATTCTAAAATCGTATTTTAAAACACAAGTTCTTTATATGAAGTCCTGTTTTTAACACGACTTATCTATAACTCGTAATATTTTCAAAATTTATCCATTTCTTTAATTTTCTTAAACATTATCCCCCTTCTACAAATTTGCCAATTTTTTTATAATATTATCAGTTATGAGTAATTTTAACTTTTAATGATTTTATATAATATTAATTATTTTTTAATTAGTTGTTTTTATGATATTTGTATATCTTATTTTACTCTATTAATGTCACTCTTCAGTTTTGTATGACTTTTATAACCTTGTATGCTACTAAAGTAAAAAAATAGAGAATTTCATGTTTAAATTATATTTGAAAAAATCCTGCAAGACAAATTAAGATATTTATACAAAACAAAATTGGTAGAAGAATACAGAGAAAGTATTTTAAAATTTCAATGGATTTTAAAAAAAAAATCATATTTTTGTCAGAAAATTATAGCAAAATTTGTAGAAAAAAATCGTAAGAAATCATAAAATTTATATAAACAAAATTGCATTAAAAGATTGCAAGAAAAATTTGCAAGTTATATATGTATAAACTTTCCTATACAAGATGAGAATATAAAAGTCTTAAAAAATAAGTTTAGAAAATGAAAAAAGAATGTTATAAAAATACAATTATCTAATGGAATAGTTCATGTATTAAAAGTATTATTAATGTGTAAAATTAGCCATAAGTACTAATGTTATTAAAAGCACAAAATTAAAATGTAATATTAACGTAAATTATCTATAATAATAATAATAGCTAAAGATCATTTTCAATTATAGTGTTGCTATATGTTCATTCAATGACTAAAATTATTAATAATTAATAAATAATTTTAAATAGTTTAAAATTAATATAGAAAGTTTTGTTGAAAACTATTAAAATATAGATAATTTTTAATATATAGTGTAAAAATATTATAATTTTTATTAAAAGAAATTAACATATAAACAATTTTTAATATATATTGATATATAGATATATATAAATTGTGAAACGTTTGGGGGTCGTTAGGATAAAGAGACTGATCGTGTTTTGATTTACAGCTCACCACATCAACTGCATATATCATTCACTTAATTTTTATAAACAATTTTTTTCAAAATAGGTATGTTACAAAATAATTATTGGCATGTGTCTATTTCGACAATAGACTCGGTTAAATCAAGAATTTGATCACATGAACATTAGTTCATTTCAATGATGTTCGCTTTAACATTGATTTAAATCGGATGTTAAAGGTTTTTTTTTAACTGGTGTTAAAAGTGTTTTTTTAGTAGTGTAACATATAAATATTGTGTACTGTACCTCTAACCTTTAAACACATATTGTAGCAGACCCTACTGTACACCCCCAAACCATTCCAAATTTGACCCACCACATAAGTAGAGACATTTACAACGAACCAAATTAATTTTTGCAACGTTGCCTCTATCACCCATGATGTAAATTAAAAGACTATGATAAATTGGATCAAACAAAGATCGACAATAATTTATACAACTATCCCCAGTTGATATACGAACATCGACACTTTGTTGAAACTTAACATATATCTTCACATTGTGTTTTCTAATTTCTCCATGTTGCTTGAACTGTTCATTTACAGGTGTTATATCCGACAAATTAAACTAGCTAGTCGCTAGAGAAGTTGTATATACTAAAACATGGTTCTTCAATTTCAATACTTGGATATTATATCTACACATGACAATTACCTATAATTATCATTGTAATATTGTTATAAAATACCATGAATCAAAAGAAACAATCTCGCAGTAACAACCCTCTATCTCTACATGACATCAATGCCTAATACAACATGCATGGAGACAATTTAGTTTTTAATTGAAAAAAAAACTCTTAAATTAGTTTATTTATAATAACCTGTATAATTTTTTCTTAAGCTAAATCTCATCACAATACTGTAAATATAAACAACAGAATAAAAGTAATTTGCCTCATGACACTCCAACCCACAAATAAGGTCAATATATGAGTGATTTTAAAAAGGTGAGAAAGTGAGTGTAGATCGAAGAAGTCAAATCCAATGTATACTAATACTACTACGTGTACATGAAAAAGAAGAGGGAGTACAAAACACGCTCCCTAGTTGAGCCCACTATACATCTTAAAAGAAAATAACAAGAGTCAAGAATATAGCTCCTCCACACTAAAGCTGCTAGTGTGACTCATCCATCTAGTCACACCTCACCATTTCTTGTGATATTGTCTACAAAATCAACTAGGAGTGGCTTGGTTCACTATAGCCTCATCATCTACTCCTGCATCATTGATATAGTCATCAAAGTCAAACAAGAAAATACAAGGCTAAGCCCACTTAAATTAACATATTATATAAGCAGTACATATACATTCTAAAGATAGCAATGAGAGTAAGATATTTTAGCATAATATATATCAGCAATTTCACAAATATTAGTTTGTTCACCGAATTGACCACCATCCCATGTACTAGACTTGATTCCACGGAGATTTTCAATAATTTGAGTGACTAGCACAGACATATGTACCTTAACATAGCACTTGTCCTCATGACGTCACATTAGTCACTCATCACTGCTATTAGCTAGGAAACACAGTAGTTATGATCTCAGGAAAGGATCCAGTGGTTGATATTAGAATAGATTTACATAATGACTCATTATGACTCAAGCCTTGCAAAGTTGCAACAACCTTTGCTCACCAAGTGCAATAGCCTCTTATACCTTCCCGGCACTAGGTTGGAGTTTCTTGAGACAACGACTATACTGCCACAAAAAAAAATTTAAAATACCTGAATGTCACGTGAGTAGAAAGTTTTACTAGACTGTCATGCGATATAATTTGCTTGTCAGTCCAGCAAAATACGTGAACTGATGTGGCGTCTTTCTGTTGGTCACGTATTTCACTACAGGGGTCAGCGAAATAGGTGGTGGACACGTGGCAGATAGGCAGTATTTCGCTGGGGAGCCCAGCGAATTACGTGGTATTGGAAAAAAATCTCAAAACTTTAAACGGTCATAATTTTTTACAGGAATATTCGATGGAGGCGTACGATATGTCAAAACGTTCAAAATTCAGTCCTCTAGCCCTGAATTTCGAGCGTTTTGACATATTGTACGCCTCCATCGGACATTCCTGTCAAAAGTTATAACCGTTTAAAGTTTTGAGATTTTTTTCCAATGTCACGTAATTCGCTGGGCTCCCCAATGAAATACTGTCTGTCTGCCACATGTCCACCACGTATTTCGCTGGCGCCTGTTGCGAAATACGTGGCCAACAGAAAGACGTCACGTCAGCTCACGTATTTCGCTGGACTGACAAGCGAATTATGTCGCATGGCAGTCTGGTAAAACTTTCTACTCGTGTGGCATTCAGGTATTTTAAATTTTTTTTTTTGACAGTATGGTCGTTGTCTCGAGTTTCGTTTAAGCATCTTGAACTAAAGATATCAGACATATTATTCTCAATAAATAATCCAGTCTAAGGAAAATATGTAGAAGAATTGATTTAAAATTATTTTGCAACAAAAATATATATTACAAGTAGAAATTAATATATTTATTATGTATTTATATATATACACTCAAAATAATAATCTATAGTAAACCTATTAATTAGATTCAAATTGATTTTTCAGGTAAGAATTTCAATCTCATAAGTCATACCTTGAAAACTAATTAACAAAATTTTTATTTCATTAAATTATTAAAATATGTTTATTTTATACAATTTCAATGTAAAACTTAATTTATTTAATTAAACTATAATTAATTTTAATATGTTTATAAATTGTATATAGATATAAATTTTAATCAATATAATTTTTATATCTATGAAATTATTAAAACTAATTTTATACAATTTTACGGTGAAAATAAGATAATTAAGTTATTATTAATTTTTAATATAATATAAATAATAACATATTTTTATGCAATACTATACATGTGAATATATTAAATACTTTGAACAAAATTTAAACATCAAATAATCTTTTATTACATAATATACTTAAGAGCTGATAAAAAAATATATAATATTTTTAAGAACCCGTTTTATCAAACAAATTGAGTCAACTTTCTTTCATATTATCTATGAGCATGCATGTTAATTTTATATATATACTCCATATTAAGATCGAAAATTTAGATTTACCTGAACAACAAACAACAAATGTAGCTAGCTAGGCCGGGAAATGGATTCCTGGTGCTACGATCCGACGAATACGCGCCGCCTGTATAAGGTGAGTAATGGAAATATTTTTAGTCCTTAGTTTTTTGTTTTTTTTTTCATTGATATTAAAAGTTAAAATCTTTCTGTATTCAATATATTTTTAATGTGAAATCATGAAAATTATATTATTTAATTTTGGCACAGTATTGTGTAATTCTCCTTTATTCATGTACTCTTATATTCTCTTCACCTATCTATACGTGTGTATAGTAGTATACTATAGTATTGCATATGGTAAAGCTTACCTAAACAAGGATGGAGTAGTTCCTCTTTGTTTAGGGATATGTCTCCTCTAAAATATGTAGTTGTAGTTTAAATAACATAGTTCACTAATAATCCTTGATTAAAAATTAACAATTGGAATCATGATAAAAATTAAGTATATTATAACAATCTTTAAAATTGGTCACAATTTTGATAGTTGATTTTCTAATCAATAGTTATTTTTGTGTATTTTATATGGGTCAAGCTATATATACAGGAGTTTGATATGGTGGCAAGAGCTTCTCCCATCTTTGTATCTCCTCGTCACTGTGAAGCTTTCTAATTCCTCCATAGCATCTGGTTGGTTCTTCAAACTGTTCTCCATTTCTGAGTAGCTTTACTCGTCTCATGCTTGATCCATGAGAATATTGCTTAAACTCCACGATCAATGTCTCTATCATGTAAAGATCAAACAAATTAATATTTAAATACTATTCATCTAAAAAAATTAATTAATTCGAATAGCAACTGTTCTGATTTAATTTGAAGACGGAGTTCAGAAATCAATTATAGCCTATAATATAAGACTATATTGTCATGACCCAACTACTTAAAGGGACATGAATGATTTTAAATCTAACACTCCAATTAACATGTCATTATGGAGTTATTCAGTTTCCAAAACCACAAATATATAGCAGAGTACATTATCTATTGCCTACAACATGGGTAGTTTTCATAGTTAATTGGAATAAATAAATAAAATCAAGCATTCTTTTGAACAAGATAATGTGACACAAAGCAAATGATACAAAAAAATTTCTCACCAGAGTATTGACAGCGGCAGAAGTTCTGATTTTCATTGCATGATTCCATATGACCAATAACAGCATACCACCAATCTGCAACTCATTCATTTAGGCATATTACTATTTTTCCAAAAATTATATTTAGTTTAACCTAACTTTATCTTTGAAAGAAAAGAAAATTCTAAAATAAGTTAGACAAATTAATATTACCTTAATATATTACAGATATAACTACACATTACAGTCTAACTATATATTCATCAATTAACCAAACCAAAACCATGGCCATATCTTAAAGCAATATATTTATAATTTTTAGTTCTATTAAAATTCAGTATGAAATCGTAAAATATAGAGTATAAAGTAAACATGCAATTAATACAAAAGATTATATATACTGTAAAAAAACTTGATATGCTTTCCTAAATATCCTATATATACATTAAAATTTGACAGCCAGAAGGTAATATGGCAAGAAACCTACCATATGGTGTACTTTCTCTTATTGGCTTACGTTGGATCTCAATATGATCCTCTGGTTTTAAGTCCTGTAAACAATCAGACACGTGTAGATTCCATGGAGGGGTATCTACTGGGGGAGCTCTCAGGGTATCCCATTGGATGTTATTTCCCATTACTTGCCAACCTCCATTTTGTTGTCTACAAAAACTTGTGCCTTATATCATGAGGTATATATATCATGCTTAAACTAACATCATGAATAAATTAATTTCTTAATATAGACTTATAGAATAGAAAATAAAAAATAAGATATATAGTATTAAATTTCTCTCATAAATTAAAATGGACTTATGAATTTTAACTTTTATAAAATTTTCATGTTTAATTTATAATAAAAAAATTGATTTTAATTTATAAAAGAAATTTGATACATTCTACTTTTTTATTTCATAGTTTATAGTAATATTTTCATTTCTTAATCCCAGGTTAAAAAAATTAACCTTAATAAATATTTCCCTCTCCTTACCTCGCTTGAAACTTATCTGTTTTGGAATCATATCTTACTAAGGCATCTCGAACCAATACTCCCTGAGAGAAGAAACATATATAAGAGATCTCACTTCATATAAATAAATAAAATTCTTGGTGAAAAACTGAAAATTGAAAAATATAACTCATGAGCTAATTAATTGATTAGAAAGGGTACTTTACCCTGTAGATTTGAGCTGGAAACCAGAACTTGCCATTCTCTAGAGAGAAATACAAAGCCATCATAAAACTATTTGCCAATGAGGTATTAAGATGTCTACAATCTTCTAAATATGACCTGAGATATAACATAGGCCAAGTACCACTGAAAGGCCCTAATGATCCATTCTGAATATTGTGCTGTTGATTCAATTGGTTAATTCCTTTCTCCTTAGTTGTTGTGATATGCCAATGCCACTCCTTGTAAGCAACATCACCAATGACTCCACCCCATTTCTTCTTTATGTGGATTTCCCACAAAGGATCACTTCGACATCTATCCCTCAAACAAGTACACACTTCAGACATGCTAACGAGTTCCATTGGTGAAAGGAGCTTTAGAATGCAATCCAATATGGGTTCTGGCAAATTCAAGAGAGACATATGGTATGGTAAAAAAGAACGGTGAATATTAGATACGTACAGAGGTAGGTAAGATATAAAAGTTCTTGAAAAGGAATTGGAAACCTTTAATTTGCTTGTGTTATCCTATGTAGTACTATTATAATTATTAATTTGTTGTCAGTGTTAGTGATTAAAGAGACATGCACATTTTCCTAGTAGCTTACGTGATGATCTATGTATGTTTCTCATTCACCGTGCCGGCTGGGCCGGCTATTCCTTTGTGTGGTATGTCATATTTTAAGCTAAACGTTATATTCGGATTGAATTTTAGTTACTTGCGAGGGACAAAAATATTTCTTTATGTGATTTATTTATAAATTTATAACATGAGTGATGTAGAGGTCAAATGGGCAAATTTAAATAAATAATACAAATTAATTAAATAATTTGAAAAAGGGGGTAGTTTGGAAAATATTTAAGGAAATGGGGTCATGGAACACGTCTAAAATAGGCGTGTTTAAACACACCCAATTTAGGCGTGTTTAAACACGCCTATTTTAGGCATGTTCCAGTCCCTTGGTTCTATATAAGTGGGTTCTTGATAAGCTGCAGATGCATTGGTTCAGTATTTTTTGTTGGGTCCATTAGTTGTGGTTTGGTTCTAGTTTAAGAGTTCTCTAAATATGAGTTCAGGTAATCAGAGTGTTGATGTTATGTTATGTTTTAATGGAAGAAAAGTTAGAGGACGATAGGGTGTTATTTTTAAAGGGAACAATAGGTCGACGCGAATCAATCGAAGATCAACGCTTAGTGAATTACATGAGAAGATACGCAAGAAAATAGGTTTAAACGACAACCAACGTATCAGTTTGGTGACGACAAGGTTATGGCAACACGATCATTACACGGGGAGTCAACTGCTGGATGATGAAGACGTAGAAATTGTAATCGACCAATTTTTGAAGCAGTCAAGGAATGAATTGTTAGAATTGTACGTGGATTATGTCGCATTGGAGGATGATGTTTTGCCCTTAGCCATGAGGTCAACGGCTTTTAATTCTGCAAATAATGAAGCATCATATGCTGCTCCTGCTCCAGATGTAAACGTGTCTGAGGAAGCTGAACATGACCCAACTTGGGTTATAGATGACGATGATGAAAATATCGCGATGGAAGATCGTCTTCTTGCGGAGGATGCTAGTGCGTCAGATAATGATGAAGATACTGGCGTGCATGCGACTGAATTCCAAGGAGACACTGGTGTGGGGTCGTCTTAAAGGCGTCATCATGCGGACGTTCGATCTGCTCAAGTAGAAGAACCTGTTGAAGGTATGTTAGACTGCTTTAATCAGTGAAACTGTAGTGATATATGTTTACTTGTTAAATTCTTCTGAGTTTGAATGATCATAATATGTAGATGTTATTTAGGGTTTATGTTTTATGGTTTAGGGTTTATGTGGGTTATAATAATTGTTTAGGGTTATGGGTTTGGGTTTCTGGTTCGGGGTAAAGGTTGTATGGTGTTATGTCGATGATGGTTAGGTTTAGGGCTTAGGGATTAGGGGTTTAGGGTTTAGGGGGTTATGGTTTAGGGTTTTAGGATAATGGTTGAGGGTTGAGGGGGTATGGTGTTAAGAAAATGGTTGAGTGTTTAGGGTTTACGGTTAGGGTTTAGGGAGTATACTTAATGGTTTAGGTTTAGAGCTTTGTGATAGATAATTCCAAATTTCTTTAATCGGGATTTTATGCTTGCCTTCCTCATAGACTACGTATTTTATTTGGCATATATGTTTAGGTGCTGAGGTCATTCCTTTTTGGCATGGAATTCCACATTACACATATATTGATTGGAGTCATCCATGTGACGAAGAAGAATAATTTACCGGTTCTGCTTCGGGTTCGGGTTCGGGTTCAGGTTCAGTGCAAGGTCATTGGCAATTAGGGGTAGACTTGTTTGTTAAACAGGAATTTGCATCGAAAATGGATGCCCATATTGTAATTAAACGGAACCTCATGAAGGAGCATCAAGAAGCAACTGTGGTTGAGAGCAAGCCTACAAAGTTTAGCATGAAGTGTGTTCGACACAACGATGGTTGCCCTTGGAGGGTTAGAGTAATCAAACCAACGTATGGTGAGAAGTGGGTTGTTTCAAGATGGGGTGGGAAACACAATTACTTGAATGATCATATTTCACAGGGTCACAAACAGCATGACGTTGATGTTATTGCTTCACTTGTAGTAGGTATGTTTCTATTAAATTTGGTTAATATGAAGAATATTGTTTTTAGAGGTATGTTGATAATGTCAATGTTTCCATTTGATTTTTAGGAATGGTTAGGGAGGAACCGTCTGTGTCAATTGCATTGGTTCAGGAGAGGATCACCAATACCTATGGATTTAAAGTTTCATATGGAAAGACCTGGTATGTGAAGCAGAAAGCAATGGCAATGATTTATGGGGATTGGGAAGAGTCTTATGCATTTTTGCCAAGGTGGTGCGACTACATGCTTCGTTTTTCACCAGGTTCTTTTTATGATATTCAAACAACTACTTATTTTGTGGCAAATCGGCTGGTACGAGCAAAACGTGTGTTTCATCGCATGTTTTGGACTTTTAGGCAGTGTTGCGAGGCTTTTAATTTTTGCAAACCCATCATCCAAATTGATGGGACTCATTTATATGGGAAGTATAAAGGCAAATTGTTGATTGCCACGACTCAGGACGGAAATAATGAGTGTCTGCCATTGGCTTTGCCATTGTTGAGGGGGAGACGCTGGAAGCTTGGGAATACTTCCTTGCTAACATTCGCCTCCACGTAACCCAAATGCAAAATATATGTCTCATTTCAGATTGGCACCGGAGCATTATATCTGCTGTGGAGAATCATGCCGGTTGGCAACCACCTCATGCGCATCACATGTTTTGCCTTCGTCATATTGCCAATAATTTTAATCAAAGGTTCAAGAGTGCAAGATTGAAGAAGGCCCTCGTGACTCTAGGTATGTTAACAAATATTTCAATTGCATTAAGTTGAGACATTTCTGTAACCAGAACAAGTGTTAATTTGTTTATTATTCTGCAGGTTATACTCCCAGTGTGATTGATTTTGACCAAGCGTTTGAACGATTTCGTGATACCAGTCCTGAGGTTGCAGAATGGATTGATGCGATCCCTAAGGAAAAGTGGACACGTGCATATGATGTAGAGGGGAGGAGATATGGCCATATGACAACAAACTTGTCAGAATCAGTCAATAGGGTGTTCAAGGGAGCAAGGAACATGCCTATCACCACTCTTGTGAAGCACACGTACACCCGTTTGGTGCATTATTTTGTATGCAGAGGTCAGGCGGTCGTTTCACAGCTTCAACGTTCACAACGACATTGCAAAAATGTGGTTGATGCTATGAGGCATAACCAGACCGTGGCTACAGGCCACCATGTACGCACATTTAATGTTGACCAAATGGTATTTCAGGTGGAAGAGGGTTGGGATAGGGTATATTCTGTCAACCTTGCTGAGCGTTATTGTCAGTGTGGCAAGTTTAAGGCGTTCAAATACCCATGTAGTCACGTCGTAGCTGCTGCTTTACATGTTCATCAAAATCCTTATCAGTTTGTGGATGATGTCCTCCTGGTAAACAACTTGGTTCAGGCTTATTCATTGCCTTAGCAGCCAATCGGTAATGAACATGCTATTCCACCGAGTGAAGATCCAGTTGTCATACCTGACAGGGAGATGTTATGTGCAAAGGGTCGTCCAAGGTCCACTAGACTACGTAACGAGATGGATGAAGTGGAAACAATTCCAAGGCGCGTCAGATGCGGAATTTGCAAGCAGGTTGGACATAATCGGAGGAATTGTCCTACTCGTGGTGGTGCTTCATGAATTTAAATTTATGTATTTTTAATTAATGTGATGTTAACTTATTTTATTTATAAAGACATGTGTAACTATTTTATTCCTAAAGCAAGAACCTCGACATACATTGTTTCCACTTGTGCCAAGTCCATCATCATATACACAGAGAAGAAGCAAAACAGAACAAGAAAGAAAACGTGTGATCATGTCTTTCTCCAATTCACCTTCTTCATTAGCTCATGCTCATAGTCCTTAGAGTAAGCCTTTAATCCCTGCCAAACTGCTCTCAAGCACTTGTTACAACTGTGATCAGTGAGGACATTGGTCTTATTGCTGTCCTTCCAAATCCCCCAAAACCAAACCTTTCTCACCTAGAAAAGATTCCACTATTCCCTCCAACAGGGATACAGTGCCCTTGTGGTCATGGCTATTGCGGAATGAAATCACGCTATGGCAAGGACTACTATGCCTGCCCCATCATCCTAACCAACATCAACAGTAAATCATTAACCATAAACCCTAAACATTACACACTAAAACCATCAACCCTAACCAATTATCCAAATCACTAAACACGCCTAACAAATAGAGCGTGACCAAACACGCCTACCAAATAGGGCGTGACTAAACACGCCCCTATATAAGGCAGACAGCCCTACTCCAACACAACATACCTCCTGTCTTCAAAATTCACTATTAATACTATGACATTCTTAGGAGAAACAACCAGTCAGAGCATTGGTAACTCCAAATTAGCATTCATTTTTTCAAATGAATCAATGAAACACAACGAAACTGGTGTTTCTTTTCAATGTCCTAATCCAATCCCAATGCGAGTGCCAAATGAGTGTTCTTTTCAGACACTCAAGAGTAGGATGCACAACACCCTTCTGCTAACCGACGATCATTTCGTTGATGAAATCTATTACCGACAGCCATCCCTACATGCAGGTCAGCAATATTTTTTTCATTCTCTGAAACTCACAAATGATGATGATGTTTGCACAATGTTAATGTGCCATGACCAAATGTCAATTGTTGGGCCTATAGAAATATTATGCAGCATCAACAGAACAGCCGATGGTATACTTAACTAACTTCGATCCACAATCGTCCCTACACATGATGCAATGTTATATTACAACGGCAAGTGGAACATACCCCGACAAGGCGGTTCTGTGGGTTATTCATTCACTGAAACTAATCCAATAAGGTTTGAAATTCCTTTAGGATGCAACATCGAAACACTGAAGGATGTCATTAAGCAAGTTGCGTGATATGCGCCTAGCATATGCTTCTTTCCAAGCCATTAGAAGCAAGAAATCACTCTTAAATGGACTAAAATTGTTTATAATCTTGATAAATGTTGATGAATATGTTCCTTGCTTGAGTTATGATTAATTTGAACATTTTTATAATAGGAAAAGCTTATTACACAAACCAACTCAGGCAAAGGAAACCCACGCTACCAGCGTGGAGATCCACGCCATCAGCGTGGCTAGAAGTCCACAAATACAAGACTCACTGGAATCCCACGCTATTAGCATGGAGTGCCACGCCACCAACGTGGCAAGTAGCCTGGAAGTGCATTCTCCACTGGAACTCCACGCCACCAGCGTGGACAGCCACGCCATCAGCGTGGGACTCTACTGACAGTGTAAATTTGAATAGTGCTGAGGACAGAAAGGGGTTTTCACCTTTGCCTTATAAATATCTTAACTTCAGCATTGAATGCACGTCCCTGGACTAAAGAAATCACAAAACTTAGGGTTTTAGAAGCTTGGGAAGCTTTGCTAAGGCTTGGGAGTTGAAGGTTCAAAGTGGAGATTCTTTTCCATCTTCTCCTCCTTATTCTTTAGTTGGGCATGTCTATTTTGGATGTAACTCAGCCACCCATTATGAGGTTTGGCTAGTTTTATATTGTAGTTAGGGCCAAGCACTTAATGTAACTCCCATTGGGATGTAGTGAATGCTATTATTCATTTATCGAAAGTTATTTTACTGCACTTTGCTTGTATGGTTTTACTCTTTCTTTGGATTTGATCACCCTAATGAAGGATTAAGAGCTAGGGTTCACAATAGGGATATTGGGACACTAGTCTTGGACTTAAGTGAAGTAACTTACTTGCATTACCTAGGGATAGGAATGTGTGTTTGCAGTCCTTTGAATGTGTTGCTTAATGCTTAACCCTAGGAAAGTCACTAAGGGATTAGGGCTGGCACATGGGTTAAAGGGTTATTTCTCTAAGGAATTAGGAAATAGCTAACTTGTTAGTGAACACATGGCTGAGTAATTTAGATATGTGAATATAGTAAACAATACAATTTCATTGGGAGGAAGCGTTAAGTGTGGGTTGCCCTAGCTACTATCGTCTCATATTATTATAATATCAATTTACTTGTTTATACGTAATTAATGTTCATAGCTTAGCTTAATTTCAATTGTTACACACACACAAACCAAACTTTACTTAAACATTTTGTCATCCAACTTATCGATACGAGTTACAATTTAATTGGTCAACAATCCTCGTTGGAACGATACACTTCTTATCACTTTATTACTTGTACGATCGGTGCACTTGCCGAGCACGCAACATTGCGCCTGTTGGGGTTCCCCCTTATGGAATGCACAACTCACAGGTGGTTAGAAAATTATTTTTCCGACAGCCAGGCCATTACGCTTATTCAGACAACACAATCGAATATCACATCAAAGAGTTGCTAAGCGATGAAGTCGTGTTAAAGATGTTGGCAGAATCCAACTACTGGAAACGTTTTTGTCCAATTGAGATTTTAGCTATTTTTAACAAACCAGTTACCGAAATTGAATGATTAATTATATTAAGTAGTTTTTATCAAGCTTGGTTATCTTAAATTGTTATTGTTAGCCTCTGATATGAATTACAGTTATTCACGGTGTTAGTCATTGTTAATATGTCCACTACTTAAGAAAATTTTTACAAAGGCACAAAAATTATTACAAATAAACTAAGACTCCGGTGGCCACTGTCGTTGACGCGCCTGACGATCAGCCTTCGTCTACGTGGTCGTGGAAAAGGGTCTGGATGAGAAGGGTCTGGCTCATAAGGGTCTACATAGGGACGTGGACATGGAGTGGCCTGCTCTAGAGCTGAGGGTCGGGAAGGCTTAGCAGATGGGGTGGCATAGGGTACAGTTGGTGGCCAACACTCATAACCTTCTGCAGAATAATCAAGCTGCGATAGCATGTCGTCAATGTCGGCAACAGTCCACTCCGCGGGAGCTACGTCACTACTGGTCCCAACATCCGCTGATGGCATCGCACCCCCCTACTAAGTGGAGTCATAATAGAAGGGTTGACTGTCGTATGTGGATGCTATATATGGAGGCCTAACCCAACCCGATGTGCAAGGACTGGGAGCTGTAATGGGCTCAGGAACATGGTGCATCTCTTTCCGTCGACGCTCTAGCCCACGTCCCTCCTGTCTTCGACGGCCACTGCCAATAGACAGTTGTGGCTCCTCCTCAAGCTGGGTTTCGAGTGCATCTGGCCCTGCCTCCTCCAGCCAACAACTCTCTCTAAATATAGACATTATGCGTCCAACCTCATCCTGCGCCCACTCACGGCTGTAGCCCGGCCACTGCTCATGACCAAGCGCGAAGTACAGCATCTCCAGCTCATCCAACTGTAAAATAAAATATTTAAACATTAGTGTGAATCATGTTCTTTATCATAATAAACATAAATAGAAAATATGTTACTATCATCAAAACTTACACCACGACCAGTCTTGGCAGCCATCTTCGAGATGTACCGCTTACCATTTTCCCTGTACCAAACTATGTACTCATGGTTTGGTGACATGAAGCCCTGAACCAGAGGGGGAAGGTCGATGTGCTGGTGCCTAACCTCCCAGCGTCTAATAAACGGTCTGAGCTTGCGAACCCAGTTATCTTCAAGTTTACCTCGCAAGGAAAGGTCATGGACACCCTTCAGCTTCCTGGGAGTACGTGGGATTAGCTGATCCCTCCCAAATTGGCACATGCATCTATCCGGCTGCGAATACTCAACTGTGTGGAAGCATATAACAGGACTAGTTGCCATCCACAATAGTCGCTGCTGCTCAGATGCACCAAGAAAGTCGTACTCCCCATATGGTTGCCAAACCACCTGCACAGACCAAACGAACACATAGTTATGTAAGGACATGCACCACAAATGCACAATTAAGGACACTTAAAAATAAGTAAACGTACCTCATCCCGACTGAGGGATTCCAATCTCATCCTGTACCAAAGCAGCTCGTGTGCTCGAAATCGGCCTAAAGCATTAAACCTTATTTCAAAATAACTGACATTAGAAAACTATAACACTGACTTCCAACAATTGTTAAAAAATCAAATATACTAGCTACATACCGGTGACCGAAGTGCCACTCTGGGTGAGTAGGCTGCGGAATAGCTGGAGCAATGGGTGGGAATCTCAGCCACGCCCACACCTGCAGCAGCATATGACACCCACCAATGTCACTTCTGCGTGGATCAGTACACTCGTACATTTGTCTAAACAAATGTGTAAGGACCGCAGAGCCCCAGCTATATCCTCAAATATCCTCGAAGTCCCCAGCAAGCAATGGGACATATCGCGCCGCGACCATGCTCCCCCCCGGATCTGTCGCTCAACAGTCATGCTCCAATAAGGCGCGCAATGTGCGCCTTCGTGAACCGCATCACAGCGACCAAATCGGGAACTACCTCACCCCAGTGCGCAAAATGTCTATCAAAGAAAGACAGGCACAAATATCCACCCTTAAGCTCGGTATCTTCCTGAGGTTCATGCCCAAAAACATCCTCAATGACGCTGTCCCAGTCACCTACGGTTACTCCTGTAACGACTTTGCCGTCGGTGGGCAATCCCAAAATACCAGCCACGTCTTCCAACGTGATGGTCATCTCTCCTTGTGTCATATGGAAGGTATGGGTCTCTGGTCTCCACCGCTCAATCAGAGCACTAATAAGCGCAGCATCAATCTACAAAAAAAAACTAATCAATTCATATGTACAGTTTTATAAAAAAATTGTTTACTTATTTCCTACTTGCATACCTGAATATGTCGCATGCGTGCGACATGTAGAAAGCCAACATTTCTCAACATGTCACCAACGATGTCAGGTATATCATCGTGAGGTGGCCCCGCCGTTACTTTACCTCGACGAGTCTTCAACAGTCGAGTTGTGTCCTCATTTCACACAGCTTGGGAAACGTGGGTGCGCTGAGTACGCCTACGCAAAACACCCCACTTATATGGGGTTGGGATAGCATGGGTCGTCGGATCCATGCTCTCATCCTCATGATCTGATCCAGAGCGCGAAGAATCACTCGAAGATGAATCAGCCATCTAATGAGTATCTTCAACAAAAAAAAAATGAAACACATAAACAACCAACCCTCAACCATAAACCCACATACCCTAACCCTTAACACTAAAACATTAACCCTACCCCCCTTAGCCCTAACCCCTAATCCACACACCCTAAACCATAACCCGTTAACCTAACCCACCTACACCCACCTAAACCCTAGACCCTAAATCCACACACCATAAACCATAAACCTAAACACTAAACCAAGACCCTAAATCCACACACCCTCAATCCTAAATTACACACAAAACCCTAAACCATTAACCTAAATCCACATAACCTAAACCCTACACCACTAACCAAAACACTAACCCATCAACCTAAACCCCCTAAACCCTAAACCCTAAATCCTAAATCTACACACCCTAACTACTATGCCCTAAATCCACACACACAAAACCCTAAACCATTAACCTAAATCCACAGACCCTAAACCCTACACCACTAACCAAAACACTAGCCCATAAACCTAAATCCCCTAAATCCTAAACCCTAAATCCACACACCCTAACTACTATGCCCTAAATCCACACACCCTCAATCCTAAACCCTAAATCCACACACACAAAATCCTAACCCATTAACCTAATTCACACCCCCTAAACCCTAAACCATTAACCCTAACCCATTATCCATACCCCCTAAACACTACACCCTTGACCATAAACACTAAGTCCTAAACCCTAAACCCTAACACATAAACCCTACGTCCTAAACCCTTAATCCTAAACCAACCATCTACATACCTATCACTAACATGAACGAACCTAATAATTTTCTTCCTAACATATACGAACCTAACATTTTAATAACCTAGAAAATTTTCTACAAACATATAATGTACGGCGCTAACAATTCAATAATAAAAAATGCTAAATTATAAAATCCACTTACTTGTTGACAAAGCTTCATTGCAAGAAAAATCTACCCAAACTCCCAAGCGAACCAAGCCAAACTTTTTCACCAAAGCAAGAAAAGTTACAAATGGTAAATAGTACAACTTTTTTGGCTTTATATAGACCTAGCCCACCCAAACACGCCTCAAATAGGCGTGTTTAAACACGCCTAAATTGGGCGTGTTTAAACACGTCTATTTTGGGCGTGTTCCATGACCCCATTTCCTTAAATATTTTCCAAACTATCCCCTTTTTCAAATTATTTAATTAATTTGTATTCTTTATTTAAATTTGCCGGTCAAATGATGTGAAATTATTTTAATTTAATTTGAGATTTTGAATTTAAATTTTTAATATTATTGCATTGAATATTTGAAGAAAAAATTATACAACCCAAATTAATAATCTTTTTCGATTCGAATAAAATTATCTCTTCCAACATTATACATATATGTAATCTATAAATGTAATCTATAAAAGAGATATGAAATGCAACATTAAACACAACCTACTTATCAATTTGTCGTTTGGGTTAAAGAGACTTTTACAGCTCACCTCACCAAATGCCAAATATCATTCGTGTCTACAAGGTATCCAAGCCAATGCTCAAACCTCACAAACTTTGAATGCAATTTTAACAAGGGATTTTAACATGTAATAATCTCTCTAGATTAAGAGGGGACCAGAACTCTAAATTATCTCCTGGGATATGATATGTGTTTTTCTAGGTATATTGTGCTTATAGCTGCACATGGTTAATGGTTTCTTGGTTTTAACCGGTCTTTTGAGTAGTCTTGAGAAATTTAAGATGTTTTTACAACATCAACATAATGTAATTAATTCAAAGAATGAACTCTTTAACCACCAAATTAGATTTTTGTAGAGCATTTATTTTTAAAAGTTTTTTTTTCTAATTTTGTCCAAAAGAAACCTTAGTGAAGACTTTATATATAATATATATATTTTTCATTGTCTTGTTGTGACTTGTGATCCAGTTGTGACATTACTCAACAAAAATTTGATATTTTAGAGTTGTCGATCAAAAGCGAGGTTAAGTCGACATTAACGTCATTGTTTAGTAAAAAAAAAAAGGTAACACTTCACATAGCATCCGACAAAGTTGAGGATAAGTAGATACTTATAGTGTCCATCTAGAGATAACTCAACGTAACATTGGCTTGAGGCTGAGCAATGTACACCATCTTGAGGCCAATGCTATACATCATACCACTCAAATCACCACCCCAATACAAATTGTCCCCATTATACGTTCACCATTAATTTTGATATTGCCACTTTAATTAGAAAATAGAAAGGATGGGGATGAATGACGTAGCTTAGGTCAATGAAAAGAAAAAAAAAAAAAAGAACAAAGTAATTGACCTAGGTGGTAGGTTTTGCATTTGTTGTTCGATAAACTCAACTCAAACCCGTATAAATATTTGCTAAAACATGAAGGGGAAGAACTATTTTAATCTTTATTTGTTTATATATTTTAATCTTTTTATGTATATGTTTAAATATTTAAGATCTTCATAAAGTATTCAAATATTTAAGATCTTTCAAATTATTGCTACTAATGCAATGATAACGTTAGTTGCAAATTAGCGTCGGTTTTGGTCGATGCTAAATTGTTAGTTTTAAAATAATTTTATATAAAATAAATGCTTGTATTATTGGTCGGTATTGCTGCATTTTATTGTAGTTTTAAATAATCGTTCATTCATAATCATTGATTAAAAATTGAAATCATGAGAAAAGTATATTATAACAAACTTTATAATTAGTTACAATTGTAATCGTTAAGTTTTTAATCGATGATTATCAGTGTAATTTATTATCTTGCACTCTTCTCATAAGAGGAGTCATAAGATGTTATTAAACTCATATTCTACAAAGTTGTATGATATATATATATATATATATATATATATATATATATATATATATATAAATGTTACTGTTCTAGAAAAGATTTTTTTTTATTGGGATGACGGTAAGATTGAACCCAATCTAATAATCAATGGATAAAGGGACCGATTAATTGTGTGTTGGTTTACAGCTCACCACGTGCCAAATATCAATCATGTCTACTAAGTATCGATGCCAATGCTTAACCATCCATACAACTCAAACATTGAATGCAACTTTAACAGTGGACTTTAAGCTTGCATCAACATAATGTAATTAATAATTTAACAAACTGAGAGTTGCTTGTCCTTCGTTTTAGTTAAACACGTAATTCTAGCCATATATATATATATGGAAGAATCTAAATTACTTTATTATTTTAGATTTATTCTTCATTCTCATTATTCATTTTATTTTTTTAAATCTAATTATTAAGATTAGTTACTCATTATAATTATTAAATTTTAAAAAATAAATGGTTAAGATGAAAAATAAATTTAAAAGAGTTACTCTTGAAATAAATAGATATCTTCTCTCTCTCTATATATATATATATATATTTAAAATCCAATATATAATATCTGATATAAGTATGTTATATTTATTTTTAAGGTAAAACTTTTTTTTATCTCTGAACATCAACACTTATATATATATAATTTCTAAGCTGCTTGTTCGTTTTGTGTCTAAATTGTCATTGTAGAACTTTTTTGTTTATTTTGGAAAAAGTTACACAGGGAACTAGGAAGCAAAATTCTACAAGTTATTTAAAAAAAAAAGAACTCAAATTAAACTGATTTTCTTGCAATATATAGCAGATTCCGACATTTTCTCCCTCTATTTAGTAGTATTTATGAACCATATAGATAGAAAATGTATAGTGCCGAGTGCTCAAATGTTAAATTTGGTGTTCTCTCAACACTCAAAGCAATTTATTTCTAGGAAGGAACTTACGACGATATATAGTTATATACTAATTAAATGAAATTTATTTTCAAATAAAGTATTTAAGAATATATATACAAATTAAAAAATGCACAAAATAAAAATTATTAAAATAAAAAAATATTTATTTGTTTTTATTTTTACATAGCTATAAGCCAATCCTATGTCCTAAACCGTTTAGGGAGCATCCTTTGAAATAACAAACCAAAAATAACCAATGATTTAACGCAATTAAGGATTTGTCATCAACGTCCAACAGCATTTTTGGCTCTAAGTTTGTTGATATTGATTAGCCTTTGCCCCCACGTAGCTAAAGTTCCTTATTTTTTTTCCCCCACATTTCTATCATCATAACACATTAGCCTTTTATAGCGTCTTCAATTCTCTAGATCCTAGTTTCCATTTTTTTCTCCCACAATTTTTGCTTTTCATATATTCTCCTCCTCCTTATCTCTCTTTAAATTTGTCTATTACAATTTGAAAGCGATGGATCAAGGAGAGCTTCCACGAGTTTTTCAAATGTTTGATCGAAATGGGGATGGTCGTATTACGCGAAAAGAGCTTAGTGACTCCTTAAAAAACCTTGGAATCACCATTTCAGAGCAAGATTTGACCCTAATGATCGAGAAGATCGACGTAAATGGAGACGGATTCGTTGACATGGACGAGTTTGGTGAATTGTACCAAACAATAATGGACGAGAAAGACGAGGAGGAGGATATGAAGGAGGCGTTCAATGTGTTTGATCAAAATGGAGATGGGTTCATCACGGGAGAGGAATTGAGCACGGTGTTGTGTTCTTTAGGCCTAAAGCATGGCAAAACCATAGAGGATTGCAAAAGCATGATCAAGAAAGTGGACGTGGATGGTGATGGCATGGTTAACTACAGAGAGTTTAAGCAAATGATGAAGGCTGGGGGGTTTGCTGCGGCTTCGTTAAGTTGATGCATGTATGGTTAGAGGATGTGCATGTAATTCATTTTTTCTTAATTTTATGGATAGGTAGGTGGAGCTTTGAACATAAAAGAAGAAATAATCAAGATACCCTACCTTTGTAGAATATAATTATGTGGGGGGGCGGGGATGGTTTCTTAGTTGGTGAATATGTTTGATGAGAATTTCTCAACTCTGGTATAGTTGAATATTGGTTATTCCTCAATATTTTCCAATCTGATGAATCTATATATCATGTTGTTGTGTAAATGAAAGTTGCTTAATTTGTCCACAAGCGCCCACGTCGTCCATATAAAAGGCGGGCATGAAAAAAGCAAGGATCGTGTAAAAAATACAAATATGAAAATGAATACTTTAATATAGTAATAAATAGAGTAAATTCAACTTCTTCATAGTGGCCGTTCCATGCCTCATTTGATAGGAAACCCAAAGTGACTCCATTTCATTATATTACATCGATATACTAATTCTATTAGTTCCGCCTTTCGTCTTTCCAGTCAAACAGTGGTTCCTGCTCTTGCCTCTCATGAATATACTCGACCATCCCGAAATGCTTGATATTTTCTTTCTCGGTTGATACCAGCACACAAAGATCTTCCCTATGAATAGGAGGCTAGATTTCCGTTGTCGTCAGCTTGTGTTGTGAGGTGTTGGGTTAAGTCCTGCAATGAGTGTAACTCTTGTGTTTAGTTGCCAACAGGCCTGTTTAACTTTCTAATTTCTCATACCCTCTTTATCTTTAATTCGTTATATATGTGCTTTATTTAGCTTATATTCAGTTTATTCTTTTACAACTAAATTGGAATTTTTCTTATTATTTTTTTGTCACACCAATCTTTTTGGTTGCCAGGAGTTGATCGCTTCACATGCATATTCTAAGTTTTATTTTGAGAGTTATACAGTCAATTTGATGATTGAGAAGAGATGTTGAAAGATTATTCTCTCTATAGCATTCAAACAAAAACTAACAAGTAAGATGAACTATGCAGACCATAAGAAATCCAACTTTGTTGGATTGTTTTTATGTACACACGTGAATTATTAATTGAATCAGCGTTTTAAGTTTTACAATTTGGTAAGACATAAAAAAATTCAAAGAAAAAATAACCAATACTTTAAATTCACCTCCATCAATGACAACCTTTTGATCAAACAACAATTTGTAATTAACTTTATGACTTAATTATAAATTTTATCATCAAACTTTTATTATTTTGTAAATTTTATTACTCAAATTTTATTTTCATGAATTTTATCACCAAACTTTCATAATTTTGTGGATTTTACCACTAAATTTTTGTTACAAATTTTAACATCCAACTTTCTATATTTTGCAAATTTTATCGTCCAACTTTTTTTTACATTTTACCATAACATTAGTAACCAAATGATGTAAAAATTCATTTTTCTATATTTTTTTACATCAATTATAGTTGTAATCGATATAGAAAAAGGATTTTCAAAATCGATTATAATTGTAACCAATGTCAATTTTCTACAGTTATAATTACAATTAATATCAAAAATCAAAATCATTCATCTTTCATCAAATGTGGTAAAACACAAAATTAAAACTTGAATGGTAAAATTTATAAAAAATAAAAGTTAGGTAGTAAAATTTAAAAAATAATAAAAGTTCAGTAATAAAATTTACAATTAAATCTAACTTTTTTTCTATTGATGAAGGAAGACATTAGTTATTGTTTTACCTATTTTTTGGGAGTTTGTTTCTTCAAGTTTGTAATTAATGTTTCAGTCTTTGAATCACATTTTCTGATTATTTAACTAAAAATGTTTTATGGGAATATTTAAAAATATATTTGGTTAATTTTAAATATTTTTAGAAATACTTTTTAGATTTCAAAATAAAAATGAAAGTTATAGTTGGATTAAAAAAGTGAATATTTTCCATCCTTCAACATGAGAATAAATTAGTGTACACAAGGGAATGTAACTTTCTTGGTGTTTCCATATAGGTTGTCCTTAGGAATGAGAGACCTAGCCTAAAACATTTAATTCAAGTGTATACGTGTGTAATATGTCTTCTTCAAGATCCAATTTCAGATTGTAAGCCCTCCTCGTGCCTAGGCCGTGGCAATCTTTTTTGGTATAGTTCAAGCATATCACCATCGAGTCGTTACATAAGAGATTGACTTGTGTGAAAAGTCATGGTACACTGATCAAGCTTTACTCTCAATTAAAAAAATAACACATCATAATTTGCAAAAACAAAAAACATATAAAAGAAATAAAAAATGAACTTTGAGCATTTTATTTAAATGAAAAGTATATTTTAGTTTTTTTTAAAAAGATAAAAGGATATTAAAGAACCAAAATGATTAATAAT